>SRMA01026654.1:427575-621662 GCA_007224835.1 Danionella cerebrum
AAGGACAGATGGTGGTGGACTTTGCCAAGAGGATGGAAATGGCTGTAGTTAATACTTATTTCCAGAAGAGGGAGTAACATAGAGTTACCTACAAGAGTGGAGGTAGGAGTACGCAGGTAGACTACATCCTTTGTAGACGAGCCAATCTGAGAGAGATCAGAGACTGTAAAGTAGTGGTAGGAGAGAGTGTAGCCAGACAGCATCGGATGGTGATGTGTAGGATGTTTCTGGTGGGCAGGAAGAAAAGAAGAGGAAAGATTGAAAAGAAGACCAAGTGGTGGAAGTTGAAAAAGGAAGAAAATTGTGAAGAATTCAGACAGAAGCTGAGACAGGCTTTGGGTGGTCAGAAAGAGCTTCCAGATGACTGGGAAACTACAGCAGAGTTGATCAGGGAGACAGGGAGAACGGTGCCAGGTGTGTCAGCTGGAAGGAGGAAAGAAGATAAAGAAACATGGTGGTGGAATGAGGAAGTACAGGACATCATCCAGAGGAAGAGGCTAGCTAAAAGAAGTGGGACATTGAAAGGACTGAAGAAAGTAGACAGGACTACAAGGAATCACAGCACAGAGTAAAGAGGGAGGTGGCAAAGGCCAAACAGAAAGCATATGATGAGTTGTATGCCAGGTTAGACACGAGGGAAGGCGAGAAGGAATTGTATAGATTAGCGAGACAGAGAGACAGAGATGGGAAGGATGTGCAACAGATAAGGGTGATTAAAGATAGAGATGGAAAGGTGCTAACAAGTGAGGAGAGTGTGCTGAGAAGATGGAAGGAGTATTTTGAGGAGTTGATGAATGAGGAGAATGAAAGGGAAAGAAGGGAGGAAGAGGTGAATACTGTAGAGCAGGAAGTTGAAAAGATTAGAAAGGATGAGGTGAGGAAGGCCCTGGGGAGAATGAAGAGTGGAAAGGCTGTTGGTCCAGATGACATACCAGTGGAGGTGTGGAAGTGTCTAGGAGAGACAGCAGTGGAGTTCCTTTCTAGGTTATTCAACAGGATTTTAGAGAGTGAGAAGATGCCTGAGGAATGGAGGAGAAGTGTCCTAGTACCAATCTTTAAGAACAAGGGTGATGTGCAGAGTTGTAACAACTACAGAGGCATAAAGTTGATGAGCCACACAATGAAACTTTGGGAAAGAGTAGTGGAAGCTAGGCTAAGAAGGGAAGTGGATATTTGTGAACAGCAGTATGGCTTCATGCCCAGGAAGAGCACTACTGATGCAATTTTTGCTCTGAGATTGTTAATGGAGAAGTACAGAGATGGTCAGAAGGAGCTTCACTGCGTCTTTGTGGATTTAGAAAAAGCGTATGACAGGGTGCCAAGAGAAGAGCTATGGTCCTGTATGAGGAGGTCAGGAGTGGCAGAGAAGTACGTCAGAGTAGTTCAGGATATGTATGAGAGAAGTAAGACAGCAGTGAGATGTGCTGTAGGTCAGACAAAGGAGTTCAAGGTGGAGGTGGGGCTACATCAAGGATCAGCTTTGAGTCCCTTCTTATTTGCTATGGTGATGGACAGGTTGACAGATGAGGTCAGGCAGGAATCTCCATGGACAATGATGTTTGCAGATGACATTGTAATTTGTAGTGAGAGCAGAGAGCAGGTGGAGGAAAACCTGGAAAGTTGGAGGTCAGCTCTAGAAAGAAGAGGAATGAAAGTCAGTCGCAGCAAGACAGAATACATGTGTTTGAACGAGAGGGAGGGAAATAGAACAGTGAGGTTACAGGGGGCTGAGGTCAAGAAGGTGCAGGAGTTTAGGTATTTGGGGTCAACAGTCCAGTGTGACGGGGAGTGTGGAAAAGAGGTGAAGAGACGAGTGCAGGCAGGTTGGAGTGGGTGGAAAAAAGTGTCAGGGGTGTTGTGTGACAGAAGAGTGTCAGCAAGAATCAAAGGAAAGGTGTACAGAACAGTGGTGAGACCAGCTATGATGTATGGGTTGGAGACTGTGGCAGTGAGGAAGAGACAAGAGGCAGAGCTGGAAGTAGCAGAGATGAGGATGTTGAGGTTCAGTTTAGGAGTGACGAGGATGGACAAGATTAGGAACGAGCACATCAGAGGGACAGCTCAGGTTGGTTGTTTTGGAGACAAAGTCAGAGAGGCCAGGTTGAGATGGTTTGGACATGTGCAGAGGAGGGATAGTGGTTATATTGGTAGAAGGATGTTGGAGATGGAGATGCCAGGCAAGAGGTCAAGAGGAAGACCAAAGACAAGATATATGGATGTGCTGAAAGAGGACATGAAGGTAGTTGGTGCAAGAGTAGAGGATACTGAGGACAGAGTTAGGTGGAAAAGGATGATTCGCTGTGGCGACCCCTAAACTGGGAACAGCCGAAAGTAAAAGAAGAAGAAAGTTCATTGCACTTATGAAGATGCTGTTGTGTTTGTTTTATAGGGTTTCTTTGATTGCGTTGTGTTATTTACCAGTGTCACTTTCTTCTTATGTGTTAACTGTGTTCTTATGAAACACATTCCAACCATTTGTGAGGATGATGTTGCACAGAACGAAGCTAATGTTGATGAGTTATGCTGTTGGGGGTACATTTGTATTGCTGTGAAACTTAATCTGATAAAGCTGTTCAAAAAAGATAATTTGCAGTCGCAACCAAACGATTGTCAACAATATGTTTAACTAGCTGCAGTGCCACCTACCAGCACTCACATATTTCTCGTAGGAACTGCAAATTTTGTCGACTTTAAATGATGATGACTTTGAAAATGAGACAGTTCACACTTTCTTTTCCTGCAGTAAATGCAATAAGCTTTCATAATTGTACACTTTTTAATTCAAAATGATATGCCATATGTGATCAATCATAGTTTTGTTTATTTAAGAATTATATTAAATGAAGTGACTTAGTGAGAAATTTGAAAAGGTTGTATTTACCTGTCTGGATGTCCTAATTCAAGCATCCGGCGGCACTGTTGGGATAGGGAGCCCACTGTCTCTGCATAATTCTCCACTGTTTGCTCAAGGGCCAACTGCTCTTTCAGTAACCTAAGAGTGCTGGCTTCATCCTGGAGAGAGATGTGGGGGAAGGATGGAGATTGACTTATCAACCCTAAATGTTATATATAAAGTGTTTCAAACTGTAATCTATTCTTTAGCTTTCCATCCAACAACCTTCACCCTTTAGCAGTCATCCTCAGAAATCAAGTGCTCAATTTGCTATTGTCCTGAATACAAAAACGAAAGCATGAACTACTCACAGTCCCATTCTCTTCGTTAAGGACCTGAAGTTTCTGTCCACTGAGCCACGACTCCGCCTTCGCTGCCTGGGTGCAGTACTGCTGCGCTTGGTTCACAGCATCCAGCATCACTGTGCGACGTTCCATCTCTACCTGAAGCATCTCCCAGCGCTGCCTCACATACCCTGCCCCATCCCGCACAAGCTCCACCTCTGGGGTCTGAAGGGCAGCGATGGTCTCTGCCCTTTCCAACACTTCTTCGACCCGCCCCCTTCGAGCCTGCATCTCCATCTGCAGCGCCTGGATGTCCAAGTAAATACAAGAGTGAGCTGTCAGTCAAAGGTATCTGGCTACGAAGACAAAGCAGGCTCAGTATCATTCAAATTTACTTAATTCATAAATGCAGAGCACAATTCAAATATACAAAATTAACCTGTAAATTCAAAACAAAATTCATACATTTTCAAGTGAATGCAAAAATATTCCCTGCAGCTCATACGCATATGAATTTGCCTGAATTCATTCAAATTTGATTAACCTGGTTTCCTGAAACTGTTTTCTTTCACTTAAAAATTATCATTTTTAATGCTTTCACTAGAAAATGTATTTATTGATTTTGGTAAAAAAAAAATTTCTTTCACTTGAAAATTTTGGTGAACATTTTTGCTTTCACTTAATAGAAAATATTTTTGGGTAAATATTTTTACTTTCGGTTTAAAATGTATGAGTTTTCGGTTAATATTTTTCTTTCACTTGAGATGTTTGGTTACCATTTTGCTTTGACATATAATAAGTTTTTGTGAATTCTTTGTTTTTACTTAAATAATAGTAATTTTTTGGGTGAATATTTTTTCGGTGAATATTTGAGTGAATGAAATGTAGGAGTTGTGTTTTAAATTATTGAAATAATTTTAATTATGATAATAAATTAATTTCTGTACATCCGATTTGTACTATACAATTACGAACATAATAATACAAATTTCTTTGTCTCCATTTCTGGCCAATTAAAATGAATAAATTATCACAATCAAATACATTTAGCGTTAACACTTTGATGCTTGTTATTTCGTACGAAAAGAACACCAGATATTGAATGAAATTCTCACCTCATGGTTTTTTAATAACATTTGGACACTCTGCAGATTGGACCCATACTCTGTAGAGGAGGCCATATGTAACCGCTCTTGAATCCACAGCTAAAAGAGGAAGCGGAAGATTAATCTCTTTTGAAAACCAAACAATGTTCTAGCCAAATCAGTGCAGCCATAAATTTATAAAAAGGTAAAAGTTAAAAAAATGTAATATTTGTTGTAATGGAGGTGCACCGTTTCCTAGTATTTGTTTAAAAAATGTATGTGAACAGGAAAAAGTTACTTTTGAAACCAGATACAAGCAGTCGATGAATCACAGTCACTTTGCATACATAAATAGATTTTAAGAAAAACACACGCCATTTGAAGAGAGAGAATAAAAACACTCACAATCTCATCTTCCAGGTCCTGGGTGACTTGGTGCATCTCTTTCGAGGCAAGGAGTATCCGCCTCCTTTCTTTAAGTGGTTCAATCAAACGCACAATTCTGGTCTCCGGTACATCTCCACGCTCTTCCACCTCCTCGTGTCTCGGGTGGTTAACACCAGCTCTAACCTCCCCAACATCATGATAGAGCTGCATTTGGGCTTCCAATGACTGGTAGATGAAGAAAAGCAAGATTACCAATGGTTTGGGAGCTCCCTAGTGCATGAAAGTAATGAATATCATTGAGAAGATGGAGCTGGCCTCACTTCTATCCTCTGGAGCTGCTGGCCAAAAGTTGGCCGGGGCTGAAGGAGGGTGGGTTGGGTGGTGTGGGCGGAGCCTAGTGAAGGTGGCTGCTCCTGTATGATATTAAGATGCTGGTCCAGGTCACTGAGGGTGTTTGTGGACAGGTCAGGCGTGCGGTGGTTCTGGGTCTCAAAGAGCTGCCGGGCCTTGACTTTAGTGGTGTTCTCCAGGTGTGACCAGCATTCTCTGATTTCCTTTAACTTCACCTCCACCACCGATCGTAACTCAGGCTGCTCCTGGATCAGCTCTTCCCCCTCCTACACACATGTAAAAGTGACAATCTTTAAAAATGTTCCTCAATAGCAGTGTGTGTGTCTTGGTAAGCTGGAAAGAGACCAAAGTAGAAGAGTATCTGTTTCTTCAGAGCCATGGCTGAGGTCCAGCGTTCTAAAACAGGCCATACATATGCATCCCTACACACTTTGTTCTTAAAGCCGCATTGGCATGTAAAGGTTCATTCTTCCCTGAAGAAAAGCTTCAAATTAAATTCACCCCTGATTTGCTTTTCGAAACAATCTTTATCCCTCTTTACATCACAGAGCGGTCACAGTGAGTGTGTTTGAGTCTGTATGTGTGCGTTTCATAATGCAGTGCAGCATTTCTGCTTTTGGCACAAGACGCCTGCTCCCCTGTACTGCAGAGAGAGCGAGAGAGAGAGAGAGGGGGGGGGGGGTGATATAAAGAGAGAATTCAGAAAAACAGATGGAGCAACAAAAAGCTTGAGAAATGAAGAGACACACATGGAACGAGAGAGAACACCAAATTAGAAATAATGAAGGGCGTAGTGATGAGTTTTGAGTAACATGGGAACGAAAATATTACCAGATTTGAAAATCTTTTGGGGAGGAAATAATGGAACTTTTGATGCAATATTTTACCTAAATATCACAGAATAAAGCAAGATATTTTTGCTAATACAATCCACAGAAATATATGGATGGACCCTCAGAAATGTACCTTAAAGGTTCCAGAAAGACTAATTTGTGAGCAAGTGAACATGTTCAGAATTTGTGGTTGAGTATTTGACATTCAGTCAGAGATGAACAAAGTTCTGACCCAGAGTTTGTTATTGTTCACCAGTCACTGATTCCGAATGGTGCATGTTTAAGTTTTGTTTTTAAAAATGAAATAACAGACTTGGTTGCATTTTTAATTTCAACAGGTTCTCATGTAGTCATTGTCAAACGATATATTAGTAAAAATATTAGATTGCCCTGAAACAATGAATAAAATTGGCAGCACAGTGGCGCAGTGGATAACAAAAACTACTCCGAATCCTATTGACTGAGCTCCAACAGGAAGTTACATCACAACAGGATGCTACAAGATGCTTGAATAAAGCAGCACAACTAGGCTCTTTTGCTTTTCACTTTTCTCTTTTGCTCTACAGATCCTGTGCAAGACACACAGCTGGCACCTGGATCTCTCAAGATCTCCCCTTCCTCCGATCTTCTTTTGTTCTCAAAACGCAGCATGTGTTTTGTTAAATAAAGCTGCATGTTCTGTTAAATATTCTTAAACTTTGCTTTCAGAGTCTTCTTACTTGGGTTGTGAGGTTCGAGACTGGCCAGTGACCTTCCGGGAAGTAGTTCTAGCCATGCATGCGTGTGTTTCCTCCATACTCTGGTTTCACTCACAATCCCAAACACATGTGTCAGGCTAATTGAATGCTGTGAATTCCCCTTCGGAGTGAATGTGTTTGTTGCCCTGTTATGGATTGGCGACCTGTCCATGGTGTACCCTCACCTTTTTCCTGAAGTTTGTTGGAGAAGACCTCGTGACCCCGAAAGGGAACAAGATGGTAAAGAAATCAACATACACAGAAAAGGATGTCTATGTTTGATGGACATTACCATATGCAAAACTATGCTGGAACAATGTCAACTAAAAACATTGAAAGCTCTCCTCTGTGAAGTGCATACAACACGGTCTTAAAGTTACAGTTGCAGGTGGGCACTTTGTTCAAGCCACCTCTAAAGGAGGTTCATTGCTATTGGAATCCTTTGGAAAAATGGGCATAATACAGAGATAGAAGTCCAAGAATGCACAATACTGACTAGCATTTGGCTAGTTTTTATAATGTCTATAATGGCTACAGAGCCTAGGTCAGTTGCTATGGTAACAGGTGAGACTGTGAAAGTGGTAGTGTCTATGTGTGGCAACTTTTTGAAAAGTATATATTTTTTTATCTGTCTTCGAATGTCACCTTGTTCAGATTCTACAAAAAAGATAATGGTGAACAGCTTACTTCTACCATTGATACGTAGACATATAAAATCCCATAAAAGGAGCAAAAGTGTTTAGAGGACCATTAACAATTCATTAATTTCACAAAAAAGAGTTAAGTTTCTTCTATAAACTGTTGAATGAATGAATTGCTAAATTTTAATGGGAATATTATGAGCCTTTTTGTCATCCTACGGAATCCATTGAATGGGTCCTGTGCTATAATTATTGACTGAAAGATTTGAATATTAGCTAGATGGCTAAACTTTGCTATTTTAAAAATATTTTTGTCAGCAAAATGGAATGGTTGTCAAGGAAGAGTTTGTGGTTGTTAACGAGGTAGTGACATCATTTGAAGTGGAAAGTTGAGTCATAAATACCAACCCCCATATCTCTATGATTTTCCCTAGCTGTTATTAAGATATGCAAAAATGGTTGCTATGGTAAAGTCAGGTTGCTATGGAGGAGTCAGTAACATAATTTAATGTTACCTTTGTCAAATAAGTTATATATTAATCAACCCCCATGTCTTTACCATTTACCTAAGCTGACACTTAACCCCTTCATTTTTAGACAGTAGTTTTTATTATGTTTTTTGTTTTTTTTGGGGGGAGGGGGGTTGTTTGTTTGTTTTTTAAAAGATATTAAAAAAAATCTAATAAATATTAATTTATTGCCTTCAAATCAGCATTCACTCTTCTAGGTACACCTGGATTCTGTAGGATTTCAATCAGGTATATGATCACACAATTACACCAAACAGGTGCTAATGATCATAAATGACACAATTAGATTGAAAACCTGTGATGACCTGAAACAAAAAAAGCTCTGTAAGAGACCAAAAACTGGGTGAGCAGCAGTCAAACTCTGCTACCAAATATGAGGTTGAGCAAGAGCTTCTTGTCATGACAAAATTGCGCACAGCAATAAGACACATTGTAGTTATTCTGCATCAACAAGGTCTCTTCCAGACAAAGATTTTAAAGAAAAAGCACAAAGAAACAGGAAATGTTTGGCCAAGGAAACTTATTGCAATTTATGTGCTGCAAATCAAACTAATTACACTTTGAAAACAAAACATGCCAATCAGTGCCATCAGTTGAGAACTGCCATAAACCAGTGGGACCCAGTTGCTGTCTAGAGTGTGGCCAAAAGGTTTGTAACTTAAAAAGCTATACCTCTGACTGGGAATAAGAACTTTAGCAACTCAAGTATGCATGAAAACATAGCAACGGACATGCAGAAAACTAACAGACGATGCTCTTGACTGAATATTTATCTGATGCAGAAGGCTGTTTGTTCCTTGAAGGCTGGAGAGCTGTACAATAATGAGTGTCTGCAGGCAACAGTGAAGCATGGTGGAGGTTCTTTGAATAGAACTACATTTCTGCAATTGCAGTTGGAGATTTGGTCAGGATTAAAGGTGTTCTTAATGGTGGGAAATACAGGCAGATACCTATCCACCATGCAATACCATCAGGGAGGTGTTTGATTGGACCCAAATATATTCTGCAAAAGGACAACACCCCAAATATACAGCCAAAGTATAATTAATAGCCATCTCAAACGTAAAGAAGTGATGGAAATGATGACATAATAAAGTGTGTCTGTGATTATATAAAGAGACAGAAGGATGTGAGAAAGCTTACACCCACAGAAGATCTGTAGTTAGTTCTCCAAGACGTTGAGAACAACCCACCAGCGAAGCGCAAAAGTACTTAAAAGATTTGCTGCTGTTTAAAAAGCAAATGGTGGTCACGCCAAATATTGATTTGGTTTAGATTTCTCGTTTGTTCAGTGATGAAAATAAATTATGAACTCTTCCATTTTTAAGGGCATTCTTTGTTGGGGGTTTTTTACAGCTACAACTTGTGCACAATAAATTTTCAGCTGGAACACACCTGTTCTGACAAGGAAACTACATGCATTTAGTTTTTTTTCCTTGGGGTTTTCAGCTTCTATCGTGGGATTATTAAAGCGATTCAGCATTTTCCAATATTTAGGCACTGCATGTGATTTCTAGATGCTTTCCAAGCATTGCTTCATTTGAACCTGGATATAAATAGCAATACAGACAAATAAGTGATACACATGAGTAGATGAAAGAGGGCCTGAGCAGGGAAGCGCACAATCATACTTAAACTCTGACTTAATTCGAAACTGAAGCATCCTGAAATCCTGATTTGAGTGATATTGTGTGACATCATGATTTCTTGTGAATGGGATGCCAAGGTCAGCTCTAAGGACATCACCGTGTGCAGTGATTGGCCTCGGCCACCTGTCTATCAAAGAGGATGCTGAGCTGAGGGAGTCTGGAAGTGGAAGAGAGGGCGGGTGCTCTTCTAAAAGAACAACAAGTCCTCCAATCACAGTGGGACGCTGTGTCATTGCTTCTGCTGTTTCTCGGGTTACCGCCTCATTAAGTCACGTTTCAGTGGATACGTAGCACAGTCTGAGCGTGAGCCCCGGATATGTGTGAGTGAGAGAGATTGTGCTCCTCAGCTCTAGAGAAATCTGCCTCAGATCATTCTAGCATCGACTCGATTATAAAGGACTAACACTAGGAGAGTGTTCGTAATATAAATTAACTCCTAATAATTGTTCCCGATAATTGCCTCAAAATGCAGTTTTACCAGAATGCAGTAGTGCTTGGTGTTCATCATTTTTCTCTAGACATCTTTACTGTTAAGTGTTAAAATGTTCTCGCAAAGTTTAAGGAAAATAATGACCCTGCCCCCACCTCTCTCGAAACAACATCTGTTCTCATCGTGACGTAGACACTGAAGGGTTGAGCTACATATCCTTCATGACCTTCTGCACACCAGCGCTCAGATGCTGTCTGTAATCTCATTTATCTACCATATTGTACAGAATTCATTTAAAGGAATGCCATGAGGTGTTACATTAAATATTTCTGATTGTAATACTACTGAAAATTGCCTAAATCAAATATTGGGTGATGTTTAAAGTTTTCCATTTTGAATCAGTTTTTTTGAGAAAATATTTAACCTAAGTCTGCCAAAACATCCTTTTAGATTTTTATCTGCTACATCTTACTTTGCCATACACCAATAGAACCATCATATGCAATAGTATACAAATATCTATGGAGTTATCATAATACGGACTGAAGAAAGTGCCAAAAATACAATAAAGTACCATATTATAAATACAGGATAAACTAGCATAAAAAACTAAAGTTGCACAAATTGCTTTTCAAAGAACAAAGATCAGAGATATTTGAATGAACAAACATCAATATCACATGCATGATGTGGGACTTTCAATCACAACATTGAATTTCTACAGCAAATAGTGAAATTAAAATGCAAAGAATTTTTTAATTTAAATAAATAATTATTTTCATTAACTGCCAGTAAAACCTAGCAAGTACTGAATAAATATGTGCTGATAAACAATAGAAAATAATCTGTGTTAATTACATCATAAAAAATAAAAAAAATTATAGTAAACCGGTTGCAAAGACATTTTGAGTTCTCTATGTCAGTGGTTGAGCCGAATAATTTTCCTGAACTTGCTGTTCCACTGTAAAAAATATTGAAATTGAGTTAACTTAATATTAATTTTCAAATCAGTGTGCAGTTTCCAGTAACTGTGCTAATTAGCCTTTAAATGGGAAAAGGCAACAAAACTATTTTCAACATGAAACATCAAAGATAAACAGGAGATTGCCTCTGTTAATCATATTAAAACTTAAATTTGGTCTTGGCCCATGGTATAGTGGATGGCGCACAGAACATGTATGCGCGGTTGCACAAGGCGACGCAGGTTCGATTCCTGAGCCTGTCGTCCTTCCCATCCCACCCCATTCTCTCTCCACCTTGCTTCCTGTCTCTCTCTCTACTGTCCAGAGAGACCAATAAAGGCTGTGGCCGCAAAAAATAATCTTTAAAACTTAAATTGGAAATCTCTGACCCCTCCATAGCAACGAACTCTACATATCTCTATCTCAGCTTTAGAAAATCAGAGACATAGGAGTTAATTTATTTCCCTAACAGTGACATGAAGCACTTCATATTGAGCCACTGACCCTTTAGGAAAGTCAAAAGGATATGGGGGTTGGTTTAGCTAACGTTAAGAACATTGAAAACAAACCTTTCAACTACACTTTTACAAGCCGACGTCAAAGTGTGTGAACTTTGTCTCTCAAAGGTTAACATTTCTCACAAGGAACACAAGGGTTTTAGTTTGTTTTCAATAAAGGCATGAAAAATAGAATTTGTTTCGTTATTTTTTTACTCAGAGGACAATGAAATTCTAAGATTCTACATTTTTATTGTCAACGGTTTTTATAATTTTTTTTTCTGTATAAAATGTGCAAAATAACTATAAGGCTACAAGCTATTGAACAACTTTTTTTTTTTTGAAAACACATTAATTTGACATTTAACATGGATGCCTATTAAGTTTGGTCAAAATCGGAACCTCTCTTTCCTATACCATAGCACCTGACCGTCTAGTGTAAAACCCAGTTAGAAATCTTTGAATCGGCCTGTCTTTGAATATCTATTTGCATCTTCAAAAGAATCTTAATCACTCCAGGATTGCGTGAATAAAAAGGTCAAAGGAAATGATTTGCATGTTTTGTGTGTTCAACTAATACCAGCCGCACAGTTCTCTAAAAACACATTCACAACATTAAACACAACAAAAAGCCTGAAGACACACACGACATGAACACAGATGAACCAAGAAGATACTGATTTTCACTGACATTTACAAACAAAGAGAAGAAAGATCATTCTATTTACTAAAATTGGGACATTGTCATCTGACATATACCTTTACCACATATTGTTGAAAAAAAAAAACATAACATTTGTTTATTTACTATCAAAATGGTACAAAAAGCTTAATAGGCTTTTAGGCAGTTGTCTAGGTTTGAATGTTCTGTGATGCTTTCCCAGTTTTTTTGAAGAATATTCATCTGGTTAGCGTCATGTTTACTGGGCTAGAAGGCAGACAGTCTGGGAGATACAAGTGGAAAAAGAACTAGGATTAATTGCAATGATCACAAACAATGTACATGCTGGAAAAATGCCACAAACAAAACTCCAGAAGAAGGTATGACCCAAACTAAAGGACAAGTGAACCAGAAAAGAAAGAAATAGAGGTGAAAGTGCATCATGAGGTGAGAGATCTGTTGTATTCAAAGTGAATATTTTGACAGACAAGGAATAAACGTTTAGATGTACAAAAGTATGTTTTGGCTGAACTGTATTGTTACTGGAATTCTGGAGTGGATAGACGTTGATGTTCATCCGTGCTATGTTGGTTGTGTTTCTGTTATTGATATGTTATTTAATACATTTTGTACCTGAATTAAAGATCGCTTCCATATGACACATCAGACTCACAATTCTTTACATTTTTCATTACTCATACTTTAAAACAAGCCAGAATCTAGCATCTTAATTACAGCTTCTTCATGACACCCCTGCCTTTAAAGCCTCATTGTCAAACAATGGCCTAGAAGATAGAAGCGAATGCAAATGCGAGAGCTGAAGGAAAGATGATTTATTGAACAAAAGAGAAAAGTACCAAAAAAAAACAACCATGAGGGGAAAAACCTTAAATAACTACAGTTTCTTCAGGGCAAATGGCTCTAAGGGTAAACTAATAAAAGATAATAACGACTGACATGTAGACAAGATATAATTCACGGAGGACAAAACCATACACACAATATGATGCGTGTAGTACATACAATAAACCCATGCCAAAAGCCATCCAGGTTTTCTGGGCATGTATGAAATATTACATAAAAACAAAAAAAATATGCACACAACTGAGTAGGATAAACTTTTTAATTGATAAGAAAAAATGCGCATAAACTTTGATGGAAATTCAATTCCCGAATAAATTCCAATTCCTGTCAGAACTGGATCTTTTTTGAGCATAAATTTAATTTGCACCTTTGGATGAAAACATGGCTATAGAGAATATATAATACAGACCATTAACATGGGACAGCGAACGCCAGACGAAAATAATGACATCATGAAAAAACTAGGTGCCAGGCGGAGACAATCAGGTGAAAGCAAAGCACTGTGTAGCAAAAGAGGAAGAGAAGAGAGTGATGTCACAAGACAGAGCGGAATCCCCGAAAGGCAGAGAGTTGGGAAGTGCAACGAGAGAGCGAGAGAATGTAAAACGATTGAGAAATAATGACTACAAGGGAAAAAAACGAGACGCGATGTGACGCTCTTAAAAAGCATGGCATCTCTTTAAGAGCATTTCAGCCGTGTGAGGAAACAAAGCCCAGAAAGCATAAACTGACCCAAAGAAGTCGAAAAGACGTTGTTTACACTGCTTCTAAACCAACAGAATATGTCTCTGAGGTTGAATACCTGCTGGGAGAGCTCAATTTCCTCGATCTAGTGCATAGTGGTGTAATCAACATGCATTAATTAATATTTAAAGCATTGATCAATTCAAGAGAACTGCCGACCTTGGCCAACTGGGTGAAGGATTTAACAGCCAGAAAAAATGTGCATTTATTTAAATCAACATTATTACATTTATTATGAAAAAAATGCTACATCCAATTATATCCAAAACAAGTTAAAAATCCATTTCATGGAATTCTGAGATGATGCCACGTCTTTTAATAATCTCACAAAAACAATGTATGCATATGTACCTTCAAAGGGTACAAAGGCTTGTCGATGTGGCAGGACCGTTAAAAGACCTAAAGAAGAACTTCAAGAATTCTGGTACCAAAATGTTCCTTTTTAAAGATTATATTTTAGCCTTTATTTTGGACAGACAGCACAGTATTAAGACAGAAAGACAAGCCTGTAGATTGGGAAATGGCTCCAGCATTCAAATTTGGCGCAGCAGTCTTTGGGTGGCCCCAATGTATTATATTGCTCCAATACATAAAATAAGTAAGCTTGACCAGAGATCTTTTGAGGAGAAGATTTATAGAAGGTTTCAGTGTAGCAGATCATCGTACAGTGAAGGTTTGGTCTTCCTGATCGACCTTTGAATCTTAACCAAGTGTGCCTTGGAGATTGAGTATCTTTAAATGCAAAAAGGGTTGTTAAAGGAACCCTGACAGATACAATAAGGAAGGTGACTGACCTCCTAGGGGTGTCGGAGCCTATAAACACAAGATGTAAATGTGTGGGGGTCCGAAGCATTCCATATATACTATCAGAGACACTCAATGTAAATACATGATACAGTTCAATAAGCAAAATCCTTCACCCCACAGGGACGGGACAATAATGACAATAATGTAATAAAAGCACCTCGGTAACCTGTACATTTTTTACCCCAAAGTGGCAAACTTGTTCCACTCTAAACAATAATCACCCTCAACTCAATTCATTAATTTATTTTCTGTACCCGGTTCTTCCCTTTCATCACCAGTGACCTTCCTAACCTTTCTACTCAATGCGCCACCATACAAATCACCACTTAATTCCACTTTCATTTATTGCATTGCATTTTTCAATCGTGTATTTATATAATTTAAGCTGGTACAAAACAATGCCAACTGCGGCTTAAAATGTACCAACAAAGGTACAGTTATCGTTAAATTTATGTTCTTTAATTGCACCATTGCGTACCTTTTTTTTCTGCAGGTAAATCATAACCTTTTCTCGTTATTCAGCGCTTTTCGCATCAACTCTCCTTCCATATGTCAGCACCATTTGTATAGTCCTTTATGAAATGTAGTCCTTTCCTGTTAAAATATTGTCAGAAAATCAAAAGTTGCCAACAAAGCACTGGGCAAATTTCACTACTATGCAGCAAGATGCTACACACAATGAGATTGCAAGCATTTTTGTTAAACTCAGTCATTCCTTCTATGCAGAAAAACTATTTTGCTGACAAGTTTGGGAAGATCAACTTGCATGTTCGATGTCTCGCCCCTCAATACATGTCTGACATGCTCCAGCCCCACTGCCCGGCCCGCTCTCTAAGGTCAGCAGACCAGTCTCTCCTGGTCGTCCAAAAAACACAGAGAAAGCTCAGGGGGGACCGCTCCTTCTCTGTCGCAGGTCCCAAACTGTGGAACAAACAGCCTTTGCACCTTAGACAGATTGATTCTTTTATCGTTTTTAAGTCATCCCTAAAAACACATCTTTTTACTCTGGCTTTTAACTCTGTCTGAATTGTTGACTTTTACTTGTTTTATTGTTCTTACTCCTGACTGGTGTTTTTATTGTGTGGTTTTACATTTCTATACTTTATCAAACTTTTATTTATTTTATGTTACTTCACTCTATTTTGATTAGCCCTACACCTCATAGGCTGTCTACAGCACTTTGGCTGACCCTGTTGTTTTTAAAAAGTGCTATATAAATAAACATGGATTGGATTGGATGTTCAATAAGCAAAGACTTTCATGCATTTTTACAGTGTCATGGTTCATTTAATAGATGGTAAATTGCTGTTGAAAGAGCAGAACTAACCAGAACTTGTAATGTAACAATCTCCCTCATAACTATCAAATGCATTGTTTCATTAGAACCTGAATGCAAATGTTGAGTAACAATTTGAGAATAAAGGCTACTCCTCAAGGCGAGTACTGACACTGAGTATCAGAAAGTAAACATGAGTGACATTTAAAATCAGCTTAATTAAAGATTAGCTTAATTAATACAAAGATGTACAGTCAGCCTGAAGGCTACGGAGTTTAAGATCTTGCATCATCTAATCCATTGGGAAGAGTAATTTGCAGCAAACAAATAGTGTAAGAGAGAGAGAAACACGAGAAGGCAAGCAAAAACAGAAACACAGTTACAGACTGAGTCAGAGAACTGTAAATCAAACATCCCTTCAAATCCAGCCCAAGCAGAGCCCGAAGAATCGCCAACAAAGCTTTTCACTTCCAATTTATGATGACAGAATGCAGCAACGTTCTTCTGATGGCTCTTTGCCAGCCCTTTGTCACTTACTGTACAAACAGACTAATAAGAAAAGATAAAAACTCAATGTTTTTAGACCTTCTAGGGATGGAAACATTGTTGTAACAGATACTTGCATTGCAAAAAAAAATATACGGTAAAAAAACGCCACAAACTTACCATGAAATCTACAGTAGCACAGCTTTCAGGATCGTACTGAACATTTTTCAGTATTTTATTTTGGTTTCTATAAAAAATATTTAAAGGTTTGCAATTAAATAATTACGGTTAATTACTATTTTTTAACAGCTTAGAACTGTCTAATTTAAAGGTTTGTATTAGGGTTAATTAACATATTTTTTACAATTAAGAACTGTCTAAATTAGGGTTTTTTGTGATAGTTATGGTTAATTAAAAAACTTAAGTTGTAAGTTTAAGCAGTAAAATAAATAGTAGCACAATAAATAGTGGCACTGTTATGTGTTTTGCAGGGCAGTACTGCAAATTTTACTGTTTGTAATGTTTTATTCTTTATAACTGTAAAAATATATGTGATCCCATGAGCTTCTTACAAAAATGCCCCAAAACTGCATTTTAGAACATGTAAAAACATGTCAAATTCATATCTTTTCTATTACATATAATACAGTAATTTGTTAATTTTACGGCAATAAATTGCATTTTCATATATTTTTTAACTGTAAAATTAAAGGTCTTCCTCTGTAAAAACAATAGTGGATTTACTACAAATTCCACAATTATTAAATATTTTCTGGAATAAAACAGTGTTCTTCTGTAACATTTATACAGCATTTTGCAGTTAAATTTACAGATTTTTTTTGCAGTGTAGCCCTTGTGTCAAAGCATCAAATTGCACTTCCTCTTAGAACTTTACAACAAAAAAACTGTAGATTCCTAGCACAGCTATTATACAACTATTATATATGACATCACACCTGCTAAGTCTACCGGATTGGTTGCGAAACTATCGTATTTTACCCCTTATTCCAGCCACACAGTATTTTTATAGAAATTTCCTGCAATAAATATACAATAATATTTAAAAAGCGTCCCTTTGTCTCTAAAACTGAATTGTCACTAGCCTGATTTAGCCTGGGTGTCAGATCTCATGAGATTAGGGGCGACAACAGGAATATGCAAATCAGAGGTGGTTGGAAATTAACGAACTGGTCTGATAAAAAAAAAAAAAAAAGTGATGACTTTGTGGAAATATCCTGAAAAACTGAGATGCAAATTGTGATATTTCATGTGATTTGTGTTAAAGGATCCAAAGTCTGCAACAAATCAGTCCGTAAACGCCAGAGAGCCACATGAGTAAAAATGTAAATGTGTGTGAAATAAATAAATGTGATGTATTTTGTGTTTTCATTATAGGTTCTATTAAATGCGCTCTATACATGTGGGATGTCCACACCACACCATGTGATGACAGCAAATGTATAGGCCAAATTCTGAGCACCTCAAAATGTAAGAGATTCCAAACCTCATTTGGGCTGGTGATACGCTGATAGTAGACAATTTCCCCTATTCAAATTCAAAACTTGACTGGTATGTATCACACAAAAACACAAGAAGTCACAGGGTTCTCTGTCATGTTCCGTATATCAGCAAAACCAGCAGATGTCACAAACCTGTGCACCTTACAGCACTGTGACTTCGCTATGAGAATCTAACCCTTCCTGGTGCCATTTGAAACCTTACTGTCACATTTCAGCTGCACCACAATGTACTGCTGTGCATCTGCCCACGATAAGCAATCTTTCAGCACAGCCTGTGCTGGATCAGAACAAGTCACTCGAAATCAAATATGCAAATGCAGAGCATCATAGTCCAACTTAACATGTCTGACGAATGATTATTCAAACAAGTGCATCTTTATGGATGGGCATCTGCACTATTTTAAAATCAATGGCACTACTTTAATATTTAACTGCTGCCTGGAGACAAACTAATTAGTTCAAAGGAGTCTTTAAATTAAAAGAGGCATACGCTGTCAACCGTATATCACTCTGATTGTTGTATGCAGAAGATGCATTTGAAACAAAATAATGTTTAGTTGTTAAATGAGAGATTTTAAAGGGCTCAAAAAACAAACAAGTAATTGATCTTTTGAAATATGAGCTTGTGGACCAATAAAACCCGTTAAATATCAGAACCCTAAATGTTTCCTTTCTTTGAAAAACTTTCATTTTAAATGGTAAAAAATTAAATACAAATGTACACTTTTACACACACACACACAAATGTTTTTAGTCCCGCAAACTTATGTATATAATGTACCAATAGGTCACAATATGACAAAAAAAATCCATTGACTTGTGAAAACAGAAGATCAAGACCATGCATTGTGATCCCGGATTGTCTTTTGACAGAAAGTTCAGCTCAGGGTAAACTTTGACCTGAGAAAAGTAACTGCATGATGCGACTTTAGCCACCAGATTGGAAGGATTTAATATGTAAGTTTTTTGATCACTAATTATGAACCAATTGTATATTTTTAGTACATAAGTATTTCTTTAGATTAGAAAGACATATTCTATGGACAAGAGCCCGTTATAATTTTGATGAGTTAAAAAGCTTTTTTGTGGGTGAATTAAGCTTAATGGAAAAGGATGAACATTCTTTACCAATGTATGTAAAGAGGAACAAAGTGACTTCCCATCTTCATTATAACGCAAATTCCTTTACAAACAAAGAACAATTTGGTCACATTTATTCTAACGTGTTCAATGCTGTGCAGATTCATTCAGAGAATTAGTCAAATATTATGTTTTTATTCTGTTTTGAACCAACAGCAACATCCGCCAAAGAAATGACCGTACTATACATCTGGCACAGTGGACGGTGCGTCTGACATCAATGCAAGTATCGGGTTGGAATTGGAGTTGAAAGCTCATTTCCAATTCCGCCTCACTTCCTGTCACAATAGTGTCCTATCCATTCTAAATAAAGGCAAAATGGCCCAAAAAAATATCTTTAAAAAAGAAATTAGAATAAAATAGCATTCGACCGTATTTGGATTGTTCGTTAACAAAGTTCAGGAGTTCATAGATGTCTTCACTTTACCAAACTCCACAGTACATAAGCAAAAGCAAACCAGAGACACATTGATATTCCTTCAACACTCCTTCACCACACTAAGGGGTTATTAGTGGTTATTACCACTAATAAGGTTATAACTAAGGTTATTAGTGGTTCTTATGGGTCCTGATAACTTCCTGCTATTGGACAAGCATAGTTTCACTCAACTGGCCACATTCGCTTGAGATTCAAGACTGGTTTTGTAACACAGCATTCTGAATTTTAGGCTATCATAGTCACCAATGGGAAAGGAAGTATATTTGTAATAATAGAACATGATTTACAGATAGGAGGGATTATCTGAGACACTAGCTTCAGCAAAATGCTGGCAAATACATTTTCCTTCCGAATGACCAAATTTGGGTCTTGTACAATAAGCTGACCCTAAGATCCTGACGAATACTGGGGTTAAGAGTTCAGATGGACATTTGTAGATCTGAAAATGGAGTGCGTTTCATTCTCCAATCCATTTCATGGAGTCAAAGTTTTGAAAGCAAAAGTTTCCAAATGTGCTTGTTGAGTTATTTCAAAACCAGCAATATCTTCAAGTCAGAAGATTCGCCTCAAATCAACTTTTCGACGTACGTTTTGTGACGTAAGTTGAGTTCCATGGACAGTCCAACTTTTTTATGACCCCTTTCAGGAGTTCCAAGGACCTGCCTTAAGTTCATGAGCGTGAGTGGTGGGTACGAACATGCAGAGAGTCAGGGAAGAGGAGGAAGCACCATCTTATTTGGAAGAAGGTTTATGGAATAGTTGAAGTGGGTGTTCTACTCCAGATAAACTCCTACCAAAAGACCTTTAATTAACTGTATTTAATGTTTAGCTATTGTTGCTCTACATTTCCTCTGTGTTTCATGACAAGTTCTTGGTCCAAAACCTATGTTGTTGTAACTCGGGTGGAGCAGATTGAGCAATTTACCAATGAAAACGTCAAGTTAAAGTGAGTGCCTGTGTTGTAGCATGGTATTGTCCCGAATTGCAAGGGTCAGGAACAACCGGCCACTAACAAACTTACAGAGAAACACAGATTTAGCAAAAACTTCCAGCATGTAATGAGGACTTGTTGTGGCATGAAATTATCGTTGTCTGCTGCATGTTATTATTTCTCTGGTGCGGACATGTTACAAAAGCAAGGTTTCTTGATTAGTAAACTGTAAAGAGAGTTTAGTACACAATTTCACCATAAAAGAGTCAAGATTAAGAACCAACACTATTGCATCTTCAGATTTGTTGATCTATGCTAAGCTATGCTAATAGCGCTATTCCACGACTTGGAGAATGGATTAACAGATTGAAAAATAGTAAAACTCAACTGAGTAACTTGGTGAAGAATGATCGTATGTGCTGAAGAAGGATCCTATATGACAAACATCCTTTAGGAATAAGCAGACTGGAAGGGTTCTATGCAATTTTCCTGCGAAAATCATCTGTCCTCCTATGAGTTTTAAATTACTGTTGAAGTTGGCATATTCTGAGAAATTGACTTCCTGTAGTCTACACAGCACTAGATGGCCATCACTGTAATCATTCAGAAGCATCCGTGGATATGGGACACAAGTCACACCAGGCATGTCCTTCTCCAACTCAATGCCAACAAACGAGCATCATTTCTCACCTTCACCCCACTCAATAGATCTTTACTCAGCTCATTCTCAGTCAAGGCCAAAAACACGAATTAAATCCAGTTCTAACCCTCAAGAACCTGACGCAGTCCTCTCCGCAACCAAGGCTGAATCTGAACCAGTTCTGAAACATCTTCTCAACCACATAAAATATGTTGCAAAGCTTAAAAGTAGCAAAGAATCACAATTACTTCGAAAACTGGCATTTGATGGAAAACTAAGAGCTACAACTGTAGCCCTGTCACCATGTGGTTGGGGTTGTTTAGTCAATTTATTAGAGCTTCTGCTCTTAAACCAGTGTCCCTTTAAACCTCTTGAACCCATTTCTCCGAAATGATCTCCTCTGACTCACCTGTTCAATCTTGGCAAGCCATTCTTTATTGCGGGCCAGCTCGGCCATGAAGGCCTGGTGCTTCATCCATTTCCTGTGCAGCTTCTGAGCTTCATCTCGAGCTCCATCACGAGCTGTCAGCATCCTATCGGCCTCTGGGAGCTCTGCTCAGCTACACCATACACACACAAACACACATATCGAGTAGTCAGCACAGAGCTCTGATACACTGTGTGACAATCCTTCAGCCATCTCTAATGCTACTCTGTGGCAACAGAACACTGCAGCACCAAAACACGTTCACCTCCACACACATCCCATCATTCATCCCACAGGAGAGAGCAGCACCTCAGCAAAATGTGCAGCAGCAGTGGGGTCTGGAGCTCAGGGGTGGGGGATCCACTGGGTCTTCATGTCCTCCAGGTTAGCGTCCAGGCCCCTGCAGTTCTGCTGCAGTATCCGTGCGTCAGTCCAACAGCTCAGAAAAAACAACCGATACACACTCACGGGAAAGACAGACGCCTCGTCTCTCAGAAAAACCGTAGTGCAAGCAAACACTGCATTATAATCCTTGTGTGACACGACAGCCAGAAGCCGTGTCTTCACCGGTGTACATCCACGGCACGGCAAAGCTTCAGTTTCAGTGCTGCATCCCAAAATCCTTACGTCCTGCTGTCGACCCGGGCGGATGGGGGTTCGGAGGAGGAGTGGGAGGAGTCGCCAATGTGCGTGAATGTTGGGGGGGGACAGCAGATTTAGAAAGCTGCTTTGAATGAGCTCACGCACTCGCAAACATCACTCTGCAGAAGATCTGACAGCTGAATGGATGCACACGTGTGCTTTTGTGGGAAGATTCTCGTGAGCTCAAGTGTTATTGCAATGCAGCACGCTGCAGTCCCTCTCTCCATCTCTCTCTCTCTCTCTCTCTCTCTCTCAGCGCAGCAAAAACCACCTCAATCCTATCTACAGATGTACTGCAGTGCCTCAGAGTAAGGAAGGGAGGGAGAAAGAGGGAGAGGCAGGAGAACTAGAAGAGAGACAGAGAGAGAGAGGCTGAGAGTGAGGGGAGGGGTGGTTGAGGATGAAGGCAAAGGGGAGTAGCAGTGACGGAGTAAAGAGAGAAAGAGAAAGGAAAGGATGATGCATAAGGATGGCACTTTGGTCACAAAGGCAGATGCTGCACTCGTTCAGGGCAGGGGATTAGGGATAGGTGAGAGACAGATTTAATCAAACAAGGGAGACATGTATAACTAGGGACATTGCACCAGGGGGATGGGACGCGGGTGGAGTTGTGTGCATCAGTGAACAGAAGGAAAACCAAACTGCTAGGATGCCTCAGCAGTGGAGGTCAAGGCCTCAGCAGTAATCTGGGCAGTTGCCACACTGGACGTGAGCGCGTTGGGGTGAGGGACCGTGTGGGTGTAAGGTCATTCGGAAATGGAGAAGTGTGAGCATCACTTGTGTGCTGAGGGGAAACTAAGTAGAGGTAGATTGTTCTATTCTGAAGGTCAAAAGAGGGACCTGGAGGTTCAGTGGAAGGCACATTTGAGCTGGGTGAAGGAACATAACATACGCGTGATGCTCTTCAAGAGATTTAAAAAAAAGATGAACTCTTTGGTACTACACATGCAGTGGTGTGAGCTACATCCTTTATCAGAGTTCAGAAAACCGTTTGAAGAGGTTGAGGAACACTTTTGTGTTACTTCTGGTCTTTGTACATGGGTTATGGTTTAAATGGGAGAAGTATATTCGGGTTTAAAGATCTATGCTAAGCTGTGCTACAAGTGTTATTGCCGGGCATGTAGCACTTCCTTCCGAATGCTAGGCATGTAGCACTTACTTCCTTCCATCTCTCTGGATTGTACCACACCATATTAATACAGTCAACCTCTCCACATGCTATTGCCTGATCCCCCAGAACTGTATCTATTTTAACCGTAATAACTGTAATTATCTTCTCCCAATCCCGAAGAACCATAATTATTTTTCTCCCAATCCTACAGAACTGTATCTATTTATATATTTATATATAAATCTCTATAGCTATATTTATATATTATAACTATTATTAATATTATCTTAACAATAAGTATTTTGGGGAGTTTTATAGATGGCTCAGCATAGGATAGGATGCCACCCTGGGCATGTCTAACGGTTTAATGTTTTCTTGAAAAATGCAGGAAATGCTGGAGGGCATGGAAGAATTGTTGTAGCAGAACTGCAGTTCAACCAAACTTTGTCCTCATAGATTGTCAAAACTTGAAATCTTCCATAACCTGCATGAGCTTTCAAATGATCAGTATACGATATACCTGCAATACTTAAATTGTCCACTAGGTGTCATCTAATTTTCGTGTCAAGACAACACACACTGAACTTTCCTAACTCTTGTTTTTTAGTATGGCATTGTATTTTTTACACATTTTAGAAAACACATTTTCTCAGTTAAGCAGGGTTGAGCTTTCAAAAGAAAATAACATTACGAGATGAAAAGGTCCAGTTCCCATGGCTAAGTGTTTGGTAGCTTTATAGATCCACTGTGACCTCTCCTGTAGAGCATGTTTGAAAACATATAATGCTTTATGAAAAGAAATATAGTATTGTTCAAGTAGGTATTCTACTCACTCCTGACTCTTCCCCCCCTCACCTACATCTCTCATTCTCTTCCCCCCTTACTTTAAACACCCTCCTGTCCTGATGTATTTAATGCAAACTGGTCCATGGGAAAAAATAATATAATTAAATAAATTCACAGCTTCCATCCAGATGAGGAAACACCACATCTTATGTTTACTCCCCTGAGGAGTAAAACTGGAGAACCTACCCTCTCATGTGGTGGCTTTAAAGCAGGAAAGGACGGGTTAAAAAAAGAAATACAGTGATGTACAAACTTTTATCATTTATCTTCATAAAGCAACTCTTTGGCTTAAAAACTTGCACACACCTCGGCGAAGTAGCAACAGATCTTTTGAGTATTGTAAATTACTTGCTGTATGTTTTGGATCATTGTCCCACTACAAAATAAAATTGGGCCAATCATGCGCCTCTCTGATGGTACTGTATGATGGATTCCAAGGAGGGTAGAAAGGTAATTAGTATGTGTTTGTATGTGCTGCACATGTTTTGTTGGTTGACTACTGTGTTTAAAATGAACACTGTATGTTTCTTTCAGCATCTTCATGAGAGCTTGAACAGCACATCTGGAAACCCCAATCTTCTTCGAAACTGTTCTCTGGTGTCTTGTTGCTACATTTTTGTATAGTATTGTATATATTTCATAAAAAATTGGTCTCTTCTTAGCACTTTGAAAAAACGTCTTTATGTTGGCTTGTAAACTAAAAAAACAAAGCCGGCATTATAGTATGTCACAGACTACTCCATGGCAACCAGACTGTTTATCATAGCGACCAATTAGGTATACCTCTACCTCAGTTTGGTTAATCATAGAGACATGGGGGTTAGTCTGTGGCACTCATAGTTATACAAGGGGCATTATATTTTGACTGACTCCTCCATGGCAACCAGACTGTTTATCATAGCAACCAATTAGGTATACCTCTACCTCAGTTTGGTTAATCACAGAGACATGGGGGTTAGTCTGCGGCACTCATAGTTATACAAGGGGCATTATATTTTGACTGACTCCTCCATGGCAACCAGACTGTTTATCATAGCAACCAATTAGGTATACCTCTACCTCAGTTTGGTTAATCATAGAGACATGGGGGATAGTCTGTGGCATCATAGTTATACAAGGGGCATTATATTTTCACTGACTCCTCCATAGCAACCAGACTGTTTATCATAGCAACCAATTTGGCAGAAGTGTTACTCAGATTTTGGAAATCATATTATTCTGTCACTGACACCTCCATAGCAACCAGACTGTTTATCATAGCAACCAATTAGGTACACCTCTTTCTCAGTTTGGTTAATCATAGAGACATGGGGGTTAGTCTGTGGCATCATAGTTATACAAGGGGCATTATATTTTGACTGACTCCTCCATAGCAACCAGGCTGTTTATCATAGCAACCAATTTGGCAGAACCGTAACTCAGATTTTGGAAATCATATTATTCTGTCACTGACACCTCCATAGCAACCAAACTGTTTAACATAACAACCAATTAGGCATACTTCTATATCAGCTTTGGTAAATCATAGAGTCACTCATAGTGACACAAGAGGCAATATATCACAAAGTTCTCTATAGCAACCAGAATCTTTACAACAGAAACCAGTTTAGCATATACATATCACAAACCATAGAAACAAGGGAGTTGGTTTATGTTACTCGTGGTGGCATGGGGAACGTTTATAAACGTATTTTTAAATAGCCCCCTCTATGATGATTGACAGTTCACTCGTTTTCACGGATGAGGCTGTGTCAGAAATCTGCTTCAAAAGTGACCCAGAAGACAGGTGGACACGCATTTAATCCCTACATAGGCACAACACTCATTCTTTGTCTTTTCACTTTAATTACCTTCATTAATCTGAATTGAGAAAGCCAATGGAGAGCCAGTGAAATCAGCAACTATTAATCAAAGCTCCAGGTCAGGGGATCTATTGTGTGTAAACGGTTGAGAGGGTGCTTTTTCAGAAGGAAAGTCACCTTAGGCTCTGGATGCTTCTAGAAGCATAATTGGCTGCATGTACTGCAGACTGCACCTAAAAGTCAGTGGGTCAGGAAGATGTTATTACTGCTCATCAGGAATGACCCAGTGAGTGTCACCATGGTGATGCTGCCAGCCAGAAGCAGCCTGCATGTGCCAGTCCATATCAGCTTCTTACACGGCCACAAGGCACTTAGAGGGCACAATGCATCCATGCCAGTGCTCTTTTCACTTTCTGCTAGTGGGCTGTTCTCTATATTTGCTTTATTATTACATTTAATGTAAAAACATCAAAAAAGTGAAGTCAAGTCACCTTTATTTTCAATTTTGTCATATGTACTGGACATACAGAAAATCAAAATTACGTTTCTCTCAGACTCCAAGGTGCATACAATCAACATAATACAAAGTGTAGAACCAAGAAATTAAAATAAAATACAATATATACAATTGTACATATAACATGTGTGAATATGAGTATATGATGTATAAATATGGATGTTGTGTAAAAGAACATTGTTGAGGTAGACACTGTACATAGTAATGTATATGAATATGAATAATTAAATCACAATTTTAAACAATGAGTTCAGAAAGAGTTCAGAAAGTTCTCATAATCGCTAAAAAAAGAAGAGATGCTTATGAAACATAAGAGACAGAGTTGATTTGATTTGATTTTTTGACCATCATTGAACGACTCTGGGAAGAACTCAATTGTTCAGTTCATGGAAGCTTTTTGCCCAAAAAAAGGGCCGTTTATCCAACAGAGCAGAAAAAGAATCTCATCAACAACTACCTCAAGAGACTTCAGGCTGTCTTTGATGTTAAAGGGGGGAATACAAATTGTGAAGTTTTGATCAGGGACATCCAGAAAACGTTTCTGTTGTCACTTTGATTTAAAAAGATTAAACAGAGTTGTTTAATAAGTGACTTCACCAAATTACTAACTATGAGTGGGAAAATGCTATTTCATGATCCTTTATATTTTCTGGAAGAAACTGTCAGTGTTACTCTTGTAGTGTACATGGTCTGGAAAGGTTGTGACGTCATGTGTCATGGACGAAAGGGAACACAGGGAAGTTTTGTAAGCGTGTGTATGTATACTGACACTTGTGAAAACTCCTCAATAAAGACGCGCTAGTATTCAACGGCGTAGTCAAAAGAGACACATACATCACAACTCTTACATTTTTAAACAATTAATCACAGACGGATCGAAAAACAACTGTAGGTACAAGAGGGTCAAAAATGAAGCCGAAGGTTATCTGCTGAGAAAAATTGCAAATAATCAATAAATAGTGGAGACGATGCTATGAATGGATGAACAAGGCGACGGCGGAGAGAGGCCTAAAAACAACAAAAGCTTTCTTATGAGAGAATGGAATGTCCTGCGTACTTTGCTTTGTTTAATGCATGAAATTTATTTAAAATCTATGTGTTAATGACATTTTGAATAGAGGTCGACCAATATTTAAAAATCTTTGCCGATTATTTAAGGTATAGTCATATAATATAAAAAAATGTATGTTTATTTTGTAAATTTACAAAATACAAAGTGCACAAACACAAGAAAAACGTGAGTCAAATCAATATCTGCTCTTACTATTTCTTCTACGTCAAATTGTAATCAGTTTTTACAGGAACACAGCTTGAGTCATGAACTGAAACTGAAACAGCTGTGTAGGAGACTTAAACCTGGGTGGAATACAATCAAACTCTGAATGACCTATATATTTATGGATATAACATTTGCCAAAAGAAAGAAGATATTCAGTACATACAATATATTTTTACCACTCTCAACAGTTTTATAAAAAAAAAAATCAGATTTCACATATTTCTTGATAAAATACAGAAAACCACACCAGAAAACATTGTTAGTTCATTGGAGCAAAAAAAGAACAGTTAAGAATTTTTAGAGAACAATATCAAGGTAAAAGTTTAAAACGAGGCTTAAAAAGTTAAGATGTCACAAAATATGCTCCGTTTAAAATTTAAATACAGAACAACTTACGAAACCGTTACCCTTGTCATCGAAACGGTTTAATTTTCTTCTTTGTTTCGTTATGGTAGGTTACTGTTTGATAAAAATTAGTATAGGTTTAAAATCTTAGCTTACATAGCCGCCTGCATTTTAAATTTCAGATGTATTTGCTTGTGTAACATGATTAAAATGAACGTTTGCTGATTTACATCTGCATGTTTGGTATGTAGATCGGTAGGTGGCAGCATCGCACCAACTGTCATGAAACCGCGCGAGACTTTGGCTCGACCCGGTACTAATTCCCCGAGTGCCGCTTCTACTTCCTCTTTGCTCCTGCGCTGCGAGGGCAACCATGGTGTGTAGTGTTGTCCTGTTACGTTTAATTTAAAATCTGGTTTAATCCTACTTCTGTGGACAACACAGACCCAATCAAAGTGAAATGTGTGAATGAGTAAAACCTCGGCAGTCTGTAAAACGTTTTATTGATTGATAAATGTTATAAAAGTGATGATTATTGTGTGCTCGTATTCCAGATCCGACTTTTATTTTTTTCCCATGGAATGACTTATATGTCGATGATGAGGTTTAAAGTAAACAGTTGTGCTTTTTGGATCAAAGTTCGTTAACGAGGAGCTGACTGTTGTGTAATTTTCTGTACATTTAATAGTATTAGCTGTTAGCATGAATGCTAACTCGTCATTTGCGAGTTTGGTTCTGCGATGAGTTTAATGGTTGGTGTCCCTGCAGGTTAACGTACCGAAGACCCGCAGGACCTACTGCAAGAAATGTAAGAAGCATCAGCCCCATAAAGTGACCCAGTACAAAAAGGGGAAAGATTCTCTGTACGCCCAGGGTGAGTGTCATGCTCACGGGAATTCAAACGTTATCTCCATCTGGGGGAAAAAAGTAAAATTATTATTTTGTTCCTTAAAGGAAAGAGGCGCTACGACAGAAAGCAGAGTGGTTATGGTGGACAGACAAAGCCTATTTTCAGGAAAAAGGTACGTCAGATCTTGTTGGTGTGATGTCAGATTTGCCCTCGTTATAAAATCAGCATAGCTTCCTGTTGACACGATGTAAAACAGTTTATATATTTGAAAGCAGAGTTAAATGTTATGGGTGTCCTCGGCAAATGGACTGGATGGGTATTTTGTGCATGAATTTAATTCACATCTTTGGCTGGAAACTTAGCTACTGGCCATTTTCAGACTTTAGCCCAGTGCGACCCAAATCAGTTTGTTTTTTTTGCCAGTGTATCCAACACTGTATCTGATTTGGTTTGGATGGCTTGAGTCCTTTTTTTTTTCTTCGATTGTGTGGTCCTAGATTGGATCTCTTCTCTCTTCCCCATCAGCCCTCCCCCCTTGAGTCATGTCTGGCCAACTTTTTAATCAATCCTGATTGAGACGTGCTTTCCCACAGTTAAAAGTTTCCAAATATTAAGCGGTGTCGAAAGAAGGTGCTCTGAGGTGTATTTAAAGCACAATGAAGATTGTGCTAAAATAACTGATCCATATATTTCATCTCAATCTTCCTTATATTTTTTGGAAAATAGTAGTTGCTCACACATTAACAACAAAGCCAAGTTAATATTGCAGAAAGTTACCTAAAGAATTGAAATCGACATTTCATGTTTTCTAAAGAACCAAAGGCTTTGTTGTATTTCTCTTTTGCTTGTTTTCTCAGTGGATGTCTATGTGATAAAAAGGTTACTTCAATACCCAAAAGATGAACCTTTTTGGTTTTTCTTTGCAAATCCCAAAAATTAAAATGTGGATGTTTTCATTTTAGCCAGATGTAATTAATTTGGTTTTCCGTTATAATTAACAGAATTTCTACAAAGTGCATTCACTCCCTTAAAGTCCTGCATCATATCCATTACGCACAAAGCATGTATATTTGATGAAAAAGTATTTGTGGCGCTCTATGTGAGGGCCACTGTGTGGATCTTTAAAGCATAATCAAAAGGGCCAGCTTTCATCGTTTAAGGTGTGTTGTCAAAAGTTTGGATTGATGTTTACAGCACTTTAAATCCGGGGGTTGCCATAGTAATATGTCATTATTACTGTTCTTGACTAAACAAATGCTCTTTATAGAAAATGCTTGTGATGAATGTTTCAGTTTGTTAGAGTACCTGAACTGATGTCTCCAGATGCAGTAAACTTAACAATATTGGTGCATTAAAAACGGCAGTAATGTTACAACTTGATAAGCTGTCAATGTTTTGATACGTTTACTGCTAGCTTGCTCAGTTCCATTATTCAAGAAGGAATAATGTTAAATGTAAAGTTATCAAATTGAAATTCCTCAGCACTGCGTTCACATTATTTTATTTAATTTTCTCCCGTTAAATATTTGTTAGTAGCTGAATGCTGCATTGTGATTGGTCAAATGGGTTGCATTCGGCATTCACTGGCGAAGTTGTTTAAATAAAGGGTTTATATTGAGCCATTTCTTTCCTGTTCAAAGTCGCTATGAAATTGTGATGAGCGCCGCTCTTTTACCTCCTTCAGGTCATTAAAAGAGCCAGCTTTCACTGGTCTCTGTCCTGCGAGACCGGTTCTTTCAGGCTGACGTGTGATGTCTTGTTGGCATCCATGGTTTAATATCAAGGAGCATGGAAGCAGGAAGCTTTGCAATGAAAATTTGGGTCGTCGTGAACAGGTGTTTATTTGAGCATTGCGCCAAAAGAAAGCTTGAGGTTTTTGCTTTTTGTTTAGTTAGCATGAAGATTGGCATTGACTTACCGGTAATTGGTAGAATTACAATAGGTCAGAATTTTATCAGAATAGAAGATAATTTCTTTGATTTGTATTTTGGAAAGATGTGCATTTCATTTTTCCACAGTGGGTAGAGCTCTATACCAATTGTAAACACTGTGCCTTCCTTGTTTTGTAAACATCTTATGTTGATCTGGCCCTTATGCTTGTGTGGAAAATCAGTTGAATTTTTATCGGCGTCACATGTTTTCTTGACTCCAAAAGACTCAACCTTGCCCTTCACCAACTTCTTCAAAGCTGTTATGGTCATTTTTCAATAGGTCTCTACCAGAAGTTGTGGTATTTGTTAACCAAGTCGGTTGAATAGTTTCCTTTTCTGCCCTAGGCTAAAACCACAAAGAAGATTGTGCTGAGGCTGGAGTGCGTAGAGCCTAACTGCCGCTCAAAGAGGATGTTGGCCATCAAGAGATGCAAACACTTTGAGCTGGGAGGAGACAAGAAGAGAAAGGTGAGTGGATGGCGCAGACTGAACATGCTTGTTTAATTAAATATGGAGTTTCCAGGCATAGAACGGTTTAATAATTGAAAATGTAATTGCAATTTGCTCTGCTTCAAGTCTTATTTTACTTATATAACAAACTTGATATTTCACCCTGTGTGACGCCTACGTACAAATTAATATAATTTCGTCTAGATGGAAATTCTGCATTGTTGCTGTGATGAGATTTATTTGGGTCTCTTCCCAAAAGTTTACATTTTCCATTTTAGCTTCTGTTAGTCTGTGTGGTCTTGGAGTAGGTAGATTTTCTGAAAAATAACCGATCTCTGTTGTTTTACAGGGCCAGGTTATCCAGTTCTAAGCTGGGCCAGGTGCAGATTTTGTGGTTCACCATCCATCAATAAAAATTGTATACAATTTATCAACTGTCTCTTCTGTCATTATTATTATTTTTAATCGTACAAGTATCTAGTTCCTTGCTTTCCTTCCTAAAATGGTGAACTAAATTATTCTAATGGTGTACTGAAGGACTCTTGTGGCACTGATTTCATATTAGTCACTAGAGGGCCATAGTCCTGCATAGATCATTTGCCAACATGGATGAATCTCTTACACGTCATAGATCTCAGCAACCATTTTTCTGCAATCCCACATTTTCTGTACAACTGATTGAGCTTGTTTCAAGGTTCTAGTGTGTGGCGGAATCTGAACAGTGGGACTCCAGAAACATGTTTTCCCAAACCTTAGTTGTTGAAATTGCTGTGCATACTTTATGGTTCTGTAGATCCATCTGGAAGGACCTGCTGTTTTGTGATTGTATAAAAGGGGGTGGGATTAGACCATGACAAATGGAGGCTAGTGGACTAAATTAACCAAGCTGTAGAAGTCCATGGAACCCTAGCTCTTTTAGGCTGCACTCCCAACAATTAGTTTGTAAAAATGAATAGGAAAATGTAAACGATGATGTGGTAAAAGCAAAACTTTTAAATGTCTGCACATTTTGTGTATTTGCAGCTTGGAAACTATGTACAAGTAGTAAAGGAATGCCTTTTTTTTATTCTTGTCATTCTAGTTATAGATCTATTTCCAACCTTCCATTGATGTAGATGTTGGAGAGAAGTAATGGTTCAAATATGCTCCATTCTGAAATGAAATTATCAAAGAATAGTTTTAATTTGGCCCAAGAGCATATCAGAGCACAGAGACTGCGCATGTTAAAATCTTAAATCACTGAAATATCTGATTTTGACACACTCGACGCGAGCGAGCACCTCACTTTGTAACAGAAGGCCACAAGGTTCAGCTTTAGGGCCTATAATAATTTCCAAAATGCTCCCTTTATGGAATATTAGCTTCAGACAATGTAAACATTCATACTGATATTGCTTCTAAACTATTAAAGTACAAATAGAAACATTTGGGAAATGCTGAAACCAGATAAACTGAATTTTTTTGTTGGCTCTATAAATCCATTTGTATCAAACATGGCGCTTGCTGAGTACCATGTTAATATTTCCTCTGTTATAATAAAATCTTTGGTGTTAAAATAAATGTCAATCCTGAAGGTCATTGTCTTCTGTGGCATCCTTCCCTCTCAGAAACATTCTTAGCAGATGTAGGAAAGGTTGTGATTTTTCTACAAAATATCTTATGCAACTCAACATCAGGACTAATCTACATTAGGTTCCTCTTTCTGTGAAGCTGTTTAGAAGAATCTGGATATAAGTAGTAAAATGCATTTGTAACTGAAAGACTAGCTGCCTAGTTTCATCAAATTTGCAAAATACACACACTTAAAGTTTATTTCAACATCTGACAAACAAATTCAAGAAAAGGTTTGGTGTGGATCAGTCATTCTGCGTTTAAACAAGGGTTTTTTTTTTTTGTTGGGTTTCATGCGATTAAATTCACACCCATGCAGCCAGGTTGTGTATTACACATCTCTAGATGGGTTGTTGGATGGTGAAGGAAGTTTGGAAGTCAAAAAAGTCAGGGTCCCAAGATGGCATGAATGTCCTCATTCCAAAGCACTTTGTAGGTGATCCAATAGAAGACGTTGAAAACTAGGAAGCTGAGAGGAAACACTGCTCGTGAGATGGTGTCAATACGCTTTGCCTGTTCCACAAAGCGCCTACGGATTTCGAACAGGGCATGGCCAGGTGGTAGACCTGCAAACATGGCAGCAGCCTCAGAGAGAGGGCCATCCCCTGATGCACAGCTGTCCATTCCATAACCCATGAAGTACAAGTCCTGGTTCTGTGAGGCTAGCTGCTCCTCCTGAGGACAATGCGGAGAGGAAAGTGAATATGCTTCCAGCAAAATATTGCACACGTTTTACTGCAAATATACTTTTATTATGAACTAGAACTTTGCCCACAAAATATAAAATGCATGATTCTAGAACATGCACTATACATTTAAACGTATAATAAATAAAAAAAACAACCATACCTCTAGCATTGCGAGAACCACTGACAGCTGACATGACAACCCTGATATCTCCTGTGTTTTTTGTGGGAGGGGACAACATATACCAGATGTTTTACAGGGGAGGTGCTTAGGAGCTTACAAAGAAGCTTTCTAAACCATTTCTCCTTTATGCTCTATGATTTGAAAATGACCTCTGAGCAAAGGTTTTCTGTCAGTGAGATTTTGACAGTGAAAGTGACGAAATAGAATGTGTGAGAGAGAGGATAATCTTGAGGAGAACTCCGATTATGAGGCATCCTCCTCAGATGAGAATGAGACTCATACTGTTGACCCTCGTGTTGTTTTCCAACCAAGAGCAAACACATTACTGTCCAAAATATAGACTTAATTATGCTCCCACTCCCCACTTGAATGACAGGGTAGATTTAGTGTTGCTAATGTCATCAAAATGGTTCAACAGAGCTCAACAGATGTGCTGTCCTTCATGTTTAAGATATAAAATCAGCATTTCTGCTTTTCAAAAAGGAATAGCGGGTTGGAAATTTAATGAATTACACCTTCAATTGAAAATTATATGCTTGAAATTACAAACATACGAGGACAGCTGCAAAACCTTGAGGCGACTGTATTGCTGCCTACATTTGTTGCCTCGTTTTAGACTGAAATTATGTTCCAGTCTTTGCTAAAAGAAATTGTTATTATTTTCACATGTTATAAATGCTGTTTATAAAAGTAAAAATTTGTTTTTTAAAAAGTAAAAAAAACGGATAAAACAAAAATAATATATATACTTTTAAAAAAAGCTTTCACGCAGATTTGGAAATTGTCTATAGTAATGCAATAGGTAATCTGTATGTGGGGGGTGTTGTTTCAGAGTGTTTTTAAGTAGTTAACAAAGACATAAATTACCAAAAAAAAAATCATATTCTGAAGGTTTTAAATGGCTGGTGTTGCAGACCTCAGTGAATAAAAGGTGATTTTAGGTTAACAAGAGAGTTAAAGGGATCACTTCGTTCAAAATCAAGTCCTGCACACCAAATTTTACATGAAAGAATATAAACGGATATATTTAGAGTGTGCATACCCGTGCACACGCGCTACATTGGCGTGGTGCATTTCTGCTGGGTGTGCCTCCTGAGACGTTGTTGCTCTTGTTCTTCGTCTCTGCTCCTCCAGCCTGACCAGAGGCCTGGAGAAAACATAAATGAACTTATTTAAACTGCATTCATCATTTATTCAAACATTCAGCATTATATTGCTTTGCAGTCCCCTGAAGAATTCCCTGCCTTCTCTGTAGCCACACATATCAAATCTGAATCATCCCCAGAATGCGCCTTTTAAAAATCTCCAGTGGGCACACGTTCTCCAGAAACATCTTTCATTTGTCAAGGCTGAGAAAAGCCAAAGAGTGGACAGCACTCAGAGGCATTTAGTGTTTAAACTGTCAAAGATGAATGCACTGTTCTATTGAAAGACATTTTCATTTTATCCCTTGTTGATTTTAAAATATTACGCACGGAAACAGAACCGATTAGTCTATAAATGTTATGGTAAGTTTATTCCAGAACAGCTGCATTTTCATCCACCTCTTTATCTGCATTCTGGAATATCACATAAAAAAACCCTGGATGGAAATACCAAGATGCACATAAATTTTGAAAATATACACCAGCAGACTCCCGTCACCCCGAAAGGGAACAAGCGGATCAGAAGATGAATGAATGGAAGCCATTGATACACGTATACAAAATATTCCAATACTGTTTAAATCCAGAGCAAAATTCCAAAAGGGAAGTCTGTCAGTTGCAATACATGGCTGATGTCATATGATCTGTGATTTTACAGTCAATGCAATTTCAGAATTTCATCTTTGTTTATTATTATAAACACTAATAAACCACATTTGTGTTCTAAAATGTTGAAAAGTAGTGTGTTTCACCTCAGATCCTCTTTTTTCACTCAGTTTGAGACATTATTCAGATCAGTAGTAACATAAGTAAATTGTACTTTTTTACTCCTTATCAAGAAAATAATTCAATTAACATTCATCCATTGTATAGTTACAATCGTGTACAGCTTGGTCATTGTGGAGTGTGATAAAATCAAGTGACTTCCATGAAAACATTTTCATTTTTACCCATCTCAACCTCTGTGTGTAGATAGGGGTGTCCCAAATCTATTTAGAATGAATTTGATGGACGACCAGTGTATGGGCTTTATGGCTCTCCATTTATGTTGAGGAAGGTACACTTTAAATGGAGGGCTAAGATGGCCGCCAAGTTTTAAAATGACAAAACACATATTTTTGTTGGATTTCATGACACAATAGCTATATGCAAGTCAGTTAAAGTTATTAAAAGTTTTAAAGTAATTTAATCAGTTTTTTTTGTGACAATGCACAATAATTGTTCAACAATACCAATAATTGTATAAAAATACATTCTTTTTTTTGCTGCCAAAATAAAAAAAACATTGAGAACAAACATTTTTTTTGTTTTATAACAAAAACCTCATACACTGTTCCAAAAACTTTTTGTGCCATTGTGCTTACTTTGTGCCAGAACTTTGAAAAACAAAAGCCATATCACAGGTCTTGCGCTTCCAAAGGTCATCCTTTCTTTTCATCACTAGGTGGCACTGATGAAACTGAAAAAAATCATCCCTCAAATTTCTCAGAGAAATATGTTGAATGAAGAGCGTTTGTTGCCTTTATTCTTCACATGAATCCAACAATTCTTATATTCTAGAATGTTCTATATGCTGCCCTTCAGGCAAATACTGATTCACAATATTCCATAACCTCTCAACCTTTCGCAGAGTTCTGAAACCCCACATCTCATCTCAGGCCTCCACACCCCCATGCCAACCTAAAAACACCAATCTGACTGAGATCAAAAGTGACATTATATTTGTTCCCTCAGCTAAATCTATTTTTCTGACTGAGATTCAGTGAGTTACAGTAGGTGTGTTTGTGTTGAGCGCCATTGAGTTCAGGTCACTGCTTTGAGTGTCTTGTCATTCATGAGATCAGACAAGCTACTGTACCATGCTGCCTGTGACCAAACAGCCAGTCAGGCTGGGTGCATGTACATGAGGGTGGGCCTGTAGCAGTTTAGAATTCACTTGAGAGTTGAACTGGTTTATTTATTTTTCAATTCATTGGCGTCCCCTAATAGGGATCTTTCCCTTTTAAAATAAAAAAAAAACAACAACTTATGAGCGTCGAAACAGTTGGTTTCAGTGAATGTGTTTATTTAAGCTTCATCATGAGAGCCATTTTATCAAATGAGGGCCATTTGCTTGTAACTGTTCAAAATGTCTTTTCACTTAATTTCAAAACAGATTCCACTAGCAAACATACCGAAGTATTCCACATGGGGACTGATCCATCTTAAGTAAGAAAATTGGGAAAACTCACCTTTGCGCTCTTACCATGGTCTTCTAAAGATCCAAGTGATGCAACTACCTGCTAAAAAAACTGACGTATGGAAATTCCCCAGTTTTTCAGGAGGGAAACAGGAATGTGTAAAAAGGAATTTTATCTAAGAAAAAAAATAGATATTTATATAAATAAAAGCACATGTTGGATTTACATATGAACACAAAAGAAAATTTATTTTTAAAAGATCTTACTCATTATGTTTTGTGGTGAAGTTTAGCAGCAGAGACTGGGGACAAGCTGGCTTTTATTTAATTTTTTCTGGATTTTATCAATATTCAACAAGTCCTCGATTAAATGTGCAATAAGAGAAGGATGTAGTACACTTTGCTTTGAAATAAAATATATTTATGAAGCAATTTAATGCTTGTTTATACATATAAGTCTGAAGGACAGAAATGTCTCCCATTTGGTGGAGTGGCTGTTCTGATTGGTCAGCAGTTTTGAATATTCATCGCTCAAGCGTGAATAAACTTCAAGAGCCATTGTTGCTTAGTTTTGGCAGCTGCAAGAAAAAACTAGAGAGAACTAGACTAACCTGGAGGGGCCAGTTCTCCTCTGGAAAGAATGTGGCTCCCATCACAAGCACAGTACTGTCTGTGCCTTTGTGAGTGTTATCGGCACCGTGCCTAAATCCTGAGTGCAATACTGTGTTTGTATGTTACATGGCCATCAGCATCCCTACGGCAAAAGAGGGGCTCAACGGCACTGTTCCTCTTGCTATTTTCTCCCACACACAGACTGATGGAGGGTAGATGAAGCTGCAAAAAGGGTCTGGATAGTGGAAAATTTGGGGTCAGTATCTGGGAAAGACGCGAGCAAAGGGAACCCCCAAAACCCAAAAAGTCACAATGTTTTGTTTTTTTCCTACCAGCTTTAAAAACAGAAGTGATAATGAGAAAAACAATCTCTGCCGACACTGAAACAAAGCAACTCTGAAGGAGAAAAACTCAGTGTGGCTCAAAAATCAAAAGCAAGAACAAGATCATTTAAGTAGCTTGTCTATTTTTAGGACCATTAAGACTCCATGGTGTTTCTCATGGGGAGCAGAATAGCCCCCACCCTCCCTCGATCCTCATTAGCATAATGCATCTGGATGTTTTTCTTAAGGGGCTGTTTGCTTTGTTTATTGGAGCACTCTCCTCGCATACGGTGCCCTTTGCATCTCTTTTGCCTTTTCTTGGATATTCTTATAGTTAGCAACATTTTCAGCATCATTAGCTCAGTCTTTTGATAGACATGACACTTATATAAAGTGTGAAAACGGGAAAAAGGAAACCTGACACTCTCGAGATTGTTACTAGCTCATTTTGGAATCATTAGAAGCGTGTGTAAGTTTCATAAATCTTAAAATTTAACATTTAAACGGAAATAATTTCTTCTAGTGTTTAAAGCAACTCGGCTGGTAGGTTGTTCCAAACATCTTGGAGAACGAATCACAGATCTTCTGTGGGTGTGGCTTCCTCACATCCTTCTGTCTCTTTGTGTAATCCCAAACACATTTGATGATGTTAAGATTAGGGCTCTGTGGGCGCCGTGCCATCACTTCCAGTACCTCTTGCTCTTCTTTATGCTGAAGATGGGAAGTACCTGCCTGTGTTTGTTAGGATTGAGAACACCATTAATCCTGACCCAATCTCCAATTTTCAGAAATGCAGCCTTAAATATTTAAGGACAAACTGCTCTCTGTTACAGCCAAATATTTAAGTCCGGAACTACTGCCATAGAGACCAACTCTTGCCGTACTTCTCAAAACAGTACATTGTTTGAATGAACGGTACCTGAGTTTTGTACCTATTCAAGGTATGACTTTTTGGCTGTAACTTTTCCACAGGTAAGACCACATGTAATAGATGGGTGTACCTTGGTCCCACTGGGTTCTGCCTATTCTAAGCTGATTAGAATTCTGGAACAACGCATAAAAAACCCTGTATGTAAACGCCAAGATGTGTAATATTTTGAAAATGCACATTATAACGGAGTAGGATATACTTTTTAGCAGATAAGAAAAAATGTGCATGGATGTAGATGGAAATGCATTTATTCATTCATTTTCAAACCCGCTTATTCCCTTTCGGGGTCACGGGGGTCTGTCGGTGCCTATCTCCAGCACACATTGGGCAAGAGGCGGGGGTACACCCTGGACAGGTCGCCAGTCTATCACAGGGCAACATTCACTCACACATTCAAAGGGAATTTAGATTATTCAATTAACCTGCCACATGTTTTTGGAATTGTGGGGAAAATCGGAGAACCCAGAGGAAACCCACGCAAGCACGGGCGACCCTCGAACCGACAACCTTCTAACTGGAAGTGCTACCCACTGCGCCACTGTGCCGCCGATGGAAATGCATTTTCAGAATAAATCCAAATGCAATGCAATGTCTTTTGGAACTGAGGCACAATTTTCGAGTGAAGGATGCAAGAACACTATAATGTTTTCCATTTCAAAAATCAAAGGAAAACTTTGAAAGTCATGTGACCGTTCATTTTCACTTGACTTTTTCTCTTTTTTTCAACATAGTTTAATTTTAAAAATGCCACTAGCTGCTAAAAAAGGAACATGTAATTTCAGAACTGAAATATATAGTTAAGAGTTGTAAATTTAGTAATGACGATGCACCAACAAATAATATTCCAATTATTTGATGGATGCATGCTGTTTATTGCCATTCGGCCGAATGGGTGGCATTTCTTTCCCTGGGACATTATATGTATAAATAAGGATTAAAATCACTTGATAAATTTAAACTATAATATTTAGAATATTTATAAAATACAGATAAAACACTGAAAAATAGCATTTATTGCTTGTTCCCAATCTCTGATGTTATACTTCACCATAAAATAAAACGATTAAGATTTTATAAAAAAATAACCTTTCTTTTGCATTAATATGAAAATCCATGTATAATGTTCATTTCAAATACATTTATTTACACAAATATCTATAATTTCTCAGATTTCCCCTGCGTTTTATTCATTCCTATTGCCCCAAAGAGTCCCGCCCCTGAAAAACTGGGGAATTTCCATAATTCACAGCAGGGAGTTGCATCACTTGGATCTTCAGAAAGTCATAGGAAGAGCAAAGGTAATTCCTCTCGCTTTCTTATTTACATATTTGATGATTTTTGATGATATCTTGGAGTGTCATTTAAAAAAAAAATCATATATTGTTAAATTATTTCATAGATTTAGATATTTAAATGTAAAAATGCACATATTTGGTAACAAACTGATTTTGTTGAATTTCCTGGTTCTATAATCATGGAGCTATTTAGCATGGATTTGCTAATTCTTTGCTAAAAACTCTGTAAATAAAAAATAACAAGGTTAGTAACAAGAAAATAGTTACACCCGTCTTTTGATTATAAATCCAATAAAACATTTAAAAAAAGGAACAATACCCAGTTGGAACGCTTAAAGTTTGCTATTGGAATCTGTTTTGAAATCAAGTAAAAAAATCAAGGAATGAATGTCTCTTGTGAATGTTTTAGATCAGCTTGTCATTCAAGAAAAAAAGAGTTCATTATATTTTTTTGAAGTTGCTTCTAAAGCAAGAATACAGTGCGTTTCCATTGAATTTAAGATCACAATAATATCTTTTTGCTGTGATAAAAGTGACCGCAAGTGAAACAGGTCTCTGACCAACAATAGACTACAAAGATGTATCCTTGGAGCATTCAGTTAGAGTTAATTACTATGTTATAATATTATACCGTATTAGCATGCTACGTTATACTGAATCCTGAAAGAGAAACAGTTTGAATCATTTCATTTTCTGCTTCACTGGAAACCTCCAGCTCACTCGCTCTCCATCATCTCATGTTGTCCCACATTTGAGAGTAAGAATGGTTTTGCTGTGTGCAATATTCATGGCCTGGCCGTGTGCCGCCACTGACCTTCCCTTTCTGCTCTGAACGCAGCTCTCATCAGAGATCACGGGGACACACCGCTTCTGGACTATCTAGAGGGCAATCACTGCATGTAATGTGTGTATGACAGAGCAGACTCTGTAGCTGCCACTCACAGCTCGGTTGCGTTGCTCCTGTCGCAGTTTTCTGCGGAGTCTGAAGAACTCTTTGTATTGTCGAGAGACAAAGTTCACTGCTGCGTACTCCAGCAAAGCAGCAAACACAAACAGCAAACACACCGCCATCCAGATGTCAATGGCCTTCACATAAGATACCTGCACACAGCAGTAAAACGATTTCATGATCACCGATGAGCTCTGAGACTCATGGAGAATGAGATTTCGATGTATTTGAAGCTTGAGTTTTGACTGGTTCTTAGCTTCTACACTGGTATCAGTGGTGTGGAACTACATAAACATGTAACACTGTGCGACAAACATTGCTCCATGTTACTTAAAGGTTGACCGTTATAGGATTTTCCTTAAATCTTAAAAGGCAATGGTATATTTTTCAGAGCCGTGTATTATATACCATTGCACTGAATGGGTGCCATTTCTGTCCCTGGGACTTTTAATGTATAAATAAGTAAAATAATTGCGTGATAAATACATATATTACTAAGCAAAGTGTACTAGTAAAATCCTAAGAGTTAAATTAACTCTACTCAGAGTGTATTTGATCCCACTCTATATAGAGTTAAACCAACTCTGAAGGAGAGTTATTTAAATTAGTCTATTTGAACTAAACAGTCATTTTTTGTCTGTTTTTACTCTTTCTGGAGTGGACTTGGTCCCTCTCTGAATAGTTAATATTTAGTTTGCATTTTCCATGCAGATTTGGAAAAACATGATGAAAATAGATTATTAAATTACTCTTTCTCAGAGTCGGTTTAACTCTATATAGAGTGGGACCAAATATACTCCGGGTAGAGTTAATTTTACTGTGTAGTACCCTTAATGCACATTTAAGCCCTGAAATTTTAAATATTAATTAAATCCGCATAAAAATCATAAAAAATAGCATTTATTGTTTGTCCCGAGTCTCTATAATGTTTATGGTGTTAATAATGTTTAATGTTAATTCTTTTGCATTTTTGTTCAAATACATTTATTTACACAAATAAGTAAAATAAAAAAATAAAAATTGTAGTCGTGTCCCCAGGTTTTTACTCCTTCCTGTTGCCGCAACCCATCCCCCTCCTGAAAAACAAGTCAGTTTTTCAGCAGGTAGTTGCATCACTTGTATCCTTAGAAGACCAAGGGAAGAACAAAGATGATTTTTCTCAATTTCTTGTTTATATATTTGATGATTTTGTGGAGATATCTTGGAGTGTCATTTAAAAAAATTATTTCAGAGATTTAATTAGTTTAGTGTAAAAATGCACATATGATGTAGAATTTCCTTGTTCTATAATCATGTGCACCATGTGGCTATTTAAGCATGTATTTGTTAATTCTTTGATACTGTTACTTTCAGTCCTGTTGCGTATACTGTATAAAAAATAACAAGAAAAAACGGCACCCATCTTTTTTTATAAATCTAATAAAAATGTGTAGAAGTTACTTAAGGTGGAGCAATACTCATGCGGAATACTTGCAGATTCCCAAGTATGCAAATGGCGCATATATTGATATAGACATGTTAATTGGATTAAATTGATTGGAAATGAATAGAAGGATAAATCAAACAGCTTGTCGTTTCCAACCTTTGGCAGCGACGCTCTAGATCCAGAGCTCTGTGTGGTCATAGTAAGAACTGTAGTGATGCCAAGCCCAACCCGAGCCGGGGCAGCATCCATATTGATCCAGAAGGACACCCATGAGAGGATCACTGTTAGGAGGCTGGGAATGTACATCTGGATCAGGTAGTAACCCATCTGTCTCTCCAGATGAAACTTCACCTCTATACAGGTGAACTTACCTGGATGAAACACACGATCAGATCAAAAAACAACAATACAGAACTTTGTTGAGGCGATATTGTTTGATCATTGCCTGGGACATGGAGTCAATGGATATCAATGGATGTCGTTTTAGCACAGCACTATTATGTACAAATGAAATGTAAAAAATGTATTTTAAACCAGCGAATAGAGAAAAAGAAGCACAATGAAGTCTTTAACACACTTGCTTGATGCGTCACAACACAGCATTAAAATGTTTTAAATACTGAGATGTTTTCTGTCAGGATTTTCATCAGTAAACTTACATAAGCCGTAGAGGTTGGATTATTTTATACTTGATCTGCTTTGTGACTTCACCAGTTGACAATTTGCTGGGACTGTGACCATTTAAATGTTAGAAATATCAAAAATGAACCCAAAAGAAATGTGAACTGTACATTTTATGCTCTATATATATAAGTCCTATATACCATTACAACTCACACAGAAAAAGTACCAACTTCATGACAACAGCCATTTTATGTCAATTCAATACGTGTTGATGAAAGGCAAAATGTAATTCAATGTAAAACTAGATGGATAAAGTGTGTGCCATTTAAATAGATTTTAATTACCAAAATGGAATGGTTACCAAGCTAGAATTTTAGGATACTATGGAGGAGTCAGTGACATCATACAAAGTTCCCCATGCCAATATGGGTAAAATAAACCAAACCCCATGTCTCTATGATTTTCCTCAGCTGAGATAGTGATGGTTGCTATGGTAAATTCAGGTTGCTATGGAGAGGTCAGTTACAGAATATAATGTTCCCTTTGTCACTGTAAATTTGTAGAAACCAACCCCCATGTCTCTGAGAGTTCAGAAATATTGGTTGCTAGGGTAAACAATTTGGTTGCTAGGGAGCTGTCATTGACGTAAAAAAAATGTAATTTGTTACTATGATTTATTTTCAATGGCCATAAGGCAATGGTAAATATTTACCCCTTCTGGGGTTCAAATACTTTTGCACAGTATTTTGTTTTTGCACTGAGAAACTCCACAAGTGTGCTGTCCCCATGTTAATGGAAAATTTTCCAGAATTCCCAGAAAACACATAGCAACCCAAGTCAGACAAGTTTGGTGGCTGTAGCTTGAGCATTCAAGGGGGAGATGTGTTTAGGTGTTTAGAATTTTTCTGAGTTTTGACAAGCCAACATAAATAGATACATGGGATACATTACAATTAGCTCCATATCAGTGGCATTCAGTGCTCTACCCGTGTTGTAGTGTTTGGTGCAGTATCCCAAGTCTTTCTCCTCTTTAAGGACAAATTGTGGCAGCATAAGATCATCAGCAACTTGCACCGGGCCTTCATCCAACCACTGAAATATTAGATCATTCATGGTGTAGCCGACTAGAAGAGGAAGACAACCCAATAATCAATGCATGTGATGAAACAGAGTAAAAAAAAAAAGTAATTAACATTAAGTCTTACAACTTTCTAACTGCATCGTGCATGTCTGAATGTCCATCGGGAAATTCTTGAGATTCATAGGGCACGACAGAATCAGCGTGAGTCTGAGAGAGAGACAGAATTCATACTGTGTTTCATGAAATATGTTTAGAATGATTCCGAGAAAACTGTGCAGGGACAGATGCTCCACCTGATGCTGTAGAGTACATTTCCATTCTGGAAAATCCTCAGCAGCTTGTTGTCTGTGGTGACCTCATGAAAGTTGGCACCTTTCTCGTTGGCGAAGAACAAGTCTGGCTTCCAGATGGAGTCCAGCATGGATGGGTCCAGATCCAGGGAATCATCTGGATACTCTTTATAAGCGAGCCGCGGGTCATTCCACTGCTGCCGTAGAAAAACGTTCAGCCGGTAATCCTACAAAGATTTAGTCAGATCAGAAATACAAATATATTCCATGGTAAAATTGCATTCCCCCCCCCCCCTTTTTCCCCTTTTTTCATTTTTCTTTTTGCATTTTTTTTAAAAGTGTAACTTATATAGAGTATAACTTAATTTCACACAGAAAAATATTTTTAAAATTCCTGTGATTTGATGATTATAAGTGGTAACTAATGAAAATCCTAAGATCAGAATCTCAGGAAATACTGCGTAAAACCGTTACAAAGGAACGGTTAAATACTTAATTATGACTCCTTTTGTCTAAATCACTGCAGCAACGCTTCGTGACATGGAGTCGATTAATCTGTGGCACTGTTCGTGTATTATGAGAGCCCAGGTTGATCTGATAGTGGCCTTCAGATTTTCGGCATTCTTGTGTCTGGCATATTGCATTTTCTTCACAATACCCTAGAGATTTTCTAAGGGGTTAACATCAGATGAGTTGCTGGCAAAACAAGGATGGTCCTTAAATCAGGTGCTGGTAGCTTTGGCACTGAATGCCGATGCAAAGTCCTGTTGGAAAATGAAATGAAAATGAAAATGAAAAGTCCGCAGCAGCAAGCTTGAAGAGCTCAAAAACGTTCTGCTAAATCACTGCATTGATCGTGAACACCAGCAGATGATATGGCACCCCGAAGGATCACGGACTGTGGATACTTTAACCTGGACCTCAAAGCATCGTGGATTCTGTACCTCGTCTCTCCTCATCAGGGATTTCCACAGGAAATGTCAAATTTACTTTTATCAGACAACATTACAAACCTCTCAGTAGCAGTCCTTTTCGTCTTGCAATGTTTCTGACACCATCTCGAGAGTGTCTTTTCACAAGAAATGCAACAGCTAAAACTATATATTGCATGTGTCTGTGCATGATGGTTATTGGAGCTGCAGTACATTTTTAGGAATATCCCACACAATTTTGAGTTGGTTTTGTTTCACAATCCTTTCCAGGGTGTGATTTTTCATATTGCTTGTACACTCTTTTTTTTCTACCATGTCTTTTAATCCTTTTGCCTCTAGTAATGTGCTTGGACACAGAGCTCTGGGAACCGTCAGCCTTTTTTTTTTTGCAATAAACATTTGTGTCTTCCTCTCCATGTGCAAGGTTTCAATGGTCGTCTTTAGTCTGGAATGCTACATCCATAAAAGATTCTCTAAGAGGTTTGGAAAAAAAAGCTGAGTTCTTTCAAAAAATGTGTCCAGAAATATTTACAATCCCATTTTTGATTGATCTTTGAGGAGGAACAGGAAATACAGCAATAACAGGAAGTGACAAGATCTTAAAAAGGGCTGCTCTGAGCTGTCCAGTCCCGTTGTTTTCTGTCTCTCTCTGCCCCTTTCCGCACCCCCATTCTCTCTCTTGACAGGGCCATGTGGATAATAATGGATAATAAAAAAACTGAATGTCTACATGTTTAAGTTAAATAAAGCTGTGTTTTCTGTTGAATCTTTCTGTTAAACTTGATGATGTGAGGTTTTTTCCCCACAACCATCATTCTGTTAAAGCCATGTATTCTTTTTAAGGTCAAACAGGTCACACTAACCATACAGTCATGTCTACATACTTTGGGTTTCTATTGTGCAACTGGCTTATGATGTATTTCCAAAAATGAGAAGCTGGACTTTGAAGAGGAGCCAGTTAGTGTCCATTCTGATCCATCATTAATGAAAACTCTGCATCACTGTAATGTTGGCACTGTCCAATTTTAATGGTCATTAAACTAATACATAGTGACAGGTTCCCTGGGAGATGTGAGCATGTTTAATGTGTGCGTGTGTACCATGGTAGTCTCTGTGATGGAACCAAAGCTGTTGATGAAAATATTGCAGGTCACATTTACAGGAGGGCCTAAAAAGTAAAAACAACAACAAAAAAGAATAATAATATTAACATCTCATTCATGAGGACAAACCAGACCTAAGTGTATTTCAGTTTAGCTTGAAATTAATTCATTGTTTGCTTGACCATGTTTGGCTACCTGCAAATGATGCAAGATATATTTAGTATTGGCTACATAAAGATCGCACTCCTCACAAATAACGATAAGTCTTTTGTGATGTAACACTTCTAACCGGGATACTCGGCAAGCTCTTTGATTCAGAAAAATAAAAACTCCCCGGAACAAAATAATTTGATCATATCACACCAATGCTATAGTCTCTGCATTGGCTACCTATTCAATTTATCTTCATTCCCCAAATAAATATGGCATAAATTATCGCATTAGAAATACTCACAGAATCTTTTCCACTGTTTAATCCCACGATAATTCCTGTGGGTAGAGCTCTGTTTCTGTTTTGAGCAAAACCAGTGTCTAAACCAAGACTCCTTTTAAAACAAAATAATATTTTTTACTGTTCATGGATGTCCAATTACATGGATATAGGTACTTGATGTTATATCTATTTCCTTACAATGGTTTTTCTTACGCCAGTAGCCTTTCAGCCACAGCAGAACATGAAATAATCAAATGCTTAGTAATTTCATATTTTATTTCCGTGAGTTGAATGTTTATTTCAGAAAATTTGTAATAAGAGCTCAGATAACTCAACTAAAACAAGTCAGTTGGGCTCAAACACTATTGTTTAATAGAATTTCTCTTATAAGTACAGCATAAATTATCTATTAATAATACTAATGAGATGAAAACAACACAGCATTCATAAACACATTAGAAATTCTTTGCTGTTTGTTACAAGTTTATTCCTGTGGGTAGAGCTCACAACTACTGTCTAGTTGTTCAAATTTTTAATAAATACGAAAAACATACATGTTCTTCCAAACGCTGGCTTGCTCCTTTTTGCCCACTCTTTTTTTTTCAGAATGGACTTTGATTGTTGGTAGAACTATTAGAACAAATGATCTTCTTTTAATCCTAATCTTAATAAACTGATTTCAGCTATTGTGTAGCTAGCCGCTGTCTTCCTTCGTTCCTCACCTCCTTCCCTCCTTTCTTCCTTCCTACCTACCTTCCGAAATGTAATTTTTATTACATTAGACCCCAACAGCACCCCCACTGAATCTTAAGAAATTGGCTTAGGAAATGAAAAGGGTCTTATTTAAAATATTTTACATACTACAGACAATTCAAGCAGAACTATCGTGTTGTGTCAGCTTTAGTGCATTGAATAACAAAATGTAACAAATTAAGATGCAGATAGCAACCGATTGGTTCAAAACTACAAAGACGCTGTCCAAGACTGTTAAGTCAGATTAGAAATTATATTGTAGAACCAAGCATCTTCATGCCCACAGCAATCCACTCATGTAAGATTCCTCATTTACTCATAATGAACTTTAATGCTGGCTTTGCTCATTCAGCAAATGTTTAATTAGCAATTACTCTTTGAATATTTGATTGCAACATTTTATTTATTGATTTAGCGGCCATGACATTAGCAATGTATATTTAGCTTATCAGAAGGGCCATTCCCCCACACATACTGACAGCTGGATCTCGACGATGTAGAACAGATATGAAATATACACGAGCTAAGAGACGCCCACCGGGAGAGTGCAAAACGAGAGGAAGGTGTAAGTGAAAAAGTATTAATAGTAAGAAAACTTTTATTTAAGCATATGAAAGAAAACAGGATAAAAGCGTTATTTAGGTCTGTGGGTTAACATGCACTGGAGCAGACAGCATGGCAAACCAAATGCCTCTCATGCCACTGGAAAAACCGCCCTTCACAAATCCTCACAGAGACTGTTGTGACACTTTTTAGGAAAGAAATCTAGCGTGAGCTGACAGCCGTATCCTGCATGTTTCTCAAATCATTCTCTTCATCTGCTGCTGAGAGCCTTGTATCCTGCTGGCTTTCGCCTGTGGGGTTTTCTTCTTGAATGGTCACTGCAAGTCTATGTGAGGTGGGCGCAGCAAAAAAATAGACTGGAAAACCCACGGGGGTGGGGTCGCACAGTCTAATGAGATCTTATGTTGCTCTGTTTTTGGGCCACAGCACTTTTCACATACTAGGTTCACAGAGAATGTAAATATATTCTTTGCTGACCGCATCACATTTTGCTGATGCCTGCCAAAATAATCTACAGGCCAGAGATTAAGCTGCAACGACGGGTTTTGCTTACTCTGCTTCATTTTGTATCTTGATCAGAAGGACCAAAATATCATTAAAAGGGAGCGAAAACAGTGACGAATGAGAGAAAGATGATATTAGATTCCTAAAATTCTTGAGTGCTTATCTGAGAAGAGGATTTGGGAGAAGATATGACAGTTTAGATCTATGCTAACAACCCCTTTTGAAGCTTTTGTGCTATTTGTTTTCAAGATATTGAACACTAGAAGACCCAGAATTTTGTGGGCTTCTTTTAGCCAACATTTAGCAATTTGTGTGTAAATATGGTGATGACCCCTGGATTTCTGAGGATTTAGGTGGGGGGGTAGGTTGATCTTTAATGACAGAAATATCTTCTCTGCCTTTTTTGTCTTTTTTGATAGTGCACATTTGACATTTTTCTGCTTTAGCTGTATTTTTTTATTTAGAAAGTTTTTTTCAGACATTATTCTAAATATAGAGAAGGAGTTACTGGAATTATTATACTTCCAATAAATCCAAACAACAAAGGTTTTTTTATTTTTACATTTTGTTTCATTTTATACATAGGTCTCAAAGGAAAAAACAAGTGTTTTGATCTCTCCCTAACATGTCAAAGTGAAACTCAAGCTAAGTGCTAAAGTAATTTTTTTGCACAAGTAATTGTTTAGATAGCAAAAGCTTCCTGTTCCCTGCTATTTGCTTGAGGCTTCAAGCCCAATAACGTTCCTGTGATATTTATAGGTTGAAATGCCAAATGGCTGCTCTCTGGGACTTACAGTGAAATCAAATAAGTAAAGTCAAATTTATTCATAAATTTGTAAATTTACACACTGAAAGTAATATTAGAACCTTAGAACCCCAGTATAGATCTAAGAACAGCCTTCTCTGTAGACCTTTGATAAATAAATATTTCAGCAAATTCTAAATGGCGTTTTGATAACGATACTTCATGTCCTTTTTGAGTGTTTTTTGCTATAATATCCTTTTTTTTGTAAATGATGAATCCTTTTCTTCCCTTGATATCCTATTTTAGTACAACCCCCTTTTTTAACAAATATTTTTTCACATTACACAAAAAACAATTCTGAGTTTGAAATTGTATCATTTCAGCAAAAGTGTTGAATGTGAAAATTGTATAAAAAAACAGGGGAACCTCTCCTACACGTTCTAAACTGTTCCAAGCACTTTTTGTGCCATTGTGTTTTTTAATGTGTCAGAACTTAAAAAGCACTAGCCTTAACACAGGTGTTGTACTTCCAAGGGTTTTCCCTTCTTTTCACACCTAGATGCCACTGATGGCACTGATTTGGGGTCTCTAAAATAAAACTGAAAGACCCCCTTTGTGACTTTTAAAATGACTTTTAAATAGTCATATTCTCCTGACGGCGTACTCTTGCTTATATCTCCAGAACCGTAACATCAACTGCATCAGACAAACTTCTTAAATGAAATTTTCAGCTTCTTTATTATTAACAGCTGAAGTTTCAAATGTTACCGTTTTCCCTCTGTATAAACCTCTATCAAAAGCATTGCCCATTTAGTTTCCTTTGAACTGATTTTGGCATGTTTTCACTGTTTTCAATTCAGGTGTGCTCATTAATGTATTTAAATATGCAAATGAGCCAGTGGTTGGGTGAGGTGTTCTGCTTTTGTATGTGCACTCATTTTCATTTTGATTGAGATGTACAAAGAGAACCAATGTGGTAAACTGTATTAAGTAATAAATCAATGAAAATGAGAGTTAACATGGAACCTTAACCAACATTTTGGCAGGACCAGTATTTCTATAACTTGATATTATCGATAAATGACTGAATGAATCCAGCGGTCAACCAACAGAGTCTACTCAGAACTAAAGAAACAGAATTGCATGCATACCTTTGAAGTTGGGCCTTATCCGAGCATCATACCCTGATGTTTTCCCCATTAGTTTATCCAAAAAATCAGATGGTGACATGGGCTTCGTCCTACTGCTAGGAGGCTTTATCTCCTTACTCAATGCACTCCTGGGAGAGGATTAAAAAGAGAAAGATCAGGTTCACACCTTAATCCGATCAGACAGAAATCTGCTTTCGTTTTACAGAGAGTTTCAAAGCATGAGACACTTAATAAAATTTCTTTCCATTTTTCATATGAGAAAAACCTCATTTCCATTCAGGTATATTTCCCTCAGGCACACTACTCTCCCCATTTAAACTGAACAAATGATACTCTTTGCAATCAGCTCTTTCTCTATGTCTTTAGAAGCTTTAATTTGTCACTTTAATTGGGATTTTAAATGACTAGAAAGACGCTGTGGACTTTTAGATGGTGGTTTATGAATAAATCAAACTTCACCTGAGCTTAAAGCCGTTGTGGTCATTTACATATTGACTGAATCATTTAGTAGATTATTGGTAAAATTAAACATTAAAGAGAGAGAGATGTATATGTATTTGATCACCCTTTGTATTTCAAGTTCTCCTACTTAGAAATCAAGGAGGTCTAGAATTATTACATTATAATAAACAAGTATTTGATCACTTAAAAATGTTTATATTTGGTACAGAAAGCTTCTTTTTTTTTTTAAAGAAAACAGAGGTCAAACTGATTTCATCTCACTCCTCCATACAGATCTTGCCTGAATGGAGTTTCACCTCTGTCCAAAGATTTTATTTATTGAAGTAAGCTCTGGAGTCTCTCCAGAACCTTGATATTCTTCTTACAGAGCCACTCCTTGGTTTTCCTGGCTGTGTGTTTTGAGTGATTGTCATGTTGGAAGACCCGTCTTTAATGCTTTGACTGAGGGAATTAGGTTTGTGCCCAACATTTCAGAATATATGTCCTTGTTAATCCTCTCCTTAATACAGCGCAGTCATCCCTTCCCCTCTCCCCCAGAGCATGATGCTTCCACCCCCAAGCTTCACTGTAGCCATGGCATTATTGTGACGATACATCATTCTTCTTCCTCCAAACACAAAGAATGGAAGTAAGGCCAAAAAGTAGGACCTACTCCCATGACTCGTCTGGATCTTAGCATCACTGATACCCCACCAGAAGAGATCTTCCGTAGGGCTCCAGGCCGAGGGACAATGATGCTCATTATTAGCCTCTTCCTTTTTTGACGGTTTCTCTAACAGTTGGATTTTTTTTATCAAGCTGCTTAGCAATTGGCCCGTGGCCGTTTAAACATACATCACATCTGAATATAATGTAAAATAATAGGCCACATCCAAATTCTCACAGAAAGCTTGGAGAACCCCTTTAACCCACATTGATGACTACCATTTTAACTTGTATGCCATGTTTTCCAGAGGAAAACAGAATTGTATCCCACACCCCCAGACTTCAGTAGAGTATAGGGCTGGATAACTGTCAATAAACTGCTGAAAACATGAGCTCTGTGTCCCTGCATTCATTCTTTACAAGCCTGAGATTTTAGAAGGGACTTCTGAGTGAGATCCTCCACAACACCCTTTCCAGCTTTGTGAAGGTCTATAGTTTTGTCCCTTGTGTTTTTTGACAGCCCTGCCATGTTGCCAAGTGTCTTCATTACCGCTAACGGCGTCAAACAAGTGCTACTAAATTAAAATCAGGAGCAAAGTGTAGCTGGACTATTTCAAAGCAATATAACAGGCCTTTGAGGTGAGGAGCAAGTTTAAAAGGCATCAGCCATTGCATTTAATTGGTGCCATTTGCTTGTAACTTTTGTAAATGTTTTTTTTTACTTGATTTCAAAACAGATTCCAACAGCAAACATACTTCAGTATACCACGTGGGTATTGGTCTATCTTAGGTAACTGATTCAAATGTTTTATTAGATTTATAATCAAAAGTTGGGTACAGTTAGCAAAGAATAGCCACACGATGCACATAATTTTAGAACCAGGAAATTCTACAAATTCACCTATTTAACCAAATGTGCGCATTTTTACATTAAACTAATTAAATCTCTGAAATAATATGATTAACAGGATTGTATTTTTAAATTGTACAAAATCACAACGTTTGTAAATATAAATTTGAGAGAATTCACCTTTGCTCTTGCAATGGCTTTCTGAAGATCCAAGTGATCGAACATCCCTCTTAAAAACTGACTTATGGAAATCCCCCAGTTTTTCAGGAGGGGGATGGGTTTGAGTAACAGAAATCACTAAAAAGCTGGGAACATGACTAATTTTTTTTTTAGTCTAAGAAAGTATAGATGTTTGTGTACACATTATATACAGATTTACATATTAATCCAAAAGATCTTAATCCTTACATTTTATGGTGAAGTGTAGCATCTGAGACTGGAAACAAGCAATAAATGCTATTTTTGAGTGTTTTATGTGGATTTTATCAATATTTTAAATGTTATAGCATAATTTTACTTTAAGAATAGCATGTAGTACGCTTTGCTTAGTAATAAAATGTATTTATGAAGCAATTGTTTTGCTTACTTATACATATAAAAGTCCCGGGGAGAGAATTTTTCCTGGAATAACTCGACTTTTGCTGAAACCTCTAGAACCCTCCATGATTTCTAAGTAGGAGGACTTGTAAAAACACAGGGTGATCAAATACTTATTAACCTCACTGCATGTGCAAAGTAAAAAGAGTAATAAGCCTTTAAAAGAGTAAATCTGAACATCTGTCGTATGATTTATTAATGTTCACATGAGACTGCATGCCGTTTCTTTCAGCATGTCTAAAAAAAATTCCTGTCACAGTGACATCTTCGTTGCCTTGGACTGATTGCAGGTTGTTGTAGGTGTTAATATTTTATCAAGAAAGATTTAAGTTGAAAACGAAAAAGAATCCACACACACTTTGTATCTTCTTCCGTATTCAAAGAAATTTTCTGGTCCAGTTACTCTTCAATTTTCCTGTCTGTTTGGGAGCAGAAGTGTGGCAAATTTGATTTGTGAACGTATAAATTGTGTTTCATGCACAATCTGGAAATGGAAAGATAAAATGCATTGAATGTATCCTCAGGTGAGGTTTACTGTCACTCTAAAGAAGCATCCTCTTCCAGACGGCCCAGTAATAGTTAAACCTCATTATGTGAACTTCAATAAATCTGCAGTTTCAGGAACAGTGTAAATGACTTCAGACAGAGCTGTCTGCATCTGTCAACCTCAAACTTCAGAGACACACAAACAAACACACACTTTGAAACATAAGAACGGGATTAAAATAAACCTATCACCCATGAAGGCTATTGTGCTGAGCACCCGAGTTAAATTCAGTCGACTCGGAACACAAGCAAAAACGAAAATAGTCAGGTATTCTACTCAAATTAAATTTGGACACGCTCCCCAGTGAAAGTTCATGGTTCAACTCACCTGAAAACCCCTTCAAACATCCACCAAACCAGAAAGAGCTGCAGCAGGGTCCTCCAGATGACGGAAACCATCCTTACAGAGCTAACTTCTCCTCTCTAGTGTCCGGTGGTCGATTCTCAGTGAGCAGCTGTGGTCCGCGGGGGCAGGACGCCCATTCCGATGCACTCAGGTCTCTGCTCCTCTGCCATCTGAGTGAGCATCACTTTCTGAGACGGGTACACGGAGAGGCGAGCATGCGTGTGCGCAAGGGGGTCTTCAGCTCGCTCTTTCTATTGCTGGCCACATGCTCGCCTGAGGAGCAGTTCTATTATGGAGAAGAGAGAAGGCGTAAGATGCGTTTAAAGACTGTTATCAGAATCAACAACTGTGACACAAATCAACCTGAGGGGCTCCAGATCCACATCCAGAGGAGCACTGAAGCTGAAGATAAACGTCCGTTCATCCGTTTGTTCTTCTTCTATATGGACAAGATATAGGTTCATCCTTAGGCTTTCAGGTAAGACTTTAGGCACGAAACATCTCAAGTTAATACATTAATTATGATGAGTTTATGATGGGTTAATGATGAGCTGAGACGTTAGTTAATCAAGAACTCATTAAATGGCAACACGACTCATAATTACACCACAATAATTTATGGTTAGATAACGTGTGATATGATGTGCGCAATATGCATGATGCAAAAGTTTTTGGGGTAAAACTTACCAATAAAGTGGCACGAATCATAAAGTGTTAAATCTTAAAAACTTCAATATGACATAATGATTTTTTTTTATTACTTTATTTTTTGTTCAATTTAAATGTTTATTTGTACAAAATTCGCTTTTGTAACCTTTTAAAAAGTCCTTTTTTACTAGCTCCCAATAGCAAACACACTTAAGTATTCCACATGAGTATTGGTCCATCTTAAGTAACTTATTTTAAATATTCTATTAGCTTTGTAATAAAAAGATGTGAACCGTTTCCTCTTGATACTAACCCTCTTGTTATTCTTCATGTAAGTATAACAGGACTAAAAGTAACAGGGCTGGGTTTTAGCAAAGAATTAGCAAATACATGCTAACAGCCACACGGTGCACATGATTGTAGAACCAGGAAATTCTGCTAATTCAGTTTTCAGTTATTTACTACCAAACATGTGCATTTTTACACTAAACTAATTAAATCTTAAAAGTAATTGGACAATATATATATATATATATATATATATATAGAGAGAGAGAGAGAGAGAGAGAGAGAGAGAGAGAGAGATATTTTTCATTTCAACAGAGAGGACAGTAGAGAGAGACAGGAAGAAAGGCGAAGAGAGAATGGGGTGGGATGGGATAGACGACAGGCTCGGCACTCGAACCTGCGTCACCCTGCGCAACCGCAACCATCCACTACACCACGGGCCAGGACAACTTAATATTTTTAAAATGACGCTCCAAGATATCATCACAAAAATCATCAAATATGTCAATAAGAAGCCTTTTAATGATCAAAGTGATGCAACTACCTGCGGAAAAAACAGACTTATGGAAATTCCCCAGTTTTTCAGGAGGGGGGTTGGGTTAGGATAAAGCTGGTGGCATGACTAAAATGTTTTTTTTTTTTTTTACAAAGAATGTTGTTTTTAAAATATTTTAATCATTACATTTTATGCTGAGGTACCATCAGATACTGAGGACAAGCAACAAATGCTATTTTTCAGTGTTTTAAAAAAATGTGCAAATATTATAACTTAAGTTTGCAATAAAAACAGAACTACTGAATTGGGGTCAATTATTCATTCACTCCCTGATGATTCTGCATGATGGGTAAATAACTACATGTATTTCACAGCACTGAGAACACTGTTATTCCTGAGCAAATATCCAACTTCTTTTACAGAAATGCAGTCCAAAACATTCAAGGAAGCTCCACCAAGCTTTACAGTTTACTGTCTGCAGACGCTCATTTTTGTATCATTCTCCAGCCTTCGATGAACTCATCAGTCCTGTGGTCTGCTTTTACTGAGCTGATGGCACTGCTTGACAACTTCCATATTTTTATAGGGTAATTAGTTTTCTGAAACTTTCTAAATTACCCTGATCAAAAGTTTACACAGCTCTTAATATTCTGTATTCCCCCTTTAACATCAATGTCAGCCTGAAGTCTCTTGAGGTAGTTGCCGATGAGGTTCTTTGCTTTTGGTAAAGCAGCCCATTCTTCTTAGCAAGAATTCTTGGGCTGTTTCACAGGTCAGGAGACGGGTTGAGTCAAATTTTCCTCCCGTATCCTTTGAGAACATGCTGCATTTATCTTCCAATCAACTTTGACCAAGTTTCCTGTCCCTTTAAAGCTCACACATCCCCAAAATACAACAGGGATAGTGTTCCGTTCATGTCAACTCCTCTCCAAATGTAGCGCTTATGGATGTGGCCAAAGTAAAAATTTTGAGTTATTGCTCCAAATAATTTTGTTCCCAAAGTTTGGAGATTGTTGGTCTAACTATGGTTTGGAACAGGACTAGTAAAAACTGTTGACTCAGCAGGAAAGGGTAGAGTAAAAGTGAGCCTTTAAAGCACTTTAAATATGTATAATGTCTTTGAAGAGTTCCTCAATAACAAAATGTATTATTCACTCTTCAGTTTATTCTTGATATCGAGAACATATATTCATATTCTTCTATTAAATTTGCTTATTATTAGTATTACATATGCTATAGTTATTGGCTACTATTGTCTGATTAATTTCCTGAAAATACATTGGGATTTGTTCATTTGGTGAATGTTGTTACATTATATACGACTGCAGCCATTTTTATTTCAAGAATATCTTCATCCTCTGAGGTTGTGGTAACGGAAAGATGAGCATTTGTGGGTAAGCAGCAATGAGTTCCTCCAGAGGTCAAGGAAATGTTTGAACACGCCATGGACATGGCCACTGCGTGATTTGCTGGAGAAAACTGGGTCTGTTATTGTTTAATTCGGTTCACTCTGGAGCGAAGACGCATTAAAATTAACACTGGCCTAGTTCTGCGTGTGACTCAACAACACTCAAGCCTGGCCGGGTCTCTCCGTTTCAGTTGTTTTCCACCCACTAGCTACAGTCACGTTTTATTCTCCTCTGTTATATTCCCATGTTTCTCTCTACTGAGCTGCTGATTACTGAGATGCATAGGCAGAAATCGTTCAAAACTTACATTTGACCCCATTTTCTTAAAGATATGCAATGATTTTTCACACACTAGCAAATGTCTTGGACATTTTTCAGAAAATATGAAAAGCATTTTGTCCGACTCATTGTGGTTGAGTGAAGCCATTTATTGTCAAACTGTGTTTACTCTTTTAAAATAAACCACAATGACAAACAAAACTTTCCAAATGACTCTGGTGATTTTGGCCTGATAACATGCACAAAAATTCTGTGTGATGAGGAAAGCAAACGAGCCGCCAAAGGATCTTCCAGAGAAAGGTAGTTGAACCATACAAACCAGATATCCAAGAAATTGGGAATGCCAATCAGCAGTGTTCAAACTCTGATTAAGAAAAGAAGAGGGATTCTATTGAAACCAAGTAAAAATTCTGCTACAACTACCAGAAAAATTGGAAGGGACGCAAAGAAAAACGCACAAAAATGTGGCGTGGCTGTTTCAAGAAGCAGAATAAGGAGATACTTGAAAGCCAAGAAAGCCATAAAACTAAGAAAGCCATTACTGCGCAAATAACACAAAGTATTTGGAGCAATGAGAGCCAAATGGAACTTGGTTGCCACCACCATAAACGCTACATTTGGAGAGGAGTCGACATGAACGGAACACCATCCCCACTGTGAAGCACGGAGGCGAGTCACTGATGTTTTGGATGTGTGTGAGATCCAAAGGCACAGGAAACCTGGTCAATAGGAAGATGAATGCAGCATGTTCTGGAGGAATATGTGCATCTTCAGCCCAGAAGCTGCATGAGGGACGCAACTGGACATTCTAACACGAAAACGAACCAAAACACAAGCAAAAGTCCACTTCTCCTGGTTACACCAGAACAAAGTGAAGGTTCTGGAGTGGCATCTCAGTATCCTCAGAAGTACTCTGGGATTAATTCAAACGAGCCGTTCATGCAAAATAGCCCAAGAATTTACAAGAGGCTTTTGCCAAGACGGATGGGCTGTTTACCGTCAGAGAAGATAAAGAAGTTCATCAACAACTATCTCAAGAGACTTCAGATTGTCTTTGATGTTAAACGAAGCAAAATATTAATACCTGGGGTGTGTAAACTTTTTATCAGTGTCATTATGATTTAAAAAGAGTAACCAGTTGTTTGTAAATGGTTTAATCCAACCACTAACAATGTTGGGAACAAACGTTTTGTATTATTCAGATTTTATGACGCTGTGAACTTTTATTTGTCTTGTCGATATTTGTTTGCTTTGCTCTACTGGGCCACCGTAGAAATGAGTATATAGTGTTTGAGGGAGTTTTAAAAACACTGCTAGCTTTCAGCAAAAAGAAAGAGTGAGTAATTTACTTCTGTAACGCTGACCTGCATATCAGGGCACTGGAGCGTAAGGAATTAGGCCAAGGCTATGTTAAGGAACATGTTTGCAGGCAATCAGACAGGTTTAATGAGCCTGAACATATTGCATCTTTGAAGCCTCAGGGTCACACCCATATCAGACACCCAGTCATTCAAATGCACAACTCATGAACATCTTCATGAGTTCTTTGGATGACTAGAACAGCAGTAGAACCACTCTTTATTAAAGAATTCCAACTAACCAGCTTATTAATTAAAATAATTTATTTCTTTATCATTTGTACCCGTTGCTTTGTTCTTAAAAACATTACAGAACCCAGTGAAATGTCCGGAATCTACTTTGTTGATTTAACATGCATCTTTATTGCAATACTGAACTCCTGTTTGCTAGTGAGGCTTTGAATGGTTAAAAAGGAGGCTTTGTGGAAGCGGGTCCAACTTTTACTGACCACAAAAAAACCAAACAAACCACATCTTTAAATACAAACATGTACAGATCTGCCTCAATGGGAAAACTGAATAATGACTAATCCATGAGTGCATGGAGATCACAATGTCACCTCGCAGCCCACAGGGAGCATCGCATGTTTAGATCCCAGAGTTCAAGGTCAGAGAAGGATGAGATGCTCATGTTTGTCATATGTGTGTGTGTGTCATCTCCCAAGATTCTGCTGGTCAGCTGGTGTTCAGTCTTCGTGAATGTTGAAGAGCTTGGCCACTTCATTCAGATCTGCGTGTTCCTCTCCATCTTTGATTATCTGGAAACAAACACACAATATGATTACCACCTGACAAAAAAAAAAAAAAAACAACGTAAAACAAAAATACGCCATCTCTACTCGCCTTCCTTGCGATCGGCATTCTGTTGAAGACGTTCCACAGGACGACACCAACCACCACTTTCTCCCTCAAATAGAAAATAACTCCCTTCCCATAATCCTCCTGCTGCTGGACAGGAGGTGAAGGGCTTGTTTTTCCTGCTTGTAAGGCTTCTGCTACTTCCTCCGTCTCGCTCTCGGAGCGGATTCCAGTTCCTGCAAACAGAGAAAACATGTCAGTTTGATCTGCGCTCAGCTGCTGATGGTGCACAGGAAGCGGTCTACATGTAAGCAAATGTTTGTGTACCCGATTGTTCTGTTGCAGCTTTCGGTGTGTCCTTGGCTGTGGCTTTAGCAAACACTCCAACCGTGGGGAGGCTGCTGTCTACGATACCGATGGCTTCATATCCTACATCTGGTCCAAGATCACTCCTGAAATATTTCATCCCTGAGAAGTTAAACCCTGAGAAATCACGCTTCATGTTTCATTTAGCTGCTCGGGAGAAAGAATCTACGGTGATGTCAATAAGTATTTGATGACCCTGGATGGGTCTCGTACTTTTAAGATGCATTTTCAGCATGAGAGACTGAATATAAAAATAAATGTATCTGAAATCTTTTTTTAATTTTTTTTTACAATTTGTAAATGACTGTAAAAAAAAACACATTTGATCACTTATCATGCATTTCTTAAATAGTCCTGATTCTAATTTAGTAGCACCTGTTTGAGGGCGTTAGCTGTCGTAAAGACACCTGTGCACCCCACAATCAGTAAACAGTGGAAACATGGGCAAAACCAAAGAGCGGTCAGAAGACACAAGAGATAACATTGTAGACCTTCACAAAGATTGATATGGCAATTTCTAAGCAGCTGCTAGAAAATGAAGAAACTATGGATGACTGTCAATGTCCCTCGGACATCTCCTCTGGTGGGTCATCATGGATGTCCATATTGGTAAAGAATCAGCCCAATAGAACGCGGGAGGAGCTGGTCAATGGGACCACTGTTTCTAAGGCCATGCATCACATGGAAGGCTCTCCTGGTTAATTCAGCCCATGTCCAGGCCTGTCTGCAGTTTGCAGGGCCATCTGGATGATACCGAGGATTCATGAGGGAAGGTCTTGTGTTCAGATGAGACCAAAATAGAACTTTTTTTTAAACTTGTGTTCGGAGAAGAAGAATGAGGAGTATCTCAATAATAGCATACCTAGAGTGTAGCCTGAGGATGGAAGCATCATGCTCAGGGGATCATACGACTGCACTGTATTAAGGAGAGGATGAATGGGGCCATGTTTTGTGAGATAATCGGCAAAAACCTCCTTCCATCAGTGGCTCCATAAGAAGCATATCAAGTGTGGCCTAACCAGTCTCCAGACCAAAATCCACTAGAAAATCTTTGGAGGGAGCTGAAACTCTTGTGTTGCTCAGCAACGGCGCTGAAAGCCGTCAGATCTAGAGAAGACCTGATTAGAAGAGTGGGTTAAACTCCCTCTTGCAGTGTGTGCAAACCTGGTGAACCTTTTTTTTGACCTAAGTGATCTGAATACTTATTTGAACCAGCAATTGACAAATAAATAGTTTTAATTTTATTGGATCTTAAAAATTGCTTATTTAATACACAGAGTGATTCACGATGGAAATGCACATATGCTGACAAATTCTAGACCCTCCATGATTTCTAAGTAGGGTAACTTGCAAAATCACAGGATGACCAAATATTTAGTGACCTTACTGTGTTTGACTTGTATAGTTCCTGTTTCATCGATTAAATAAAAGCGCATGATTTGCAGAGACACGTGACAGGAAACTATCTGCATTAGGACTTGAACTCCATCAGCTCGTCATGTTACGTTTCATTTCAAAGCAGATTCTAGTCCGAATCCTACTGAATAGGGTCCAACATCTGCATTTGGTCACTTCATTACTTTCGATAATTTAATTTTGATTCTTGAAACTTTCACTGTAGCTTTATTATTGTTCCATCAGTTCTTAAATGTAAGAATCGTAAATTATGTGATAAACCGAGCAACTAAATTTAAAAACAAATGTACGAAAGTAAGAGAAATGTGTTTACCAGAACATTGACTGATGCCAGTATGGTTTTCTAGCGCCGGTCATGTTCTCTCCGGCCAGCCTGCCACTAACCACTGCGTGATCATGATGCTCCACTCGTCGACGGCCCAGCTTGATGTCATAGAAACATGCAGCATCTCCTGCCTACAGCACAACCAAACATTAAATATTGGTGCATTTCGAGAACTTGGTTCCCAAGCATTGGCGATTGGGGCAAAATTGTATTTCCTCTTTAACATACCACCCAAATATTGGAGCGAGCCTGCAGCTCAGCATTAACACGGTACCCTCCAAAATCAGAGTCCACCTCCAGCCCGGCAGATTTGGCAAGTTCAACACTAGGCTCCAAACCAACTGCAGCAACAATGTGGTCTGTCTCGATCTTAATCAAAAACACACAATCCGAGTATCATCAGCGGTATTAATGTACAAATATGTATTGGCGCTAATCATCACAGTGAATCTAAAAAAATAATATCTGTGAATTAGGAAACTCACCAATCGCCCATCCTTCAGTTTGATCACCAGTTTGTCGTTTTTGTAGGTCACGTTTTTTACTACAGCATCCGTGATTACATTCACACCCTCTGTAAATGAGCACAAATACTAAACGTTATGTTTTATCTTCAACACTTATGTATTTCTAGCTCCAAAATCATTTGAAATAGACCAGTTTGCTATGAGAGAACCTCACCTCTCCGAACTTTTGCAGTGGTCCAGTTGCTCAAGTATTCAGGTAGCACTTTTCCCATGTTCCCCTTCTCTGGGAACATCTGAATCACCTCTAAACCATGTTCAGCAGCTATGTGAGAGAATAAAAAGGTCAATGGGGCAGATTTTAGAACAAAACATTTGTTCTATACAGTTATATCATGTATATGTATTTGTTTTCTTCCCAACATTTGAAGTAGAGCGGTGTTGAAGGGTTTTTAAGACTCACATCGACGTCCCAGAGCACATGCCAGCTCACTACCCAGAAAGCCTCCACCAATTATAGTAATGGATTTAACCTCTCTTGAGATTTTCTCCAAAGATCGAAAATCTTCAACCTACGAACAAATAACAAACAAGGGATAAATTCTACGACAAACGAGTGATGGCAAGGAAATTAGGCTCCATATTTGTTTAGAGATAATGGTGCCCTCCAGTGGTGTTGGGCTAATTATCTCATTTTCCTTTCCCATCTGCTTTACCAGTGCGGCAAATTAATTGGTTCCTTAAACATCTTAACTTTAAACAATCATTAGATATCTAAATTTTAAACAGTGTTCAGACCTTTAAAGAACTTTTTTTTTTAAATCAAGATCAGTAAGCACAACCAAAATTTATGTACAAGGCACACTATCAATTACGTGAGAATTCTAATCAGAAGACCATAGTACACAACATTAGCATTAGGTCATCATAACACACTTAAAAACATATGGAAATGCTCCTTATAAAGCCGTAATCTTAAACAGTACATGATTCATTACAGGAGTCTGGATGAAGGCCAGAGAGGCAAAAGCAAAACTGCTTGAAGTCCAATTTGAGGTTCCATACAGTCAGTGATGGTTTGAGGATCTGCTGATGTGGGTCCATCGTATTTTATCGAGTCCACAGTTAATATGGCAGTCTACTAGAATAATTTAGAGCGCCAAAGCTTTTTGATGTTCATCATTTTACTTTGCAGCTGGATTTTGGCACAAGTACCTTTTTAACAGCCATGGCTTTAATTTGCCAGAAAAAAAAAAAACGTATGAAAATGGTTCTTATTCTTAAGCTTTAAACATTCCAAGCATATAAACAGATCTCGATCTTCAGAATGTTCAGCAACTTCAAGAACTCTTTTTCAATACTTTATATTTCTTAAACAGATATCTGAAGATTATAATAGAGAGAGAGAAGACTTTGAACCATAGAAACCATGATTTCTCATACGTGAATGAAATCCGACGCATGTGAAGTGTGCCAAGACGCAAATAAAAACTATAGCTATATGTTAAACTATAGCCTTTAAAAAACGCTGACAGCCTTTGAAAATCCACACAAGGACACAAGAGATACAAGAGCTGTTGCAGCATCAATTTAAAGTGAAGTCTTCGTAAATACTGCAGGAGAGGGATGACACTGCTTCACCTCTCAGCATGGATTTAGTTGGAAAATAATGGCTGAAGCCTCTAAAAGAAGGAGGGGTTCTGACTGCACTTTGACTTTGATCTGAACAAGAGATGGTTCAGATCAAAAACAAATCTTTAATTCAACCTACAGTATATTTTACTACAGCAAAACAAAAGGTCTATCAAAGGAGTAACATAGAGTTTGTAAATGATTTAAAATTCCTGGGGTTTTTTTTTCCAAATCATTGCGATAAGAATTTAACTAGTAAACTTTTACTTGAGTAAATGTTTCAAAAATGTTTGGATAGTGTGAACATGTTGAATCACTACATACTTTCCTAAAGAGGGTCGTCCTCTTCGTCACCTCCTCTCCCGCGCGGTCAATCACCTGCAGGTTCCTGGGCACTCCACCTAACATTCACATAAAAACTCACAATAAGAAAGCATTCAATTTTAAAAGTCTGAAGGGATTTTAACAATGAGATTTACCCGTGGCAATCAGGCACTTTTCATAAGAGATCTCTGTGCCATCACTGAGCTTGACTTTATTTCCCCTGACGTCCATGTGTTCCACCTATACCATGGGTACCCACATGGTTACAATGAAGATAGTTCATCACCAAAAAATTTACTTTGATATTTATCATGACTTAAATTTGAACTTCTTATCCCCCCCCCCTTGTGAAATTGCACTATTAAAAAATACTTCCAAAGTAATGTTTTATAAAAAAATAAAAAGATTTTATTCAGGGAAAAAAAATAATCAGAAATAACAAAAAAATGTACAACAAAAAATAAAAAAACTTAAAATTTCACAGGGGGGGGCTAATCTTTTTGTTTTCAACTGTAAATAAGAGCGATCCTGACGATAATTAGATTTGTTTTACCTTACAACCCGTGAGCACAGCCACACCACCGTTCTCCACCTTAGCAAGATCCCCAGGACTGATGTAGAATGAGGCAGGCTGGAAGAAAATGCTATGAAAAAAACCATTTAATTAGTAATTAGTGTGAAATTATTTATCATAATTATAATTATTTATATTAATCACCTTCTCTCTTTGCCATTCCATTGTTTGAAGCGTAACGTTTCATTGACATTGGGGTCATCAGAGAACCAGAGCTCTTTTGAGAGAGGAGGCCTCATGTACGGGAGATCAGACTCCTCTGTGATGATCAATACCTAAGAGGAACGGCCAGACCGTATAAAAACATTACAAATCGCTTCCTTCCCCCATATTGGTAAGTTGATTAGGATAAAGACCAAACTGTTAACTGCATTCCAGTTACCACATTTCTATAAAAGCCCACTTCCCCCAGCTAAAAAAAAATGGCTGTCAAAATTTTGCGATAAAAAAAAAAAACTAAAATTTGCAATTTAAAAGTCAAAATTTTGATATTTAAAAAAAAAAAAGTCAAAATTGTGCCTTAAAAAAAGTCACATTGGGGGGTGAGGGGTGGGTGAATAGTAAAAAATGTATACATAAGATTAAATTATGAGATAAAAAGTAAAAATGTTTCAAACCCGGTTTAAAAACATACGTTATCTTTTCACACATCAGTGCATTTGCTCATGGTCAACGGTGGTCAACAATTACCATTAACTCAATATCCAAATACAATCACAAACTTTTTTTCACAAAACTCAAAATTTTGAATTTTATCTCACAATTTTTGCCCTTAAAGTCAAATTTTAACTATGCAAGCCGCAGTTGTTGTTTTTAATCTGGTGGGAATGGGCTTCCATACATTTCATCGTCTAGACGCATTAGACTTTTAGAATATTATTTAATAATTACAAATAATTATTAAATAATTACAAACTAAGCTTAAGAATAATGTTTTTTTTTCAAATGATGGACTTACTCTTGCACCAGGGTCCCGTGCTCGAATGGATCTAGCAGCAGCGAACGAAGCAGTGCCTCCACCAATCAGCAAGTAAGGAACGTGTTCAGGGACATTCACGTGAGTAGCACTGACTTCAGGAGGCTCAGCCACAGGAGCTGGTTCTGAAACTATTAGAAAGTACTAGTATGTGTCAAAGAAATAAAACATTTAGGAAAAGTCTAATTACTTCTTCAAAATGTAAAACTTGTATAAAATAAACATCAATCAAATCAACTTGGATCGCCTCCATGTCACGTCACCACTTCATCCTGGATTTAATGCAAAAAGCAGCCTGAAAAGTTCTGATGAAATAATAAAGTAGATTAACACAATTTTTTTAAGGCCAATCATTTTTTTATCGGTCATAAAATATTCTAATTTTCGAAATGTTTTTTTTCTTTGCATCTGTACTCAATGATTATAACGGACATACAAAAAGTCTTGAAATATTTCACTGTGTGAGTAGAAAACTAATAACAAAAAGGTTTCTCAAGTTTAACACAAATTGGTAAAATAAATAATGACAAGCGGCCCCAAAAATAAGCCTCTTATACAACAGTAAGCCAGGGTGTGTTGTGTGTGTGCATGTGTTCTGGTGAAGTAAGTCAACTGGTGATTTATCCTTCGTCCTTCGAGTGCCCCGAATGGTGTTAGATAAATGTAAACAATTATCAGAACCATTAGCGATAAAATATAAGCAAAAAGAGTAAATCCTTCAAAAACGGCTTAGAACATGAGTAAAGTGCATTTGATTTTCTAAAAGAAGTCTCATGTAAATAAACATATCTTGAAGAGGACCGTTAAAGAAGTACTATTCCTGAAATAATAATAATTAGCTATCGCAAAGTAAAACCCAGATTTCCACGCAAACGAGTCAAGCTTACCACTCTCAACAACAGAAACTAAAGGCTCTTCTACGGGTTGTGGTGCTGGTGCTTCCAAAACTGGTTCCTCAACAGAGACTACAACAGCCGGGGCTTCCAGAACAGGTTCTGTTTCTTGAGCTACAGCAACTGGTTCAGAAACAAGAGCTTCTGGAGCAGAGGCTACTACAACTGGTTCTGCTGTTGAAGCTTCAACGACTGGTTCTGCTATTGAAGCTTCTACGATTGGGTCAGGAACAGAAGCTTCTACGACTGGTTCTGTTGGCTCCACAACTGGTTCAGGAACAGAAGCTTCTACGACTGGTTCTGTTGCCTCCACAGCTGGTTCAGGAACAGAAGCTTCTACGACTGGTTCTGTTGCCTCCACAGCTGGTTCAGGAACAGAAGCTTCTACAACTGGTTCTGTTGCCTCCACAGCTGGTTCAGGAACAGAAGCTTCTACAACTGGTTCTGTTGCCTCCACAGCTGGTTCAGGAACAGAAGATTCTATGACTGGTTCTGTTGCCTCCACGACAGGTTCTGTTGCCTCCACAACTGGTTCAGAAACAGAAGCTTCTATGACAGGTTCTGTTGCCTCCACAACTGGTTCTGGAACAGAGACTTCCACACTTGGCTCAGGAACAGAAACTTCTACGGCTGGTTCTGTGGCTTCTACAACTGGTTCAGTTTCCAAGGTTTCAGTGGAGGTTTCTGTTAAGGATTCTTCTAGATCAACTCCAGGAGCTTCTACCACAGGTTCAGATTCTGTAGATTCCCCAATAGCTTCGGTTACTGAAGATTCTTCAGATGGTTCTGTAACAGTTGTTTCTTCAGCAGTGGACTCTAATTCCAATGGGTGAGCAAAACAGTAATTAAAACACCAAAACAATCTTCAAGTGATGTATTAATGGACATTGGGATGGATTCCAGAGGTTCTTCCACATATACAGAAGAGGCTAAACTGTTGACACAAAAGATTGAGCATTTGCTAACTCTAGTCAGCTTGTAGATTCCAAACAAGTATAAAAGAAACGTGTGATGAAGATAGGGATTATCATGATTTTACTCGAACTAATCCTGATGATAGTTTCTCCAGTGAAAAAGATCAGCTTCAACGTGCAAGCAGAAAAAAAAGAGATAGAATCCGTTCAGATGGCAAATACAGGCATAAAAAGGTAACAAGAATCCGTTCAGATGGCAAATACAGGCATAAAAAGGTAACAACCAGCCATAATTACCAGACAAAACATCAAGTGTTAGTTTGACAAATGTGAAAAAGATGAAATGTTAAACAAAATGGGACAGAATGCACAAGATTCGGGCACAAATACAAAACACCATGCATTAAATAGGTATTTGCGGAACGCCAATGCCAAAGATAACACTCAAAAAATGCAAGAGCACAAAAGAAAAATTTTAATCAAATCAACTGTTTGCTATTTCTACCTTTAACCTTGAAACCAGCATCAATTCTTGCCCAAAGGTCAGCCATTTTTTATTATTATTATCAGGCCTATGACCCAAACAGGTTAACATCATTAAAGTTAGGAACAGCCAAACTCTGCTACCAATTTGGGTTTGAGAAAGATGGTTGTTCATCATGGTAACTTTGAGCAAAGGAACAAGACACAGGGTGGTTATGCTGCATCAGCAAGGTCTCTCCAAGACAAAGAATTCAGAGCAGGTGTGCAGGGGAGGATTTGAGAATTGAAGGGGAGGATTTTGGATAGAAACCTGTGCAGCAAACGGAGCTCATAACTGGCACAAACCAATGGGACACAGGTATCTACTATCCAGAGAAGTCTTACCAGAAGTAGAAGCAGAAAAATTAAAGAAATGGCCATATAGTCAAGGTCACAAAGGACCATTTTCCGGAAAGAACAATACGTACATGGCCCCCACAGACACACAATCTCCTCATCATCATCGAGTGCGTGGGATTACACAAACCTCCAAAAACCTCACATCCAAGTTCCATCAAAAACTGTTAGCAAATGAAAAAAGAAGAATTGCTGCTGTTTTAAGTCAAAGAGTAGTCATAGCACCACAATTTAATTCTTTTGCATTTTTTGTTTACAGCATTTTTCCACACCTGCCTAAAATTTGGCACAGCTCTGCATATAATAATATTAATACATCACATAACGAAAACACAGTGAATGGAAGAAATGGAACGTGAATATAAACCATGGTTTACATTTAGTTGCTGAATGAGGGACAGTGCTCGAAGATTCCAGACACACAATGAGTCAAAGAAAAAAAACTTCAAAAGTTCAAACCAAAGCAGTGTAGAATAGAAGCATGCAGAAGACAGCACATGCATATTTTACCAACCCTCTAACATGATGGCACTGGGATGGGGTGATATAGAAACTAGCATCAGGACCATCTATCATCATGTGAATATTATTCGGGTAGCATTTATATGGCCAAAAGGAATTCTCACATACTCCTACAAACCAAAGCCTAACTCACATGAATAATATGGTTTATAAATCAGATTATCATCAAAACAAATAAAATCTTCTTGGAATGTTATCTCACAACAACTGTTCGGGTCATTTTGTTGTTGCTAAATTATGTTGGCTTCAAAAAACAACAACAATGAGAGTCAACAAACCTCTGGGAGCCTCCACAATTAGGACTTTAAACAATTTGAATAAAGATAAAGGTAACATATGAATCAAAGTGTGCATATTTATGACCCTTCACTCACCTTCTTCTGATTCAGCAGCTTTAGCTGAAACACAAGACAGCATAGCATAGTTATCAGATACTGAAAATATTTTTAAATTCTTTAAAAGGTGCTCTAAGTTTGGAAGAGAAACACCTGAGACTTGCAATATGTGTGAAGCAAATTCTCACCTAGACCTTTTTGTTCTTCTTCGTTGTAGAGTTGAGTTAGGTGGCTTATACGTCCTTGATAGCCTTTTCTGTCCTCTGACATTTTATGGTACGCCTATAAACACACATAAAGTCTGTGATTATGCATTTGAACCAAAATCTTCTTAAATTACTCCATTAGAAAGTCACTTTGACAAAGAAATACAGTGGTACTTACATAAAACCATGTCCCTAGTCCTGGTACTCCAAACATGACAAAATATTTCATCATTCCCCAAGTGCCTGTTGACCCTGAAGACATTTGGGCCTTTGGAACCATCTCCAGCCTTCTTCCATATTTCAAGACTGAAACAAACAAATATAAAAGATTGCACATTGTCTCAAATATAGCCAAATTTGTTTAGCTAAATTTTAATAATAATAATAAACAATAATGCCTTCAATTTATATTGCCCTTTTCTAGACACTCAAAGATGCTTTACAATTTTGAGAACATTATTCATTCATTCCACATTCACACACTGGTGGTGATGAGCAACCTTGGTAGCCTCAGCTGACCTGGGGGAGTCTGACAGAATGTGGCTACCATTTAGTGCTTATGGCCTCCTGCCCACCACCAAACACAACCCACCAGTCACACACAACCATCCATAACAATGCAGGTGTTTTCCAAGGCCACAATAACCGAATGGGCTTGGTTGGGATCGAACCGACAACCTTCTGGTTGTAGGACTCTACCACTGCGCCACTTGCTGGCCAACACAAAAAATTTAAACACATACGTCTGTAACATTTCTAAACCAGTGTTTAGAAATGACCAGGTTTGACTCGCATTTGGATCAGTTTTAATAACTCTTAAGATTATACACAACAGATTATTAAGGAGACCAGTTCTTACTGTAAATCTAATTTAGAGTTTTTCTGAAAGAGAAATTAAAAAAAAGAGATGTATATACATTATGTTACAGAATGCAGAATGTACACAGCTCAAATTTCTTGTAAATACTTAGCAAATAATTTATTGTCACAAAAAAAAGATTAATCATCACTAAAGAAATGGAATTTTGCTTCAATGCAACAGTGTATCTTGTCGTCCTATCTTACATACAAACGTCAATGCACCAAAAACAGAGGAAATGTTAAAATTTGGCCCAAAGTTCTCCCCAGATACCTCTTCCACTCGTTCATGACACCAAGGACCCTCTGAGTGAGACCTAGCGCTCCTCCACTTTCCATTTGAGGATGCCCCACAAATCCTCAAAGCTTTTAGGTCGGGGTATAGGGGGGGCACAACCTTTTCTGTTTATAAGGATCCCTTTTTGGGCAGTTGTAGCAGAATTCTTTGTTGCTCTTTTGCTTTCCCCATCATTCAGAAATGTCAGTGCATCACTGGATAAATGAGGCAAGGGTCCATCAGGGAGCCAGAAACTCCGAAACATTGATTACAAGCAAACAGGTCAAGGTGGAGAATGTATTTTCTGCATGTTATCAGGACAAAATGACAAAACTTTTGATCAGGATCATTGAAAAGTTTCTGTTATGATTTTAAAAGAGTAAACAGAGTTGTCTGACAATAAATTGGGCTTCAACCAACCACTAACTATGAATGGAAAAAAATGCTTGTGTGCTATCAGTTATATTTTCTGAAAAATGGCCAAAAACAAAACAAAAAAAAAAAAAATCAGATAATTTGCCAGGGTGTGTTAACTTAAGAGCTCCAAGTAAAAAGTTGTATTATTACTACTAGTGTTTGCAAGTATATAATATATATTTAGAAAAATGTGTAGTCACGTAAGTTAAGTGAGAATGTACATGTGCAAAAGCATCAAGTACACACATGTAGACATTGCAGAATGGCTATTTGTTGATAAAAATACTGCTACAAAAGTTACACATTTTGTTCATATGAATAAGGCAAAAATTATACTTTAACTTGACATTTGAAGTTTGTTGTCCATGTATTACATTAGGCACCAAACACACATCCTAATATGGCGAAAAGCAGCCAATATGAGGTTAGTTTGTGAAATAATTGCACGTGCTTTTTAAAAACCCAATGTTTAATAGAGACACCCTCAGATCTGTCAACCATAAAAGTTAAAGTGAGGTAGACGCGATGTGCTGCGACCTTGGCCACAAACTTACAGTACCTCTTCCTGCACCACACCAACACACAATGTATGAACCAAATATCTTTTGCTCAGATGCACAGATGATTATTGAATAGATTAAACTTGATTCAATGGTGCAGCATAAACATGTCCTCTGTGTATACACAGTGAAACTTCAAATTATTCATTCAGAGAAGTCTTTATTGGTTTCCCAATATACAAGGTCATTCCTGGAACCTGCAAAGCACCTCACAGCATGCAGATACCTGACGAAGTATCATAAAGAGGTCTAACTTGTGATCCAAAGAGTGAAGTGAAGTTCACAGATGACTCGTTGAAGCACTTAAACACTAACGTTTCGCTTATCTCAACTTGCCTGATTTCCTGGCGTGGTCTTGACACAGAATAGACAAGGCCCGTGTCAGAGGAGCCAGTTTATTCCATACTGTCTTGTACTTGAACATGTCTTTTTGGTGAGACACCCGGTGGAAGCTACCAGACAGGCTCACTCAATCCCTTTCGATGAAATTCACACAAGGCCAGGGACCTTCTCAGGTCACACAACTCCTGCGAGCCGCTTCCGGTTTTGGATCTGGACCCGCCTCTTTCTTTAATGATTGGCGGAAACAAATGCAGATTAATCATTGATTGGCTAGAGTATATGTCTGTCACTATATTTGGCTTTTCCCTGAAAGCGATAGGCTGTTCTTAAGATAACGCCTTCACGACGCCGATCAGCCTTGTGACGACGAGGCATAGTAACCGTTATCACGATTGGAGGACAAGTAAATTTTAAGTATAAGTACAAAAGTATTAATTTCAATTTGAATATATACATGAGGGGAAACTACAAATACTTCATAAACGTGTTTGCTCATCAAAAGGTCTAGTAGTTTAAACCAGATCAAGTAAAGTACTTCAAATATAATAACCAGAAGTCTACTGACTATAAAAAAATGCAAATATAACAAAAATAAAGTACTGAGGACATTCTTTTAACCGCAGCATTCTGTTTGAGGTCTCATAACGGAATTTAAATGAAACTCAAAGCAGAGGAGGCGTTTCTGAAGTTCAGCCTTTAGGGGACGCTCAAGGAGCACGTTACAAAGCAGCGACAGACTCAAATAATTACTATAGAAGTCACCTTTCTCGCAGTTTTATGGAATCAATGTTATTAGAATTCATCTAACCAAATTCTATAACCACAAATCTAAAGTCATAAATAAAACCCTACGATGAAAACACGCGCACACACACATTGATTCCGTTACATCTTGCACCAACAAGAAAGTTGTTAAAACTCTTAAATTTTTCAAGCTTTACAGGATTTTCTAATAAGTACTTGTTAATTTATCTTTTCTCCTGTTCTTTTTTTATATTTATGTGAGAAGTAGACAGGACTTGGATTCTGTATTTTGCTCCAAAAAACTACCACATGAAAGTTTGATATTTGTAGAAAGTAAAACGCATAGAGGTGTGAAAACTACTATTAAAAAACACTTTCAAAAACGCGTTCATCATTTCTTTTCAAAAAGAGGAATGATAATGAAATCAAAATTTAATGGGTGCACCCTTTACCATTAGAACAGCAGCAGTTCCAGACACACTTGCACAGTTTTTGTAGGAACTAGACTGGAAGGTTGTTCCAAACATTGGAACTAACTACAGATCTTCTGTGGGTGTCGCTTTCTCACATTCTTCTGTCTCTTCATGTAATTGTAGACACACTCAAAGATGTTGGCTCAATGAAGGCCATCGCTTTCTGTATTCTTATTCTCCTTTAAGCTAATGTTGACTGGCTCCATATTTGGAGTCATTGTCCTGCTATACATATGGGACCAAACATAAACCTCCCTTATGGTTTGCATGATGGGTGAGAGGGTAATGGATAAATCACAATAAAAATGACTCAGGGAAAATGGTTTACTGACAGTCTTACCCATTTTAATTTTATTCAAAGATGTCCATTTTATTTGATATGGGCAAAAAGCTAAAAGAGATGCAGAAACTGTATAAAATTTTGGAAACTGATTTCAAGTGCACAGAGTGATGGCAGCATCTCCTTCAGTATTGAGCAGCACATGATTCCATCAATGCTTCCCCAACAACAGCAGCACTCATGCAACCCCACATTAGACCACCACGGTTACCTGTACGTACAAAGCACTTTTCTTTGATATCATCACCTTTACGACGCCAGAACCATTAGTTCCAAAAACAGTGATCTTGTCTCATCACTCCAGAGTATTGAGTCCCAGTAGTCTTCATCTTTGTCAGGTTGGGCCAGAGCAAACTCAAGGCATGCTTTTTGTGCAAGGGCTTTAGGAGAAGTTTCCTTCGTGGTCAAAACCCGTGCATGGCATTCCTCTGCAGTTTTCTATTGCTTTAGCAACATGGCGATTTTCTGTCGAGATGTTAACTTCTGTGGACTGCCTCCATATGTCTGTAAGATCGTTGTATCTTTCCAATGTTGAGATCACTTTTGTAATCGTATTTCGACTGATATGTGAAGCTTTGCTGATCTTGTAACGCTCACCTTTTTGTGTAAACAAATGATTTCCTTTTGTCAAATTTTGTGACATTTTTCTTCCATGGGGAGCCACTGCCGACAGCATGAATAGGAAAATGCTTTTTTGTGTAAAGTAATGCCCTTTTATGGCCTGGAAACCTCTTAAATGAATCATTAGATTCATGTGTAGTTAAATAAGCGTTGTTAGAATTTTGTAGCCTTACTTTCTCCTAAGACTACAATTGGGGTGTACTCATGTTCACAACATGGGCTTGAATGAATTTGTTAAGTGTGTGTGCACATAAACAAATCGTGTTTTCTCATTTGAGGGAGTATCTTGTAATGTCTCAGAAAATGTCGATTCTGAAAGGAAGCTAAAGGTTTTCTGAATCTTACTGTATCTTAGATTATTTAAAATATCTTGCAAGAACAAAAACTATCAAAACGTTACATGTAGTATTGAATTTATTTAAAGTCGTCTAGAAAGGCAAGCACTACAGATGACCGACAGACAATAGCTAAGCTTAATTATGGAGGGAAAAAAATGACATCTATGTGAAATACAGAAAGCAGGGAATTAAATGAAAAAAAAGGACTATACAATGCTGAATATTCACCACTGAGCTCATTACTCGCTTTCCCAGAGGAAGAGGAATCCGGTTTTGTTTTTTCTTTAATACAGGGCTCACGTGGTTTCTAGAAAAATCTCTTGTACATGGGAACTGCAGCTGTGACGGAGGGAATTAAAACGTTTATTTTAACTTGAATAAAGCATTTGACTACACAAATTCAACTGTCATGGTGAAATGCATACTCATGCTCTACGCAACCACCATCTGCACTTAAAATACTTTACAGTTTATAAAAAAAGGAAAGGAAACAAAATCTCAGATTGTGGTTTAAAACCTGCGCCGCTTGGCTCCAAAATCATTGGGAGCAGGGCGAGGGAAGGGGAGTGGAAGACCACCAGGATTATTGCCAGTCCCCTGCTGAAACAAACAAGAGAGAAGCTCACCAATCACAAATGGTTTTTTTAACGTATTCTTGACCAAATAATGACGCCAAATCCTTACCTCACTGGAAGTCATGCTGGTGGATACTGGTGTGGTGGGATTGCCACTCATTCCTGTGTTCATGTTCCTGTTCATGCCCAATCCCTGACCTTTTAAAGTAAAAAAAAAAAACAAAACAAATTATTCAAAGTAATTGTTAACTCTAATAGTGCATGGTATAGACTGTAGCAGAATAGAAATTGATAAAAATATATATAAATAAATAAAATAAAAAAAGCACCATTATAACCACATACAGTACTGTGCAGGAAAATCTAAATAAAAAACGTATTTTAACCAGCATCAATTCTTATAAGTACACTTTCACAACGTCTGGGACTTTGTAGGACTAGTCAAGTCACAGGTGTTTGATCAACCAATTATACCAAGCAGGTGCTATTGATAATCATCGTTTTAACACATAGGTTGAAACCCCGCCATTAACTGAAACAGAAACAGCTGTGTAGGTGGCTTGAAACAGGAAAATGCTGCTACAAAAGTGAGGTTGCTTGTTTGTTTATAGCCAAGACAACAGCAAAGGTTATTTCATGGCTATATGTTGTATTTAGTATAAAAAAGGTTTAAAACTTATTTTCTCAACTATTAAATGAGTTTTGAAAATAAAATGTAATAGTCTGCTAGGAACTGAAAGGATTTCTTTTAAGTTGTCAGATTTCAGATGTTGTTTCCTCATGGAATCATATACAGGGCATTCTGTCAGCAGATGTCTGTTTACATTTTGCGGCGGTTTCTCCTTTGCGTAAAAAGCTGTGCGTCAGTCTAGTGCAAGGGTCACCAACCTTTTTGAAACCGAGAGCTACATCCTGGGTTCTGATTAATGCAAAGGGCTACCACTTTGTTACCCTCTTCTGAATTTATTAATAATTATGGATATTCATCTCTGCAAAGACACTGGTCACACTGAATATGAATTAAATTACCGGTAATTAACAAGGTAGTAAACAAATAAATATTTATATGCAACACTTTATATTCAGGATTTGTCTTAGTGCTAGTGTTATTTAAATTGAAAAAATATATATATAAGTTCAAAACACTTCAAAATGATCACTTCTACAAGAGTCCAAGGAAATCAAAATGTCCAATGTACAAATAATAAATCATATAAGATCATTTTTTTCATTGTTAACATTTTAACATACACAATTTTTACATTTTACAAATGGATTGAACTAAACATGAACTGGAAACCAAACCTAGCATCTGTTTCTTTCAGTTATTGGGAAGCCTGGCCTTGCGTGCGGTTTACCAGTATGTTGTACTCTGAGTGAGTTTTGAGATGAAAGGTGTCGTGAAATGTCTCTCCACGTTGTGCCGCTTGGACACCACCGCCACAGTTGTCGCGCAAATGAGATAAACTTATGCTTCTTCACAGAGGTAAAAAAATTACATAGCATTCGTATTAGCGAGTATTAAATGATCTTTTTATGAGTCAGTCATCTCATTTTCGCTGCGCTGCTTACCGTAATTGTTTCGTCGTAGCGCATCATGTGACCTTTCAACTCTCCCCGGTCGTAGTTCACATATATATAATTTTTTTAATTTATACATTATCAAATCAAGCTCACGTGCAAGTGTCATTTAAACAAGAATAGCAATCAAATTAAATTAGATTCAGCTCACTGGAAAGTGGCGCTATTTGAGCTATTTTTAGAACAGGTGGCGGGCGACTCATGTGGTCCTCGCGGGCGACAAGATGCCCGCGGGCACCGGGTTGGTGACCCCTGCTCTAGTGTGACCGATTCGGCTTCTAGTAAAGATGACTTGTTCTCGTCTGATCTCAAGTTTATGATATTGTGCTCCAACTTTAGGTTGAATTTCAAATAACTTATTTCTTTGTTCTTTCCCCCATTCTGGATGCCATTCCGCCTGAGTAAGGGAAGTTATTTTTTTGATTTCAGGTCTGATGGTGGAATTGATCGTTGGGACATCTCTGTGATCTTTTTTTTGGTAGCAGAGTCTGTCCTCTCATTTCCTTCTAGCCCAATATGACCCAGCAGAAGATGATGTGGAAGTCCTTCAGATAAAGTTGTTTTACTTTTATCAGAATTTAAGTGATTTGATCCCACAAATGTCATTGATTGAAGACAGGCCTTTGAACCAGAAAAGATAATGTAGTTCCTCCGAGTAGATCTTTCGATGCGTTCTACTGACAGTAACAAGGCGTACGCTTCTGCCGAAAAGCTGGAACTATTGTCTGGAAGGCAGATAACTCCAAAAGTGAGGTTGATAAAGACAGTTTCTTGTCATGGCAAGATGGAGAACATTAAAAAGACGTAAGGTAGTTATACTGCATCAAGAAGGTCTCTCTCGAAGATTTCAACGCAGACTGGGGTTTCAAGGTGTGCTTTAGGAAAAGACTCATTGATGATTATTGAGAACTTACAACAGATGTAAGGCACATCAAGTTAATTACCCTTCGAAGAGGAAGAGGTCAAGAAGTGCCAGAAACTAATAGAGCTCGCATGTACTCTTGAGAGAAGAGTTGCAGACAAAAAGCCATGCTTCCGACGTGGGGTCAAGTTACACAAGTATGTACGAAAACAGAGGAACTGGGGTGCAGAGAAATGGCAGCAGGTGCTCTGGACTGATAAGTGAAATCTTAAGTCGAAAAGCAGGTGATGTACAATACTCATCCATCATCTGGGAGGCGTATGACTGGCCCCAAATTTATTCTAGAGCAAGACAATGGCCCCAAACCTGCAGTCATCTTTCCTTTAAAGAACAAGAAGTACAGGAAGTGATGGCAGATGGCCCACACAGAGCCCTGTACATAGCACAGTATTTTGGATTACATGAGGAGACAGAGGGATATAGAAAGCTACATCCATAGAAGATCCATGGTTGGATGTGTGGAACAATCTAACAGTTGAGTTCCATCAAAACTGAAGTGAAAGTATGCCTAGAAGAAATCATGATGTTTTGTCACACCAAATATCAATTCTATTTATATTTTTTTTGGTCATTCACTCCACTTTGTTCATGATAATGAAAATAAAATTACTCCTGGATCACACACAGACATTCCATGAAATAGATCTCACCTCCAATATGCATTCTCATATCCGGATCCCTCTGGAAAAGCAAACGATGCCTTATTAATGACAATCTCAGGAAACCCAAAGCCCAAAAATCACAATTTTACAGACAAAGTTTAAACACTCATCATTTTAAGTGAACATTTCAGATATTTTCTTCAAGAATTATTCTTCCACCCTAAAGTTTTTTTTCCAATAAAAAACACAGATGATCTTACAACTACGTGAGGAAAACAGAGGTTATAGTGTATTTAAGATTACCGTTAAAGCTAAAACTTGACGACCTCATCACATCATTTGCATAAAATACATTTGTTACAACAAGTCCAGAGCTACGAATAAAGGCTGACCTTCTCTGTGAAGTTTCCTCCCTGGCCCTGCTGCCTTCTCATCAGCTCCTCAGAGTGAGCTCGCAGGTCCTCTTCCCTCCTTCGTCGCTCCTCCTCCTGCCGCAGCTCCATCTGTTTCCTTTTCTGCACTTCCTGACTGTGAGCCTCCTCCATCCTTCGCAACTCTTCCTGTCTGCGCAGGAGGTCTGAAAGGGAAACCCAAGAACAAACATCATTTCTACAGCAGAAAACATCAGCAACCTACAAGAGGAATCAGTTCATCTCTTCCTAAACTCACCCTGCCTCATGAGCATGACTTGGTGCTCATGGCGAGCAGCTTCCAGTTCCGTCTCTAGCTTCTCTTTGGCCTCCTTGATGTTACGGTCAACCTGCTCATACTGCTGCTTCTCCATCTCCATTAAAGCCTTCCAGCGCATTGCATACTCATACTCAAAAGATCCTGGTTGAGCAAAACGTGGAGGCTGCTCACGCTCCCTAAAAGAAACAGTAGGGATGGGCAAAATGATCTTTGATTCCAAATTAAGGAAGTTTATCTGTATAGCACATTTCATAAACATTAATATATATTACAAATATAACGTGAACACCAACGTACTTGTGATAAAGTGGGTTTTTGTTGATAAGCCTCTCAGGAAGCCCCTCATCTTCATCGAGCTGCTCCATTGGCTCAACAGTAATAGGACGAGGGAATCTGAATTTTAAACAAAAAAATATCACACGCTACTAACTACTAACTGAGGAGAGAACCCGTGCAGTAGAGACAAATACTCACGCGGTGAGAAGGAAAGCTCCATCTCCACAACGATCCAGGGCTTTCCTGGCGGACGGTTTATTGGCAAACTCCACAATGCCCTTCCCGGTTGGCCAACCACGGTCATTGACGATGACAATAGCTCGTTCAATTGGACCAAACATGGAGAAAGCCTCCTCTAGCAGCTCATTGGACACATACTGAGGCAAGTTCTTGATCATTAGAGCAGCACCGTGTGTTGCAAAGCGAACACGGATCTGCCGTCCAAGGAAGATAGTATCATCCAATTCGGCTTTTGCGATGTCAGCTAGTGTCTTTGTTTCCTAAAGAAAAAAATAACAAAATAAAAGTTTTGAGTCCTGCGATGGACTAGCGAGGGTGTACACCCGCCTCTCGCTCGATGTTATATGTAATAAGCAGGTTAGAAAATGAATGAATGAAGTTTTGAGTTGAAATACAACAAAAACAACTTTTTTGAAAACATTTTGTGACATACTTGAGATTTTCAAATTTCCACCCACCCACAGTCTATGTAACACAACCAATAATAATAGCCAATCCGCAGTGTGGACCACAGACTGAAAAACACTAATGCAAAAACCTACAACAGATTCCACCAGAAGATGGCAGTAGAGGTTAACGTGCACTGTGGGCCACATTCTCACAAGTAGATCTTGGCTTTCAGAGCTTCACTACAGGAGGCATGACATCTTAACCAGAAACAAATGGCGAACTAACTGGGAGCTCTTTACTAGAGCCTGTGAATGAAACAAAATGACCTTTTCATACGTCAATAAATTCTTAGAATTTCCCTTGAGATGTTTCCGTAAGGAACATTTAAAAGAATTTGGTCTTATATTAAAGGCAGCAATTTTTGTTAATCTTGTTTTTATTTATTTATTGGTGTTTCATAACAGTTTTTTTGTTTACTGTGTGTAATATTAATGTTTCAAAGAAGACTGAACAGCAGACCCCCAAACATTTTTACCAATCAGACCCTAGTTCCTTTCTCTTAAAGGAGTTTTTGGTTCAATTTGTCCTTTTCTCCATCAAATACACGACGAGTAGCTGATATAAACATGGAAATTGCTTTAAGGGACTGTACGCAAACTGAAATCATCTGCCATATACTATTCTTACGTCATGTCTTGAGGTTATATGATAATTAAAATAGTTTTTTCTTGAACCACAATTATTTATGAATTAGCATTGGGTCCATAGACAACAATTTTGGGACTGTCTGGATATTGTGGTTCAGGAATTATGGGAAAAGGGCTGGAAAGAGACAATTAGTCCAAAGTGCACCAAAGAGTTCTGTGCATCATTTTATTCTATAAAATAACAACGCGGCGCACACCGCTCAGTGCTGTTTGCAAAAGATACAGTTAATGAACAGAGTTTGGATCCATTTCATGCCAATATTGTAGAGGTTTAAAACCAGGAGTGTTAAATCTTTAAATGTTGTTTCGTTAACATTATTAGTTAATTTCAGGTGTTTTGTGCAAAGCTCAGTTGGTTGAATGTTTTCATTTAAAAGATGTTATCGTCCATCGCAGTGTTTCACATTCGGCATCGTGTTCCAGTTTGCCTAACAATCGAATAAGATTGTGCCCAGAGAAACGAAGGAGAAAATTACAGAAAAAAATAAATGTACTCAATATTTTATATAAATATCAATGAATCCGTTTCCCAAGCACAAATCATAAAAATATCAGTTTGCATCCAACTTAGAGAAAATACAAGAATAATATAATCGAAATAATCAGCTGAAAGTAATCATTCGTTACAGCCCTGAATACAATACGACGTTTGTTGATGTAATTATATGATTGAGCCAGAAAAGCTCTCTTGATGAAACTCACCAGCCTGATGAACCCAAAGCCTCGTTCTTTGTTGATGAAGATCTCTGAAGCCTTGCCATACTTGGAAAACAGTTTCTCCACATCTGCCTCCGAGGTTCCTGTGGGCAGGTTTCCCACAAACAAGCGGCTCCTCTGCGTATAAGTCTTCTCACCCGGCTTCTTGAAGTCCTGCAGATCTATAGTAAAGGCATCATCTGAGGAAAAGAGATTCCAGTCAGTTTCAGTCTCAATGGCACACACCCGGGTTAAAATAAAGACCTGTGCAGCTTACTGGGGCTACTCTGCTCTCCAGCTTCAGCATGCTGTCCGTTACTGTCGTTTCCTTGAGGATTTCTCTGCTTCTCTTGCTGAATGTTGGGTTGTTGTCTGGGAGGGCCGTGGTTCTGCTGCTCTGGACGTGGTCCTCTGTTTCCCTGCATCTTTTACACAGAACCAGAATCAAAGTCATTCTCTTTTGTAAAAATTTGTTTTAACGAAATCTCAGAATAATGCTGTGCAAATAAAAACTCACTAATAAAGTTACAATAAAAAGTTTGGTGCCAAAACGTGACAAACTATATATTAAAAAAAGTTACTGCCAATATAAGTTTTGCTTTTTGCCTTTAATCAATCGAAATTATTGCTTAATGCACAAAGTGCCAGCTTTTATTTCAAGCAAACCCCGTGCATCAATTGTGAAATTTTCTGACTTTCAATGTACATAGGATTTTATTGACTGTTATTTTTCGTAAAATAAAAATTACTGTAATCTTTCATTTAAAAATGTCATTTTGGTGGTATAAAATATATAGCATTTTGTGTAACAATTCCATCGATTTCAAATGTTTTAAATCATGTTCTTAAGTGCGTCAACACACGTTTATTCTTTACTTAATTGTTGATCTTTATGATCTTATGATTTTAATTGCTTTGGGATTTTATTTTATTGGGGTCAGGGCTTTGTATGTATTAGAGCAGCTCTTTTATTTTAATGCTGTGGTTTAGTTTTGGTGGTGTACATTGTTCTTTTTAAAACGCTGTATAAATACATTTCTGTTGCATTGTATTAGAGACACAGTGATCCACTACGGTTTAAATTTTAAATAGTTTTCATTTCACAGTTTTCAAACCCTTTCTTAGGGGAGAAAACACCCTTTTTGTTTTCAATTTAACATTTACGTATTTATACCATTTTGGAAGCAAACAATTAGGTCAAAGCATATTATAACTAAAATAAAGTGCAAAGCATTAAAGAAAAAATTGAAACTTAAGACATGGAAAGATAGCCAAGAAATTATTAAAAAAAGAATATTCTATACAAAAGAAAGGCTCACGCTTTTATGATTTAACCAGACAATGCAGAAAAAAGCGTTAAACAAAATACATCGTAGCATGTATTAAAACAGTTTCAACACTATACAAAGGTTAATGTAAACTATTGTACATTGACGTATTCTTAATTTGATAATTATTATTCTTTGTAATTATTATGTCCAAATAACGTTAAGCAGGTTGATTTTGTGCCATTGTTATCAATCATTTTTCAATTCCTCGTTAATGAAAGCCAAGGTCTTTTTATTCGCATTAATAAGGGTCCCATAAACAAAAAAAAATTGTGGCTCACATTTTAGGTGGAGTTTAGATTTAATAAAAGATGTTTATGCGTAGTAAAAACTGATTCGTATACGAGCCACAGAAAAGCAATAAATCGAGCGTTTATTTGATTCAACAAATTCACTCATCATAACTAATCATATAAAACACAACATATAAAACAAATTCGCGCATAAAAGTACCTTTATAAAGCGATTTAAATCCACTCCGTTAACAGACGCGGCGCTGCTCACAAAGAGGAGGGGCGGAACAAAACGGAGACTAAACTGCTAGTATCGCGATATGTTAATTGGTTGTGCCGGTTTCCTGGTGTTCATTTCGCTGCTTCCAATTGGTCTACTTAGAAGTGACGTATCAAATCGCCACAGTTTCATTGGACAATGTCTTTTAAACCAAACAAAAAGGCTTTTGGTTATCTAACAGAGGAAATGACGAAAACAAGTTAGTGTGCGGCGTGAAATGGAGCATGTTCTAAACTGGACAGCGCCCCCCAGCGTTTCAAAGGCGAAACGCAAAGTTAATGGTTTCCTCTCAGGATTATTAAACTACTGACAATTTAGCTGTTGTGCATTTATATGATTTCTATATGTCCCTAGCAGTTTATTTTCTTCGTCTTAAACTATAATATATTTTAATTGCAAACCAATTTCACTGACTGCTTATGTAGGGCCTGATTGCTGGTGGAGCTGTCTAGGGACGCTCTCCTGTACACCTCCTTTAAGGGGATAGCAAAATGTCCACTTGCCCACCTAAAGTATGTCCTCTTTTGAGGAAGAAGCCCAGGAGGAATCTCAAACAAATACCAGAGCCACCTCACCTGCCTTTTCTCGATGTACATTGGCACACTCCTCCCGATTGACTGAGCTCCTCACCCTATCGCTAAAGGGAGCAACCAACCACCCTGTGGACGGTACTCATTTCTGCCATCTATATCAGAATCTCATCCTTTTGGTCATGATCCAGAGCTAATAGCCATAGATTAAGGTAGAATCGAGACATTTGTTTTGCATTTGTTTCTCCTTCTTCACCACAACTGGTTCAACCACGGCAGAATCTGCACCAATCCCTCTATCAACCTCCTGTTCCATAGTCCATTTATTCACGAACAAGATCCCAATACTCACCCACTTAAGGCAGGATCACTCCACCAACTCGACTTTTTGCAACCAGAAACCATGGCCTAGGGGTGCTGGTTAGAGGTCAGCTTAGACATTATTTTGAATTAGTTTGCATGTTTGTCTTTATTTTCATATGGTAGCAGTATGTAAATATGATGTTAGAAAAAAAACAAACTGTGAACACTGCAGACCTGGTGTTTCTTCTTTATCCTAGAATTCATTGTGTAGTGCTTGATTAATCAGAGAAAATATCACTTAAAATGTAATTTAATGAACTGTACTTAAATATTAACATATACAAGATGCAATATGAATCAATAAATGGCATGTTTTAACCACCTTCAGAATTTGAAAACAAATGTACTTTACCACCAAGTACTTCCCATTCTTATCCATATTCCACCAGAGAATGACTGTTATATATTTTTGAGGTAACCTTTGCCTCAATAATAAAGTTCAACAGGACCAAGTTCAGTGAGTGGATTTACAATCCTAATAAGCCCCCACCCCCACCCACCCTCCATTTACCAAAAGAGAATGGTCAAATCCACAATCTTCCACGATATATGAGGCCACCTTCAAAGCTATAAAACTCTACTAGAGTTTGACTCTCTTAGCACCTTTCTTGAAGTCCTCCAGAGTGAGCTTGTAGCCCCAGTGCTGGAGAGTCTGTCTGACCACTGGGGAAACAGTAGGGTTGTCATAACCACATCCGGACCGCACCACTTTAGTGATGAGATTTTGTCGCCAACGACCTTTGTCTCCCGCACATTTTGCCCAGCGACTGATTTGTCGTGCATCGTCCTCGGTTCTCCTGCCTTGGTAGAACCTGTTAGTGAGACCGAAGATGATAGTGTAAAGACAACAAGTGAATATGGTGAACTTTAACGGTGACCTATGATGGAAACACTATGGTGGAAAGAGTATTATGTTCTATTTCACAGTTTTTTAACATAGAAGATTTCCTGTGGCTCAGTTGGTAGAGCATTGTGCCAACAACACAAAGGCGGTGGGTTCATATCCCAGGGAAAGCAAGAACTGGCAAAAAAATGGGTTTGTTCTTTCAAATGTTAGTCGCTTTGGATAAAAGCTTCTGCCAAATGGATAAATGTAAGATTCTTCTCATCCCATGATACCACAGGAGATTAGGTAAGAATTTGGAAGAATGTCTATGTCCAGACTACTCTACAACTTAGACTCGCTAATTAAGAGTAAAACATTTTCTTCTTCTTTTTCTTTTTCTATATTTAAGGCACTAACGTTCTGGATGGACTCAAGTTCTAATCAAGTTTTGATTCGTTCAGCTTTTTTCAGCAATTGGTTCAACAGTATTTGAAAAAAAGTCAAATACTACGAGGCTACGAAACCTATCAAACACATGAAAGCAGCCGTAGGTTAGTCCTTGCATAATGCCTGGACAATGTGAGAAAGTGAGCGACACAGTCCATTAAATTCATACTCCAATGCATTTTACCACAACACACGGATTATGAAATCATGTTTGCTCTCCACTTGTTTTCACTGGCTTTCTTTCCCACTCAGCCATTAGCCATGTTTGAGTTGTTCATTCAAAAGTAGTCATGCGTCACAAACGGCATGTAGAGCGCATCAAGGGGGAAATCAAATCACAAGTGATTAAAACAAAAAAGCACCAGGAAGAAGCCATTCCTTTTTTTTCGAGATGTATGGAGGTCTACTTATAGCGTGTCATTTTTTACGGAGCCCCTGAAGGGCCACGATAGTTGGGGGAAAAAAAACAGGGTGTAAAAAAATATGGGTGGGCGAAAAAATATTGCATTCCCTCGCAAGGTTTTCCAAATGTCACATTCAATTGAACACTTTTATGTAGGGGTGGGCGATATCTCGATATTTAAAATATATTGAGATATTTTTTAAACTCGATATGAATTCTGGCATATCGTACATATCGATATAATGTCTATATTTAATTTTCGCCACTTTGCTTGAGGCTTCTCTGTGCTGCGCTCGTCCGCGCCTCCTTGCTTTTGTTTCCCCTCCCCTTGCCTGTCGTCACAATCAACATAGCGGCGCCCGCAACCAGCCCGGAGGTTACAGAACTTGTTGCAAAAAAAGAACAGCTGGCTCCATTATATGGAAATACTTTGGTGTTAAGTCGTCAGACGAACAACAGACAGATGTCTACTGCCGTGAAAGTTTCTGCCAACCAAAGCGCAACTAATCTCCACAATTCTATAACGCGGAGTGTAGAATATGACAGATAGAGCGCAAGATGGTGTAGCATCACAGAGTCCGTGGCATTTCACATAGCGGTGGACATGGCACCCATATCTGTCGTTGAACAACGTGGCTTTAAACGTATGCTAAAAACACTTGATCCCAGTCAGATACAGTTTACCGAGTCGGCATTACTTTTCGAGACAGGAACTCCCGCGACTGTACACTACAGAGAGAGCGCGGCTTGCTGCTGAATTGGAAAAGGTTACTTACAACAGAGGTCCTGCAAAGATGAGCTTGAGTTGTTTTATTTTTGAATGAAAAGAAGGCAATGTGTATTATTTTACAGTTAAATTATTATTTATTTTATCAGGGATTTTGTTAATATCCTAAATGTTACAGGAGCACTTTGTTCCTATGCACTGCCTGTTTTTTAGTTGTTTTATTTTTGAATGAAAAGGCAATATGTATACAAGGATTTCTGAAAGAAAATTTGCAGAAGCACCTCTGAGCTTCAATAAAAAACGACTTTGACATTTGTATTATTTTTTTTTTTTGCAGTAGGGTTTTTTTGGGGGGTTGGTGGGGGGGGGAGGGTTATAAATCCTGTAAAGATATCGAGATATATATCATATATCGAGATATAGCAAAATATATCGAGATATATTTTTTGCTTCATATCGCCCAGCCCTACTTTTATGTTTATGCAATGAGTGTTGTGGCTTATGCTCGGCTTCAAAATAGACTTCAGAGACCTTTATTTTGAAATGGGACTTCTTTAGAAAGAAGCTTAGCTTAATGCATGGACTTTGTGAGAAAAGGGGCTGGTGGACCTTGTTTAATTCATACGAAATCAACAGTTATCTAGACAACTTTAACAGGTATCGGTGGATGTATGCAGGAACGATAGCAGGAGATCACTTCCGATATCTTTGTGAGAGAACTAAAAATGTATTTTTTTATGGGCGGGATGGACACACGAGAGAACGCAATCTTTGTGAGGAAAAAAAAAACTAATTATTTTTGTATCCTACCCTCATAGGTTTCAGATAACTAGTATTTAATTATTTGTTAGTAAAAGTGCAATATTTTAGCAGTCAGTTTCAGCAGGAAGTTGGCTAAACCTGTGTCAATAACCAATCACTGCTCTGATTGGTCAATAGTTTTGAAAATTCCTGTTGTTAGCTCAAGTTGATGTAAGATTCTTTTAAGAGATAAAATGGCGACCAGCATTCAATTCTCCCAACTTATGTATACACACTATATAAAAGAAACCAACTTAGCCAAGGTAACTGAGGTGAGCCCTGTGCCTCCGTACCACTTTTATTTTACATTTTTAGGATTTAAATCTGTATTTTTTTCAGACCTTGTGTGCAGATTCACTTGCCTGCAGTACCACTGAAACCAGCCATATGGGTCCTGAGGTACAATCCACCCGCTGCTCTCCCACATCTCCAAACTGCCTCCACACTTTACACTATATGTGTTTACGTCTTCCTGGTATGTAGAAGAAGCCACCTGAAATAAACACAAATTTAAATCTAAAACAAATTTAGACTGTTATAATATATAGTACAGTGACAAACTTTAGGCATGCGATAACGATGAACGCATGTTTCATCAATGAACAAAATGGAGAGAGAATCAAATCAATATTTTTTGTGACCACCCTTTGTCTTCAAACTAGTAGTAATTGTTTCGTCATCCAAACATCTTAGGGAATTCATATCCTTCACACACCTGACTGCACCCCTAAACATTCATGGAACCTTCACCATGCTGTTGCCTGCAGACTCTCATTTTCGTAGCTTTTTTACATCCAAAAATTTAACATTTTGACTCATGAGTCCAGGACATTTTCTGCACAAAAGTCCATATGCTTGAGTTGTTTGGCCTTGTTTCAGTATCTAATTATTGTAATTGAGTAGTTTTCTCAGAAATTGTAATTTAGTGAGTGGATTTAAAAATGTTTTACTTTAGTACATGTCTAGTTCTGTATCTCTACTTTTACTGCATTACTTTCTTCAACCTGCCTTAACTGCTTTAATGTTACCTTTTTAAAATGTATTTATTTCTACAGTGATTAGCGCCCATCTTGTCCAATCATATTGTGTATAAAGAAACAATCCTCCAAAATGAGATCTAGCGAATGTAACCAATCCAATACGATCAGTAGAAATAGAAATTCTTTTACATGAGCTGCTCATTTATTTTCTTTTATTGTTTCAATTGGAAAACAGTTGAAGGTTTAATTATGTAGCCACTTTTCTCTCTTGTTCGCTTTTTATAACTTTTTTGCACTCTCTATATCACTCTTTCTCTCTTTCTCTTCGCTTGTGCTCCTCACTATATCTTTCTCTTTGCTCTCTATTTTTCATTACTTTCGCTCTCTCTTCTTCTGTATTCCTCTTTTGTTCTCTTACTCTTTCAATCGCTCTCTCTCTATTCAAGCTATCCGTCTCTCTTCTATTTCACTCTCTTCCCATTAGCTCGCTCTATTTTCTTGCTATCAGTTTCTTTTCATTCATACTCTCACTTTTCCTTCTCTCTCCCTCTTGCTCTTTCCGTTTCTTTCTTCTCTCTCTTTACCCCTCGCTCCTCTATTTCAATCTTGCTTAGAAACACACATAAGAAAATGACTGATGTGAGCTACAATTTGTAGGATATAAGGTGAAATACATTCTCAGTGTAATACTCGCTACTCTTGGGAAGTTTCAAAGAGCTACTTTTTACTCGTACTTTGAGTCGTATTTAGAATAGTTAATATTAACTTTTTTGGCTTTGGCAACTTTTGGTACCTTTTTTTTAGTATGATAATTCAGTACTTTTCAGTACCACTGAAGATATGTCTGTTTGGCAGCAAATCGACAACTTTTGGCCAGACCCAGTTGCACCTAGGTAAACCTGGGCTTCTGCCAGTTCAGAGCGGATTGTACCACTAGACATCCTGTTTTTGAAGGGTAATTAGTCTGATGTATCTGCAGCACATACCACATACCACCACTGGGTCTGTGATCTTTTTGTTTTATCTGCCCACTTTACATTTTGTATATTTGCAGAAACAAACAATCCTTACCTATATTGCAAAAAGCATTCTTTTTTAACAGCACTTTTTTCACACCTACCTAAAACATTTGCACAGACGATAAAAAAACAGACATATTCCCAAAAGCATGTGTCATGGCTATATTCAGAGAGCCCGTTGTAAGGCAAAAGTAATATTTGATCGCTCGTGGCACCAAAAATGTGACAATCTAACAGTTATCAGCTATCCATTCATTTTTATCAAGTGCAATCAAGGTCTTGTGGCCAGATTTAATTTCATGATGTTCCCTCGTCACATGCTCATAGCCCTTAGCATCAAGCAAAGGAATCAAACAATTCAAAGAACCAGATAATCTGCTGATGAAAATCAAATATTTAAACATGAGGCTAAAACCACACAAAATAACAGTAAACATAACATTATTAAAAACACATCTAACAGGTTTTTGTAGAAATTGTTCATAAACTGAGTTTAAGAACTCTTACGTGGTACATGTTTTGTCTCTGTAAGAGGGTCAATTTGAATGGCAAGAAAAATGTGAATTTACTTACAATGGAGATGCAAATTACAAACCTGTTTGGAGATGTTTAGTCCATCCAACCAATCTTTGGGAAGCTCCTTCCAGACATCTTTGTAATGTTGTTCTGTAAACATAAACTCCTTGAAATAGTTGACATCACTCCATTTTTATTTATCAATTTTTAACTTATTTTATCTAAAAAGATATACTTATTAGTATTGCATGAAAATTTAGATTTTGCATAACTAGGAATTTGAGAACACACTAATTGTTTAACCTATGTCCATGGTGTGTCATCCAACATGATATTACACAAAAGCTTCAAAAAATTACTGAAACAATTTCTATGTTTAAACTGAGAAATAAAACTATATTTTAAAAGTTTAAGACAAGCTATGAACTACAGTGTCCAGTTTGATTTGTACTAGAGCATGTGGTATCACCCAGCCACTAGAGGGCAGTGCTAACTTTTGATTGCAATATGTCAGCGAGGAATTGTGTCATGTAAACGACATGAGTCAAAAAACTACAATGGTCATTAAACTTCCTAAGTCATAAAAATGATTTTATATTCTCGTAAAAATGGCATGCAGTAGAATGCAAACGTTTGAGAACCCCTGTAAACTTTCATGATTTTCTTTTTATAAAACATTGGTTGTCTGGATAACAATATTTGAGAAAAAATATAATACATGGAGAGTGTGCAAGAATTGTTTATTATTATTTAATAATTAATAATACATTTTATTCAAAATATTTACTACTTGTGAGCTTTTCCAGAACATAGAAATACCAGAAAAACAGAAACAAGCTAAAAGTTTTTAAATGAAACTCAATAATAATCAATGCGGATCAAACATTAAGGCATTTTGGCCTTTTGTTGAATGTTCATTAACCTTTTCAGGCTTCCTATTGTTTTTATTTTATGGTTGTCGAGAAGATAAATAACAAGAGTGTTTGGTCTCATATTTTTAAGATATTTCAAAATTGAACAAATGTCAATATTTCAAAAGATACATTTTCCTGCAACCTGCTCATAAATGATACCTTTACCATGCAAACCCATATTCTTAAAAAGTTAGCAGGCAAGTGTCTAACTTGGATCCGTCCCTGAAAATACATCTTTGTATGAATTTAAAAGCACTTCTGATTTTTTACGACCTCTAAAACACTCTTTTTGTGTTATGATTACACAGTGTACATGGAAAAATATTTGTTTATTATCGACATACAGATAGACATACTTGTGACACTGGAGTAGATGGGCCTGAAATAGGTACCGCCAAAGCTGCCTGCTTGCAAGACCTCTTTGGGAGTCATGTTGGGTGTGAATTCTGGAAGGTCTACCGAAACAGAATTATGAAATGTTTACATTTACAGTCATGCTCAAAAGTTTACACATTTTTGATTTCTTAGTCATTTCATCAGCCAAAAAATATGAATGAAACACAAAACTTTTCCCCAGATGGGTGTCAAACAACTGTTTACTCTTCTTAAATCATAACAACTTTCCAAATGAGCAAAGGTTAATACATTGCTTTCTCCTTTTTAACATCAATTGAAGTCTCTTGAGGTAGTTGTCAACGAGGTTCTTTATCTTTTCTGTTGGTAAATAGCCCATTCCTCTTGGCAAAAAGCTCCAACTCTAGTAAATTCTTGGTCTGTTTTGCATGAACTGCCCGTAATGAGTTCTCCCCAGAGCGCTTCAATGATATTGAAGTCAGGAGACTGAGATATCAGTCCAGAACCTTCACTTTGTAACAGTTAACTTGTCCTTGTGTTTTGGATCATTGTTTTATTCGATGTCCAATGATGTCCCATGCCACTCAAACCCCTATTGTGTCAGTTTTTGTGCGCCAAAATCACAAGTGTGTGTGTAAACTTTTGATCAAGGTCATTTGGTAATTTTCTGTTGTCATTATAAAAAGAGTAAACAAAGTTGTTTCACAATAAATGGATTCACTCAACTACTATCAGTGGAAAACAATGCTTTTGTGTTATCATTCAAGTTTGATGAACTTATGAGCACACCTGCTTGTATCATTGATGATATACATTAGTAAATAAACAGTATTTAACTTCACCTTCAAACACAAGCTGTCCTTTCTCATTTCTCTTTATTTCCGTGGTTATTCTGCCACCTGCAAAGTCATTCTCCTTCTTTTTGCCTTTGGATTTTCCAGTAAGCTTTACACTGGTTTCGTCTGCTTTACATCCAATAACTGATGATGAGAAACAAACAATTACGCAATTGCCCTCTGAAGCTTTGATATCTTCATTGTAAAATGTGTGATTATATGAGGTTCATGTATTTAATACTTTTGTGCTGTTTATAACTAAACATTATGTTCTATATTATTGTCATGTCTATTAGAACATGCCAATGAAACCATAGCTTGAATATGGAAATATTAAACACAGTGGACCTCAGTCTTCTCTGAACACTGCCAAAATTCTAATTTCAAGCCTTTTCCACTCAATTCTGACGCCAACTTCTCTGTGTGTGGAAATAGATCAGAGCCAAACAATGTCAAAACATTTTAAGGTGAAGGTTTGAAAGTTATTTTTCCCTAAATAAGATTTGACCACACTGTGTTTGAGATATTTAATCAAAGGTTATTAAAACAATCCAAGCTGATGCAAATGATCATGTTTACATGAAAACGTTAAGCCCTATTACTTTCCATATTATGCGATGAATGTGACAAGTCATGCAGAATGGAGAAAAAAAAAACAACATTAGAGAGACCAGATCATTATCCTGTCAGAGAAAGTGGCTCATTATACGTTTGCGTCACATAGTTATGATTGGCCACTATTATGACTGGCTGATTACACTTGAAGTACTGCTATACATGGCTCTAATGCATGCAATTATTGGGTAAATTTAATTATAGGTCTCCGTAAAACTTTAATGGAAGATTCTGGATCAATGAGCAAAGCCATCTATATATAGGACAGCCACAATCTTATTCACTCAACTTCTGTTCACACCTTCAAATGGACCTGCTGCTGCCAATCACAGCAATCAATTAAAGTCACGTGACTTATTTTGATCTGAGATGCAAGGTTACACACATAGGATTATTGTTTTGGATTAAGTTGATTTTATTGTGTGCATTGTTTCCACGTGAACTGATTAAGTAACATGATTTTATCATGTTTAGATAGTTGAATAAAAAAAATATTTGTGAAAATATAAATGTTAGTAAATATATTGTGAAGTAATGCTTTTTGGACGGGTGAGCCATTATTTCTATGTACATATGGGTTAGTGGAAAAACATGGGTTTTAAAGTCGCCTTTTTATAGACACTTTGAGCGCTCACCAAAATCAGGAACTTACAAATGTCAGGAAGTCTCATTTTGGTCATATCTCTGTGTACATGGAAAGCTGATCATCTGGTAAATTGTGGGGACCACAGCTAAGTAAAATTATTTTTAAATTAAACATGTAATAAACAGAAAAATTCAGGGTTCAGCCATCGCCTTCGTGATGGCTCTTCCTGGTAATCGAAAACAGGCAAAAGATCCACAGAGGCTGAAGTAGAAACGACAAACAAACAAAAAAAGAAACAACCAACAGTAAAACGGATTGAATGACACCAGCCTCAAGCGGCCGGTAGAGGAACTTCAGTTCAAGCGGGACGTATCCCCTCGGTATAAACTGGTGGACTAGAAAAATTTTAAACTGGCTAAAAACACATGTTTAAACAATAATTTTAAGCCTGCAAAGAAATTAAAATTGTAGCAGGTTTGAAAAAAAGGCAACTGACTTGTTAGAAATTAATGTAATACCGTCGAGTTCGTGGACTGCATCGCTCTCTCCCTCGTTTGCCTTAACTACTTTCTGTCTTTTCTCCGCAGGCGCCTTTGAATCACCGAGGGCTGTTTGCCTTTTCATCCTCTTTCTGTCTCTTTTTCCCTCCTCATTCATGTTTAACGGACTCTATAACCGATGCAGACTGGTTTAATGAGAAATGCGCTGTAAATTGGTTACAACACTGCTTGAAAAACAAGCAAATAGTTCCTAAACGAGCATAAATAAGCAAAAGTTTCTCCGTTCTCTTGTAACCGCCAAACTGCGTTTACACAACACAGCGCACTGCGCATGCTCGCACTGAGAGGCGTTTACCCAACGCAAATACGTGAAACATGCATAATACTGGTACGTTTAATTATAATAGTTTTATTTTTAGAACGTGGCCTCCTGCTGTTTTTGTTTTGTTTTTATTTAATTTAAATTTTGTTTCTCAAATTTGTATCTGTGATGTCAGACAATGTTTTATATTTCTGTATGTGCATTCTTGTACAATACAGTTTGAAGGAAAAAAATGCTGAAACATGTGAAAACATATTAATATAATGAAAACATCTTAACTCATTAAAGAAAGTGACATTTATTTGAAACTTAATACCTTTACCGACAATAAAAACAGAATAATTACAATAATCCACAAGATTAGTTTTTAGATTTGTGAAACTTTTAAAAGGTTTTTTTTTTCCGAATTAATACTTGGTTGTGCCTCCTGCACCACCTACTACACCAATGCAGCATGGTGTGGAGGAAGTTCTCAGGTGTAACAGGAACCCAGAGTTGTTTTATAACTGTCTCCTGATCATCTGCATGATTAGGTTTAGCGTCTCTGGTCTTCCTACGTTATTATCGCACACTACATTATTTCACCGTTTAAGGATTTTACCTGACTGTGATTCCATGATTAACTAGATAATTGTAAAAGTGTTTATTCGTTAACGTTTAGAAACCTTACAGCAATTAACTATTACTAAGACAATGGCCTGTCTACTACATAGTGACAGCTGTTTCTCAAAAGTATAGAGGGAAAAAATTGGAAAATGAAAATTTTTCAATATTGAAAAGTTGTATGAAGTGAAGTATGACAATTAAAAACACACTCCAGCGTCACACACAAAAAAATATTATAGTAAGAAAACAAATCCAAAAACAATATTTTTATGCCAACGCCTTTTAATGCCAACACCTTTTTTACAATGCCAAAATTAACCTTCAATGCAGAAATAAAGCTGTTTAGTTGAGGACAGAAGTGGAAAAGTCGTTGGAGGACAGATGAGCTAATACAGTGGTGTGGGATATGCTTTCATTAAAGCCACTTCACATTAGACAGAAATGTATGAGTTAGAATAGCAAACAAGACATCAGACATCAACACGGACAAGCCCACTGGTGGGTTGTCGTCGCTGCCTTATTTTTGAAATACCCTATTTGTACAGCCTCTGGAGAGCTTGAAATAATAGCCATTCTATAACATTTTCCAACTGAATAACACATCAACACCATTGTTGAACCACGTCAATGTAAATTTACACTAAATGTCAACCTTATTTTTAGCAAGAGATTGTTTTCTGTCCAGCTGTCTCAGTCTGTATGTCAGGTTATTTCATTTAAGGCATGCTCTTGTTTGACAAGTTTGCCTGTTGAAGTCTCATTAATCATAGCTGAACATCTGTAAAGTTGTTGAAAAACATCATGTAACAACGAACCCATTAAAATTCTGGACTAGCAAGTGTATGTATCTGTGTGGGTGGCAGGGTGGGGGGATGTCAGGTTCATTACTTCTGTGTAGCTGAAAATATTACCATGAATAAGAAATCATTCAAGCAAAGAAATCAGATGAAACAGTTCCTTTAGATACTGGTTCACTTTGAGTTCCTTTCTGCCATTGAATCAAACATTATATTACGAGAAATGTCATTAGCTAAATCATTTGCTGGACCTCACTTATTTCCTCAAGGACAATCACAAAATCAGTTGGAACCCATCAGAGCACAGAACCCATGACTCCACAGGCCCCACACTGTAGTGAGTTTCCAATAACCACTATACCTATGGACCCTCTAAAGTTCCTGCTGTTGATACCTGGTTCCAAAAGAGTGAGAAGCTACAGGACTCAGATAACAGATCCTAAAAGAGCAGAAACTCCCTCAAACCAACCAGGAGATTGGGTTGGTTTGAGGGAGGATTGGGTTGGTTTGCCCACAACCAACCAGGAGATTGAGTTGGTTTGCCCACAAGGATCTGCATTTGCACCTGCCCTTTAAGAAACTGAGCCCTCAGTTGTTTGGGCTTCCTTCCAAATTATCGGCTGCAACTTCCTCCATAGTATCATATACACCTTGTTTTTCATGTCATCCTTAATTAAAAGAGTATCGCTCTAGCCACAGATCCCCCTGAAGCTGCAGCCAACCTGGAGGTTGAGAAAATGCCTACTCCAAATGTTTCAGGAGATTACTTGAGTATCTGTTGGACCCAAAGAATGCCCCTGGGAATCTTATAAGGACAAACTAGGCCACCCCCTAACCACCAAGTCCAACCAGCGGTGGCATCACAAGCCCTCTTTGGGGTTGGGGCCATTCACAACGTCATAAAGGGGTGCCGAGTGCCACCCCTGAGAGGGGGGTACTGTCAGGGTTTTGGTTTGTTCCAATGAGACACAGCCAGTCCCCAACCAACAATGATCACCTCTCAACCAAGCAACCATACAATCACTGCCATCTCCCCAATCACTCACCTACCCTTAAAAGATTTCTCTCCGTAACTCCTAGATTGTCAGATCTACAGTTCACACCAGCTGACTCACCAGTGTTTGACTTTGTGTTCCTGGCTCCACTCATGGTTTCCTGTGATGCCTGATTTATCTCTTGGAAACACCTCCACTACAGCTACTTACTTTAAGATTTTCCCTCTCTCCGTCATCTTCAGCGCCAGTAATCTACTTCATCTAGTTGCCCATCTCTGAGTGTTATTAATACTGCCTGGTTCCCTCAAAGCCGCCCATGACAGTACCAACACTTGACTGATATGCCCTTACTGTATCATTCTCAGGAATGTGAACTTTTTATCTTTGGAAGTTTGGCTCACAAAGTTGAATTCTTTGGATGGAACAGTTCAAGCTCATAATTTGTCACCTTGTTATGCATTCACCACTTAACATCATTGATGAGGTCAAAACTATAATTTGTATGTAATTTTCTGACCCCAACCTTCATAACAACCATTTACTGTCAATGTAATGGTCTTATCAATACAATCATGCATGGTGAAAAAGATAATAATGCAACTGCAATGTTACACGGTAGTTCCCTCATCCACCAATGTTGACAGATTGCACAAATTCCCTCAGTTTGTAGTCTATGTATTGTCCATCATTATCTGCCCTTAAATTTATGCAAAGAACACACCTCTTAAACATGTAAAAAGGTGCAAAATTGGAGTTCTTTAAATGTACTTTTACGAACTTAGCAGACCCTTTACAAATTACAACTGTACTTGTACACATAGTTCCCACATATGCGTTTATATCATACATAACCTCTTTAATGTCAGGGTGCCATTAACCAAGGCCATCAGCCAATTAGCCCCAGAATTACCAGATCACTAATTGATCCCTGAGCCATCTCAAATAAATTGCACCAGGGCCAGTCATTATCCCTGCAGCCACCAGACTACCAATCCCTGTATATACAGTTTCTGCCAAGTCTACATTTAATATTGGTAAATATTCCCACCCTGACTCATTCCTGGCTCTTCGTCTCCTTCCTATCCGCTAAACATCTCCAGAGTCTCCATCTCAACTGCTCCCTGTCAAGAACGTGTTATGAGCATTTCTACAATTTTCTAAAGAATGTTTTTCTGTCAACCAGCTTTTCTGCTTATAAACACTCAGCTCAGATTACATCCACTATCTTTTTCCTGCCGGCTTAAGTGAAGACCAACCAAACACAACATGGAAGTCACCAAATTCCCTTCAAGAACTGGTGCTTATATCATCAAGCATGGCTGCCTCAACCTCTGAAAGACAAATGGGCAGCTTGCTCCTCAGGGTGAATCTATATAGAGATGGGCCTTGCGAATTTCCCCACAGAGTGCTCCCACATAACCTTTTTGATTTCAATCCTCTACGGACAGGCTTGTCAGTGAGCTGGAACCATATGGATTTCCAATTCCAATATTTTGAATACCTTCTTTGCCTTCATACAACATTTTCCTACAGTTTTCAAACCTATAGGGGAAGCACTCAGAGTCTTGAATCAAGTCTTTTGACTTTGCAAATGAATATCATCAGTGAGCAACTACAGCATTAATCTAGAGTTTGTTTAGAACCGTAGCGAGACCACCTCCTTGAGCAGGTCTTAGACTGATTTTCTGGTCCACATTTGGTCCATTTTATAGTTCGTTTGTCTCATTCTCAGCCTGCCCAAACGAACCGCACTTGAAGGGAAAACGAACTATTCAAGTCGAGCGTGAAAGCATCCTTATTCTTATGTACAGTCTGCGCTATTTACATCACACATCACATGACTATGCAAGTGACAAAAAAAGTACTGTGACGCTAGATGGATTAAAAGCGGAGTACGCAGGGATGATGCCTCCGTTACCATGGTTACTCATTAAACAGAACGACTTCTAACAAATAGAAACTAAAGGCGTTTGTTATTTTATTTTATTAGTAATAGTTGTTATTTAGCATTCTGTAAATATTTAACCCCAAAACAATTCAAGTGCAACTCCTGGTGGAAACTAAGAATACAAACAAAATGGTCACTTCCCTTATGTAACAACCGAGGGGAAAACTCCAGTATTAGCCTAATAAGAAGTGACTTTAACTGCAATTCCTTTACCTGCCGCTAGAGAATGGTTCCAAAACAGAGCAGGTTCTCATTCGCTCCCATGTTATTTGGAGATAAAAAACTCATAAGCTCAAAGCTCCAATAGTTTTTGTTGATTTAGATCTCTTGACTTTCATGAACAGTGATTTTTTTTTACATTTGTTGGTTTAAGATTTATTAAGATCTTTTGACTATTTTTGATTACTGGGAAACTACGATTACACTTTTGACTGGCGATGCCCACTTTTAGCTTCATTTCACTTTGCCAGAAATTATTATCTTTAGGACCCATGGGGGTCTTCTCCAGGGCACATTGGTCACTCACCCATTGAATTAACCTAACCGCCTAATTTTGATTTTGCAACCCACTGTGCCACCCCCTCTCTATTAAGTAATCAAAATATTAATCAGGACTCAATGCATGTGTATTTCAGAAATCAAACAATAAACAGATAATATATCAGAAAAATGTCAATGATAATTGTCTTAGTTAAGATTCCCGTGGACATAAAGTAGTTTATTTATTGTGTGATGGGGGAGAGATTGTCGATGATCCCCACTGTGAGTGATGGGGAACACTGTTGCTATGGTTACAACAGTCTACTTAGTTCTTTTACTTTTATGTCAACCATTCGTTTTGGGTATTACTATAATAACAAGTGATGCTGGATATTCTTAATATCCACACTTTAATGAAATTGGTTTCATTTAACAACTAGTCAATGATTTCACCGGGTCAAAACAGTTGAGCTCAGATCGGTGAAGATCCGGGAATCCGACGGGAATCCAGCCACGAACATTAAACTACCGCGCGGTGTGTGTGTGTGTGTGTTCGTGTGTGTGTGTGTGTGTGTGCGTGTGCGCGCGTGCGTGTGTGCGCGTGTGTTTGGTGTCAGACCCAGAGCCCGGAGTGTGAGAGTGAGTCAGTGATCTGAGATGACAGTCCGGTTAAATTGGGCTGGCAATTTGCGGGAGAAACAACTCATCTCGTGCAATGGCTCTGTTTCCGCGGAGGTATAGAAGAATAGCCTACCTGTTCGAGGCAAGTTTGCCTTATTTTCTCACAGAGGGAATCCCACGTGAAACTTAAACTCGCCGTTAAATCGGTTCCTAAGAATGGCGGTGGTTAATGCAAACTTCAGCTGTACTGATAGTTTAACCGGTGAAAACAACTGCCGGGAGGAGCAGAGCACATCTCCCGGGGTCGCGGTCACCCTCGCCGGGGTGCTCATCTTCACCACCGTGGCGGATATTGTGGGCAATTTGCTGGTCATTCTCTCGGTGTACAGGAACAAGAAACTGAGGAATGCAGGTGGGATTATGTTATGTTATGTTATGTTATGTTATGTTATGTTATGTTATGTTATGTTATGTTATGTTATGTTATGTTATGTTATGTTATGTTATGTTATGTTATGTTATGTTATGTTATGTTATGTTATGTTATGTTATGTTATGTTATGTTATGTTATGTTATGTTATGTTATGTTGAGTTATGTTATGTTATGTTATGTTATGTTATGTTATGTTATGTTATGTTATGTTATGTTATGTTAAATTGTCATTCATAAATTGTATATTCATTTGTGTGTGTATATATATATATATATATATATATAGCTACATTTACAATAGAAGGGTCGCATTACATTTTATGCATTGTAATAATAGGCAGATAAAAATTTTGTCTCAAATTGATGCATTAGAAATCCCCTCTTACACAACGTTACATAAGACACTGAACACCTGGCAACAAAAGAAGGTGCTGAATAGCCTGGTAACGTAGATATGGATAGAAATGTGGCTTGTCAGCAAACAACTCAAAAAGGCATAATTAACACTGGATGTTCTGAAATGATACTACTAATAAGAAGACCTGATAGGCATTTTAATAGGTGAAAAAGCAGCTGTCTTTTCTTATTTTTAGTCATTCGTACTTCTACCAATTGTCCAGAGGTTATTCTCATGCTGTGGTCACATTTCATTGTATTTAACTTATACACCCTCTTATGCATTACTAAATGAAATGTGAGTAAAACTCAAAATCAATATTTGGTGGATTCAAACCACCATCTGTTCTTATAGACACACTTGCACTGTTTGTATGATTACAGCCAGGTGTATAATCAAGCAATTATCGAAAACAGGCGAATGATCATTAATATCATATATAGGTTTAAACTTGAGTCATGAACTGAGGCAGAAACAGCTGTGTAGGAGACTTAAATAGAAGTCAAAACGTAACCCGCTTCCAGAGGAGATCAAGGGTGCTAACACTTTAGTCATGTTTAAATCCAAGATAAAGACACATTTGCTTAGCTGCTCTTTTTTCGACTGAGCACCAACCGTTTTGTCTATGTTTTAATTTTTTATCATTATGCTTTTTGTGATTTGTTTTTAGTCTTGATTCTGTTAAAATGTAATTTATTGTTTTCTTTTATTCTATGCCTTGTTTCCAAAGTAAAGCACTTCGAAATGTGCTATACAAATAAACTTGCCTTAAAACTGGGTGAAAAGTTCAACCAGAAGAAAACACAGAAGAAAATATTTGAAAGATGCATCAAGCTTATTACCCTTCAAAAATGTAAATTACCAGTGCAGTCTGTAAAATTACCAGATGAGTCTGGTCAGAAGTGGTCTTCATGGAAGAGTTAAAAAGCCATACCTCCAGGAACTGGGATGCAGAAAAATGGCGGCAGGTGCTCTGGGTTGACAAAGTTTTAAATATCTCATTGTAGCACTTGGCAGTTTGCTCATTTAAGGGGCATACAGCAGTGCAATTATACGTGTCTGTAGGCAACAGTGAAGCATGGGGGAGGTTCCTTGAGCATTTGCGGCTGCATTTTTGCCATTTGGTCAGGATTAATGAAGCTCTCAGTGCTGAGAAATACAGGCAGATGTTTTCATCCATCATGCAATAGCATCAGGGAGGCGTATGATTGGTCCCAAACATTTAATCGAGTAGATTAAATACAAAAAAAATCACTTGAATCACATGAGAGTTTTCTTAAGTTGCAGCAGGTTTTCCCTCTCTTGACGACTGTAGATTGTAATTTTACATAATATTTACTGTTTTGTATTCCCAAGTGATTCCTTACCAGAAATGTTGTATGTGCTTAAATGGGAAGAGCATTAAGAGCTTGTCTCAGTTCACATTTAGCAAAAGCCGTGGGTAAATACGAAACCTGAACTGGTTTCCAGTACATCTCATGATTGCACAGCCACTACAGAGTCCCAATCATGGTTCTATGCACAAACTGATTCAAGTTTTAATTGCATTTTCAAAAGAACATGAAAAGAATAGTTCACAGAAAAGAAACAGAGCTAGCTGTTTTGAAAATATTCCAGGGAACATATTGTATTTCAGTGGGGAAAGTGTTCTTGTGCCAAATGAGATTATTCGAGCAAATTTATGAATCATTTTTTCTAAAAACCAAATCCAAAACAATGCGACAAAGCTTCCAAGATTTTCAGTGTTTTACAGCTGTTATATTACAAACTGCTTGGTACATTATCTGTTTCCTTTCATTGTTTCATGTAATTTTATACAGGCGAGACTGCAAGAGCAGAAAAACAGAGCTCTGCCTCGGAGCTGTAGAAATGTTGGTTTCACTGCTCTACTTTCCAAATCAATTCAGATGATTAAGATGAGACAGAAGTCTTCTGAGAGTTGTCAGAATCAGTCATCGTCTGATGCACCAACTCCAAGAGAATTGATGTGTTTTCTAGATAATAAATCAGCATTTTGAGACAAATGTTTGTAATTATCCTCAAAGAGAAAAAAACACACTTTACATTTTAACAAAAGAGTTGTTCAAGTGTTAAATCAACTTTTCTACTCATCAAGTGTTAAATTAACTCTTTCCCCTCCCATTACTAACTAACCGAATCCTTAGAACATTAATGCAGATTATGCCAACACTAATGCTTACCGTGGTGCTATATTATGCTACTTTTCTGACATTCCTTTTAGATGTTCTCCCATCAAAAACATGCCTCAAGTTAAAACGGCTCGATTTTGTTAGAACCACCCATAGTTCTAGCACCGCCCTCTGACCAATCAGATTAATCGCTAATACAGCTAATCTCTATGCAGAGGGGACGCAGTCTCTGTGTTTTTGCCAAATTCTGACTGACACGTGAGGTTGGTCAGCAGGGGGCATGGCGAAAGCATGACAGAGAAACGTAAACGGTGCGTTTTGCAGAGAACAAAAATACGAGGTGAAAAAAAAATGTTTTTTTTTTTTACGATTAATTTTGTAATTTATCCGCATGTTTTTTCATTTTTCTCTGCATTTCCAGGCGCCGCAGTAGTGTGGTTCAGCGCAGTCTTAGGCAGTCGAAAGAGCGAAAAGAAAGAAAACGAAGTGCCCTTAACAAGCCCAGTCACTGAAATAGTTGAAAAAAAAGTACACGCAGCATCAGTTGTCTGGCAACATCACCCATGAGAAAATGAAGATGCAAAAGATTTTACAAGGTGTTACACCTGGGCCGTGGAACATCCACGAAAAAGGGGCTACTGCTTCCCAGCAATGAATTTTCAAAAATCGCAACATACAACAAAAAAAAAATGTAAAAACATGGAGACATCACAAGTGCTGTTGCCTGTTGCATTGCTAGACATGCTACCAATTGGCATCCTCGAAAATGAGGCCAAAATCTCATGTTCTTGATCCAAGAAATCATCTACCAGGCAGAAAGCGTTTTTTACAGACTGCGATTTGCAGCTGATTCGTCTCACTAGCGCAGAGTGTAGAGAAACACTGAAGAAAATGTTATTTTTGCATATGTTAACAGATATTTATTGGTGCTGTTATTCATATTTCTGTTTACACTGGTATTACTTGAATGTGTTAATCTGTTTTCTACCTCAATTGAGCCGTCTCATAATTATTTGGCAATATACTGTTGCTGTTTTCACTGTTTCAATTATCGAAATCGACTGGTAAGAAAAAAAACTTATGTGATATTATTTTTGCACGTATCGCTTATCCCTACAAATAGCATTAGAAAGTTATCAACGGTGCGGTGCTAGTCTAGATGGCTCAAATATTTAATGTAAATGCTTACAAAATGGCATTATATGGTACCAAATCTGCTTAATTAAGAACGTAATAATGTCGAATAACCCTGTCTTTAAACACTCTTGGTGTTCAACCAAATCCATATAGCCTTCGTCTAACATTTTTGTTAATTAACAGCCAAAAAAATTCACCACACAGGAACAAACTTTGTTTTTTTTTCTTTTTGCTAAAATGCAGACTGTAAGTACGATGTGTCCTTAAGATACAGTCTCAAAGATTAAAGCCGGCGGCGGCTTTTGTTCATTTATTTCTGAGAGTGCTCTGTGGAAGATGGTGTTCTCCGTATTTTCTTTCATTAAAGTATCCTCATTATTGAAGCTGCTCCAAAGCTGTTTTGGCTGTGTCGAAAACCTTGCTCCGATCATGCGCTGTTTTCCCAAAGCTGTTTGCTTGGATGTGCAATGCTGCATGTTTCCATGAAGAATGTAGCTCTGGGATTGTGTGATGGCATGATGGACACACAGCGAGTCTTTACACTGTCCGGGGTATTGTCGGGAGAATTTTTTGGATTGATGAACAGCATATTGATTTAAGAATCGCGTGTGTGACGGTAGTAAATGAATGCCTTGTAGACAAGAACAGCAAGCTGTGTGTGCTTGTGTAGTTTTACTGGTTGTTTTTATAATTTCTTTTTATGGGCTGTTAATAGCTTGAAGCACTGGACAAATATCATTATTTCCGGAGTCCGGAACCACAAGGACAGACACAGAGTGGGATGCAGATGTGACGCGGGATTTAAAGACTGTGAGACAGAGAAACTGTTCATTGGGGCTGGGTGAAGAAGAGTGCTTTTGAACATGTAATTATTATCAAAATCCAGCTGCTCTGTCCATTTATATCTGCGGAGTAAGACTCATTGCTTAAAGACAGTAGTGTGAGACCCGTTGCAACCAATATCTTAGGTGAAGAGAACACTCTTCTGAACAGAAATGTATCAGAGTGGGCTATTGAGGTCTGTGATCAGAGAAAAGGAGCTCTACATCTTCTTGTTTGTCCATTTTTCTTTAAAATGGCAGTACAAAGTAAATAGTTTGCTGGAGTGGTATCCAAACGTTTAGGCACCCCTGTAAATTTTTTAAATATATCATATAGGAGACAAACACAGTGATATTTGAAAAGTGAAATAAATATAATATGATTTATGTACAAAACTAGACATGTGCATAAATGTTGGCACCCATCTCATTATTTATTTCAATACCTTTAGCAATAACTATTACAACTCTACATTGGTTTGGTAAACTCAGTGACCCCTGACCTCCATATACAGGTGAATCCAATCATGAGAAGCCACTTTGCATCTTCTATAAGGAGTGGCGAGATGGGAGCCTCAAAACAACTCTCAGAGGAGCTGAAAACAATCATGTTTAACATCATGGTTTAGAGGAAGGATACAGATCTGAGAGATTTAAGCTCTAAGTTTCCCCTGTGCAGAATTGGAGGACCAGAAGTACAGTTTTAGTTTAGGCCTGAAGTGGCAGAGCAAGAAAAATCTCAGCTAAGCAGAGACACAGGATGGTGAGAACAGTCACAGACAACCCACAGACCAGCTCCAAAGACATACAACATTATATTTGGTGTTCGCTTAGCTATTCAGCGCACTTGACACAAGGAGATGCACATTAAAACATTTAAGACATTTGGACAAAACAAGGGGCATCAAGCATGGCAGGAAAAACCACACAGCATTTAGAGGTTATTTCTGCACAAAATATTGAGCCTTATTTTGTTTAAATCATTTTTGCTCACTTTCCATGAATCATAATAACTTTATTTTGCTGTTTTTGTATCCTATACGGAATATTTAACTGAATTTTCTTATCCAGACAATCAATGATTTATTAAGGATAGTCATGAAAATATTCTTGGGTGCCCAACTTTTGCATACGACTGTAAGAGGTTGTACCTACCTTTTGACCAATCAGTGATGAATTCCTTTTTTTTTTGTCTTGGTTTCCTTTCTCATCACCTTGGTCTGACTTATCAGTACTTCTAGAGGGTACAGACTGCTGGGGTCAATAAAACATGTCAGTGGAAAAGCGGCAAGAGCCTCCTGCATCTTCAAATTGGTCGAAAGCCTGGTGTCTTCTGGGGGTTTTGAATAAAGCTGGAATCAAAACAACCCACAAAACAAATGAGCAAAGCTGCTTTTTAAAAAACCCGGTATCAGTGTGCGTTTTTAATCTTTTTCTTTATTGCTTGGAGAGTGGCTGAACTTTGAACATCGTCCAAGATGAATCCAAACTTTGGAGCCAAGTGTGAAATTGATCTGCCCTCTGTTTTATAGAGTGCTCTATATATTTTAGATATCCAACTGACCTATCGCTAGGCTCCGTGCCACCTTGATAACGGCTGTCGACTCATAGAGCAAGTGAATACGTCTTCATTTTAGGGTTTAAATTAATATGTTGAACCAGTTGTAGACACACACATGGCCCAGATTAGAGAACTTTAGAGAAATATGTGTTGGCAACGGCAAGATGTTTTCATGAGCAAAACGTTTTAGCTTGCTTTGCTAATACAGACTTTAATGTATGCAGATGCTAAAGGCCTCAATACACTGATCCAAATTTTTGGTCAACCATCGATCAAAACCATGGGTGCCAACATCTGGCCAAATTTTCATAGTGACTTTACACAGGAAACAAGAAAGAAATAGCCGCCAATAGCTCCACGGTTTTGTCAAACAGCTCCATGTAATCAGAGTTTTTCTATGAGTTTTTCCGATGTGTTCTTCTTCTTTCCTGTTTACCCGTGTGGCACATCTGTTTTACCGCAAGCGCCATCTTTAGGCAGAGAGCATCATTGCATCAATATTTTTTAAAACCCAGACAAAGAGCACCCTGCTGAGAATTTATGCAAATTTCAATTTGGATCAGCGCATAGAGGCCTTAATGCTAGCATGTTTTATTAGTAAAAATGTACAATAAGAATACATTTAAAAATAAATTACCTGAAATCTAACATTTACATTTGTTGTGGACTGGCACTGTGTGGATTACTCAGTGGTCAGTGGCGGCTACCTGGTCAATTGTAGATACTCCCCTCCATCCCTCTCTGCTCCATGACCTAAACACGACTTTAAAGTTTATGTAAAAAGTACATTTAAATATTTTGAAAAAAATATATTTATATGTCATGGACTATTGAACACCAGGTCCTGAACTTATTTCTCCATCCACATTGTTTCCTGTCTCCTTCAATACTGTCCTATTAAAATAGGCAGAACAGTATTAAACTTAAAAAAAAAAAAAATCTTTGTCTTCTGTTTAAATAAATAAAAATCTGCTGGTTATAGCACATATTAATTGACCTCTTTGACAGTTTTCCAGATAAGTACAGCACACTTAATGGAAAATGCACCATGACCGCCATCATCTCTCAAACATACTATGACGTGTCCTGGCCCGTGGTGTAGTGGACGGTGTGCAGGACATGTATGCACGGTTGTGCAGGGCGACGCAGGTTTGAGTCCCGAGCCTTCCCATCCCACCCCATTCTCTCTCCACTTTTCTTCCCTTCTCTCTCTACTGTCCTGTCTGTTTTTTTTTTATATATATTTATTGTTTTTTTTTTCATTTGGAACATACTATGACATGTCATTAGAAAATCCATTTTAAACATAAAAAATACTTGATAGATAACTATAAAAGGCAACCATTGTTTGTTTTTTTTTTGAAAACATCACGCTCAGGAATGCTGTATAGCTCAAACATTTATCTCCAGAGTTAATATTTGTAAGGTGCCCTACACTTTTTTTTGTCATAAAAGAGCAAGAACTCCAATGTATCTCTTGCAGTATCGAACGCTGGGTAATTTAAAGGTTTCAGGGGCAGTAAAAGTGTTTTGTTACACATTCAAAACAGGCGGGTAAGTCAGATTGATACGAAGTAGACATTAGCTGCTGGACACCATCAGATTTTCACTGAAACTATTGTTTTGCTTTGAACGCTATTTTCAGCTTCACTGTGTGTTTGTGTTTGCCTAAATCTGTTTGTGCATGGGTTTGGATTGCATTTATTACTGTTGCTCCTTTTACCCTTGGCTATTTACATTAAGAGTTCTCATTAAAGCTGCTAATGGATCAGTAGAGTCTGGGCCTCTCACAATGCCATTTTAATGTTGTCCTGAAAATAGCTTGGACTGGAGTAATATATGCTGTTTTTAATGTGTCGCCATGATTCGTTTGTTTTTCCACAAATGTATCACTAAAAAGTTGCTCAAAAGTTTAATTTGGAATTTGGAAGGTTTCTGTTGTCATTATAATTTAGAAAGAGCAAACAGCATGTATGATGATAAAAGGGTTTGCCCAAAAATGCTTTTTTTCATTATAATTCTTTTATTTTTATTATTTGTCAGGGTATGTAAACTTATGAGCGCAACTGTATTTTGCAGAAGTCCCGAGGTTTTAGATAAGAATGCTGAAAAATACACTGAAATGTTGAATTCTTTCTAAATTCAGGCTAATTAGCTTCTGAATTTTTTCAAAACTAAGTAATAATACTTTAAGTCTCAGAGATAGACAGATAAATCAGCCAGGACAATGTATCAGCCAATGTTTTAACATTTAAAAAAAATCTATGTCGGTAAAATGTGACAAATTTTGATGCACATGCATTTGACAAAAAATGTACGGAATCATACTCTTGTTGATATTTTAATGCATTTTTAAAAGAGTGCGATCCTTTACGTACTCGTTTCTATTCTCTTCTCGGGCTCCACTGTTTTTATCATTTTTATATTTTTGCACTTAAAAATACTGTTCATTCTATTGTGTGGTACAAAAGCCCGAATGTTTACACATTTTTTTTGTTTCTTTGTTAAATGAAATACCTTAATTTTGTTTATTTGATTTTTTTTTGTTTATTTTTTTTCATTTAATATTCAATGTATGTTGTCTAATGTTTACACAATAATCAGAAGAGGGAGGTGAGGAAAATAAAAAATAAATGAAATCATCATTTTTCAGTGATGTTAAAATGTATAATTATTATAATTATTATTATTTTTAATTAGCTGTTTTGGATACTAAGAAGAGACTTGCATTGTGCATTGTGTGGAATGATACAATATTGCTGTCACTCTGTATGCATGTATTAAAGTGTTCACCAATTGTACTCTATGAGCTGAATTTAGATAGTTTAGCAGATGAATATGATGTACAGCGGTTTTTTTAAAAACAGCTGTATGTGTCTAATGCATTTCTTGTGCCGAGCAATCATAAAACCATCAGGTGAGGCACACAGCTCTTCAGCCTCAAGCTTGGGGGTGCTGGTGATCCCAGAGATTACAAGAACCCAGCTAAAGAATAATTAAAATAGTCGTAGCAGAGCGGCTTTCTCCACTGGCAGTGATCTCTAACGAAACTGATCAAAGAAAAGCTACACTTCTACAAACAAGTTATCTTTTATTCTTTTATCGCGAAGGAGCAGTGCATAGTCTTCATTTATAAATTAGGCAAGTTTATAGTTTGTATATAGAAAAAAATGCAAATTAAATTTTAATCAAAACATGTTAACTGTAATTAAGTTACTCTGTAGCTTTTTTTTATTATTATTATTTTTTATTCCAATGTACAAAATGTCAAGAAATGATATAAACTCCAGGCAATTACAATAAACGTTTCAGGAAAAATTAAAAGTAAAGAAATAATATACATGTACGAATTAAATTATGCTTAAAAAAAATAATGCAACAGAAGCCATGTCTCTATCCAACAATGCAAATTAAATTTATGCGCAAAGCTGGATTATCAAATTAAATATTTGCAAAAAATCATCCATCCAACGAGTCCAAAAGAGCAAAACCGTCACTTCCTGATAAACTGGTGAAAAATATCAAAAGAAAGAAGCCTTTTTATCAAAAGAAGTCTTTTTTCCGATATAATAACTTATCTTAGAACATATAGACGAAACGCAATATATGCAGCCATGTTATCTTGCCTTCGGCGGAACAACTTTGATGACAGATTTTGGTAAAGGAACTTTAGAATGACCAAAACAACATTACAGACATTGTGAAATAAAATCGGTCCATTGGTTAGTCCATTAATGCCACCCCAGTTCTGACAGAAAAGCACATTGGGATTTATTCTGTAAACTCGTAGTTTATGCTCATTTTTCTTGGCATAGTTTCCTGGAAAAGCATCTATAGATGCCATGAACAACTTCAAATTGGCTAACACTGAAAGTAGCTTTTGCATTTTTAAATAGTTTCAGAGAGTTCTTATAAATAATACGTTCTTTGACACACACTCACTTTTGAACCTTTTTTTCACCAAACACTAAAATAGCAAAAACTCCCTCAAAGTTCTTCAAATGTTTTATTTCATCTAAGCTCAGGCCATTTGTCAGGTGTCAGGATGTGCTCTGTGCCTTTAAACGCTCTGGCTGCTTAGGCTGGATTTAATCAATACTTCCTTATCCCCTTCACTGGGTGCATCTTTAGACCGGTGCGCTGACTGATAGCTTCTTAATGTCCAGCATCAGGCTGTGTCCCCACCAGAATCCGGCACAAATTAGATCTTCCAAAGTCAGGTCTACCCAACCACTTTTAAAACCCACTGTACTTTCATATGCCATTAGGATTCTCTGCTCACATAATTTGTGATTCTGAAACACACTCAGGATCGTTTCCCAAGGTTATGGATTAAAGGTAGATATTCAGTAAATGATATTCAGTTTCCTCAACAGACCCAAGTTTCTCGTTTTTGTATTTTGCATTATTTCTGTTGATCAGTTTGATTCCAATCAGTTCAAAAGAACCTTTTTAACTTGTGTTTGCAGCATTTCTTTTTGTAATACTGCAGCTTACTTCTGACAATGGTGAGATTTCACAAAAGAAAGTGCTTGATTAAATTGAAGCAATTAGGCTTAAGTGTAATGGTCATCATCATGTAAATGCTTTAATTGCATCTGTGCTTGTCTGGCTTAGACAGCTGCATGAATAACCTCAGTGACTTTGCGAAGACTTCCCCCCAACTCTTTGCCACCAGTCTCTGCTCATTATTTTCATCCAGAGTAACTGGAAAGAGTGTGATTGCCCTCGTTGCATCACATTTCGATGTTCATCCACCCAGAACATCTAGAAATGTGTTTTGCATTTGATCCGATGCATTAATTGGCATTCATTACCATGCTTTATATGCTTTGTGGTTTCCATTCTTGTGCTATGTGTATGTTTGGGGTAAAAATAACTTGAATTGTATAATTTGATTGTGATCAGGCTTGCTTGTGTTATGTGACAATTAAGTTTTTCTCTGATCATTGTCTAATAACAGTAATCAGATTACTGATGTACATTTAAACACAGTCAGTGTGAAATTATTTTCTGTCACATTTAACTAAACACATCTTTTAATAATTAAATATAATGTAATGCTCCCTGCAGAATAACAATGTCTCTGTAAGCGACAACAATATCCTGTGTCCCTTACACCTGAAATGTGAGCAGTGTTTGGCATTAGCACACACTTGGTGCTGCTGATGGACTGATGAGGAGAGCCAATGAACTGCTCTTAATGTAGCTCTCCACACGGGCAATGAGAAAAGACCAGCGTGACAGTGTCTGAATCATCGTTTCTAAGCCAAAACGTACTGTTGGCCAAAAGCAAGGTTAGGTATTTGATCAAGCACTGACTCTGAGTCAAGGGTGGCCAATTCCTGGGGTGAATTTTTTAAAGCCCTTCCCTCTCAAATGTTCCTCTGGGATTTTTCATTTTCAGTGACACTGAGTGCCCACCACAAGCTGCACACTTGTAGTCAGCTGACAATGGAAAGTCCTTGAACTCTTTTCCTAGTAAATGTTGTTTTGGGGCAGTTGGAGAACAAATCCGTTCATGCAAACACCTAAATTATCAAATTTACAATTGTAGTAATATAGCATACAAACAACTCGGTTTGGACCAAATAATCATATTGCAATTTTTTGAACGAATATTGCCTTTTTGCCAGCTGTTTTTGCTTTTTCTAAATGTATTCACTGCACAAGAAGTGCATAACAAAATATTTCACAATGAAATAACAAAACTGTAGTAAAAGTGTCTTTAAAACAGTCAACATGAAATAAATTAAGATTAACTAACCTCAACTGTAGTTAATAGCATACTGTACACAGTTGTAGTAACTGCTTAGTGAATAAAACTGTAATAAATTGTCTTAAAAACAGACATGAAAAAGAGAAAGCTAAACTAACCTGAATTCCAATCATAAAATAAATGGAAACTAATATAAATCAAAACCAAAAAAACAGATTGCTCCCTTAAAGGTTTATTTTTTTTTTTTTTGCAAGGAAAACCAGCATGTCCACTAGGGGTGTAACGGTTCACGGTATGTATTGAACCGTTTCGGTATGGCCTGTTCGGTTCGGTACACTTGCGTACCGTTTCGGTATTCGGTATTTTTATTAAATAATATAAATTTATTATTAGCGCGATATTAAGCGCAGCGGAATGATGTCCCTAGGCGAGTTTCCGCACAGACGCTATTGAGTGACACACCGTAGAGCTGCACACCACGAGTAGCAGAGCACGAGAAAGAAAATGGCATCTTGGCAACAGCGAAAGAGAAGCCAGAGCTTGAAGACCCGCTCACTTCACTACGGTCTCGTGTTTGAGAACACTTTGGCTTCTCTGTTAAAATACATAACAGGGATAGACGAGTGGATAAATGTAAAGTTGTATGCCGACATTGTTCCACGGAGATCGGGCAGGCAACACATCTAACATTTTCTACTGCTGGAGATATTGTCACTGCAACCAGATCTGTGCTCTCCTCAGAAAATGTGGATAGGTTAATCTTTTTAGCCAAAAACTTAAAACTTGAATAGTTAGTTTTGTTGATATACAAGCTGAAGCTGTTGCTAGTGTTAAAAGTTTTCAGGTCCTAACTAGTTGCAGTATTTCATTTTTTATTTAAAAATTTTTTTTTTCTTTATAAAGAGTGCAATTTATTTAAAATATCACCCAAATGTGTCACTTTTATTTATTTTATGCAAGAATTCTATTGTGTATTGGCAGCTTTTCAAAATAAAGATTATGTAAGTTCTTATTGTTTTGAACCGAACCGTTACACCCCCAATGTCCACCATTTCTGGCTTTCAACATGAACAGTGGAATGTCACCACATTTCAACAAGTACTAAACACTTTCTCCGAATGTGAGCTGACGGCAGGGATACAAAGATTTGTTGTGCGCAAGGTGAGCTCAAATTGGTTAACATCTTTCCACGGCTTTGCCTAGCTGTAATTGGCTGGTGTGCCGCATCAGCTCTGGTTGGTTAACATATCAAAATCATGCGCACTAGAATGTATTCCGTATAAAAAAAAAAAACCCAAAAAATTGCAGCCTTATCCAATTTAGCAAAATTGCTTGTGTTTAAATCACAATTTTGTTTGCAGTTGTGATTAATTGCACAGCCCTATAACTCAGCCAATATCCCATGAGCCAAAGACATCCAAAAGATGTTGCTTTAGCTGTTCCTGAATCAACAGGGTATTACATTTGACATTTACGTATTTGGCAGACACTTTTATCCAAAGCAACTTACATTTGAATGAACATATTTTTTTTTCTGTCAGGGATTGAACCCACAACCTTTGCGTTGTTAGCGCAATGCTCTACAAACTGCGCCACAGGCAGCGCCACCCTAATTTTATGGTATCAGATATCGTAAAATTTAGTTTAAGTTTGAGGCGAGTTCTTATCCTGTGATTCATGTCGAGTAGGGGTGTAACGGTACGCTAAAATCGTATTCGGTTCGGTACAGTGTCTTGGAGAGTTCGGTTCGGTTCATTCGGTTCGGTACAAAACAATAAGAACTTACATAATCTTTATTTTGAAAAGCTGCCAATACACAGTAGAATTCTTGCATAAAATAAATAAAAGTGACACATTTGGGTGATATTTTAAATAAATTGCACTCTTTATTTAGAAAAACACATTTTTTTTTTAAATAAAAAATTAAATACTGCAACTAGTTAGGATAGATTAACCTATCCACATTTTCTGAAGAGAGCACAGATCTGGTTGCAGTGACAATATCTCCAGCAGTAGAAAATGTTAGATGTGTTGCCTGCCCGATCTCCGTGGAACAATGTCGGCATACAACTTTAAATTTATCCACTCGTCTATCCCCGTTATGTATTTTAACAGAGAAGCCAAAGTGTTCTCAAACACGAGACTGCAGTGAGGTGAGCGGGTCTTCAAGCTCTGGCTTCTCTTTCGCTTTTGATATGATTCTCGCGCTCGTGCTCGTCAGTCAATAGCGTCCGTGCGGAAACTCGCCTAGGAACATTGTTGCGCTGCGCTTAATATCGCGCTGCTAATACATTTATATAATTTAATAAAAATACCGAATACCGAAACGGTACGCAAGTGTCCCGAACCGAACAGGCCGTACCGAAACGGTTCAATACATACCGTGAACCGTTACACCCCTAATGTCGAGAGATACCGTGGATCCAAAGGGCGCGTTGTTTTGTTGTTATTTTAAATCCTGATTAATAGAGGGTGTCCACTTGAAGAGACAGTGCACTGAAATCATGGAGTGAGTGTTTAAGGCTCTGGTGTTACCCGTAGAAATGCTGAAAATGGGGAAAAGGAGAAGCAAATGGATTGCTGCAATTCAACGTAAGAACTGGAGCCCAGGAGCTGAAACCTGGATTTGTGGTCACCATTTTGTGTCTGGTAGGCCACACTTTTGACTAATCCCTATGTTCAGTAATTATAAATAATATGTTAGGCATCTTTATGTTATATGCGATTAACTTAAAAATCAAATCTTCTGTTTTAACTTAAGTGTTCGGGTCCCTTGGCGGTTGAAAGAACTTTTTATAGTATTTACAATTATTTGGCGTACTATTGTGCATGGTTGGATACGAATTTGTAGCTTTTTTGATGCTGATAATATGGTTGTAAATCATGTTCTTTAATACAAATTCTAATCAAAATGATTTGTACATACCTGTTCAGACCAGAATATCCATAGAAGTCTTTGGCACTTCAATTTCCCCAACAAATCCCACGTCAAAGTATAACCAGGCATTTCATACCTCTTATATGCCTTTTAACATTGTTTTGTTTTTTTTCACTTTTGAAATCAGAAACATCTAAATGTCAGGAAATCAGTTTTCTTGTCATATCTCTAAAGTTGTGGTCACCCTAGGTAAAAAAAATTCCACTGACTTGAATGGGGTTGCTTCCAGGCAATGCGAAAGCAGAAGCTTCTGGATACACGGTTCAGCCTGGAGGAACTTTGGCTTGAAATCACGCATAGCATTACGCGACACGAATTTAGCCATCAGATTGGAACGTTTCAATGCGTGAGGTTTTTGATGACTCTACATGAAACATTTTTTGTAATGTAAATGTAGGTTTTGCTGTAAGGTAGCTTAGAGAGCATATTTATATAGTGAATTTTTCCATTTTAAAATGATGCTGTTTTGTGGGCGGGCTACATCCATATGTGGAAATTCTGCGTTGTTCAGACGTCGTGTGACTGCGGCTTAAGTCCAGGTAAATCTGGAATGTCTTGGGGATCACATAAGAGTTCAAATCTTTTAAACTTGAGAGTGTAACCATCAGAATAACATGTGGTTTGGTAATTTTCCCTATTAAACACAGCTTTTATCACTTGTTTTGCCACTCAGTTTCTGTCTCAGTGAAGGAGACGGGCTTGTTGTGAAATGACACCTCCGCCCATTTACTGATGCATTGATTGGTTGATTGCTTCTGTAGACAAGGGTCTTTGGTCATAATGACTTATTAATGATATAAATGACGTATAATGACATAAATACTTATTATACGTTCAAATCTATTTTATCATTTTTTTGAATATATTTTTCTATCTCTCGCTGCATCAAATTGGACAGATATTTTCCTTGCCTGAACATTGAAAATCAGCAGGGGGGAGAATTCTTCTTTGCCTTAGTGTTGGTCGTTCAAGTATTTCGTGCCTTTGGCTTTTCACGTGTTATCCGCTTATTTGTGCCGTTAATGGTAATGCATGTCGTAAAGTAAAGACCAATCTGAGATTGTTTACCATTTGTAGAATGCACTGATTGGCTGACCAGCTTAAGATTTCTGCAGCAACTTGTTGGTAGATTGTTATGCTGTGTGTTCCTTTCCCTAGAGAAGGTTTTCATTTGAATAAATAAACCTTCCACCAATCAGAGCAGGCTAATGTGACCGTGCTCTCTCGTCTGGTTTGCACAAAAATGTTTTAATTCTTTTAAATAACACTATCTGGCTGGAATTCATTTGAAATACGAGGAATGTGTGTGTGTGAGAGAGTGTGGATGAGAGAATCATGTGAAGGGGTGTTGCACTGGTGATTTTTGTTTCTATTCTTGAGCTCCAGCCTCGGGCGCAAGCATCTGACCAGCTGTGCTTACCGTTGCACATTCACACTGGACGCTGTCAACAGCCAACCCAACACCAAAACTGCTGCAAAATTGACTCGATTTATAGCCATAACTCAACATTTGAGTCTGAAGAGGATGTGTAAACAGCAAGAGTGGGCTTAATCTGTCAGTTGGCAGCGCTCTGGAGATGACAGTTTGCTGTTTTATACCACTGGCTGGCATTCAGGAATAATTTCGCATCACTTATGGAAATGATGGGGGGGGGATACTGCTGTGATTTATTTTTCACGGAAATACATAAACACCCTGTGAGTTACTTTAACGTGACTTTTGTTTGTTCATTTAAACACATGCTTTCAGAGGTTTTCTGGAGGCTTTTCAGTGACGAAAATGTTTGTGAGCCGTCTAAAGTAACCTAAGGTCCATCTAAAGTAATGAATTTAAACGTTTTATTATTCATTCATTTTCCAACCTGCTTATTCACTTATTCACGGGGGTCTCCAGCGCACATTTAATATATAAAGATGGGTGCCATTTTCTCTTGTTACTAACCCTCTTGTTATTCCGTATATAAGTAACAGGACTGAAAGTAATATTTGCTAAGAATTAGCAAAAACTAGCTAAGTAGCCCCATGCTTCACATGATTATTGAACCAGGAAATTCTGTTATTTACCAAATATGTGCATTTTTACACTAAACTAATTAAATATTTCAGAAATAATTAGAGTAACAGTGTAGTATTTTGAAATGAAGCGCCAAGATATCACAAAATCATCAAATATGTAAATAAGAAATTTAAAAATCTCACATTTGCTTCCTTCTGAAGATCCAAATGATAAAACTACCTGCTGAAAAACTGACTTTCCAGAGTTTTTCAGGAGGGGGATGGGTTTGAGGTAACAGAAATGAGATAGGAAGTTAGGGGACATGACTAGAATGTTTTTTTTTATCTAAGAAATTAAAGATATTTCTGTAAATAAATGTATTTAAAGCATTCATTCATTTTTCGAACCCGCTTATTCCATTTTGGGGTCACGGGGGTCTGCCGGTGCCTATCTCCATTGGGCATGTTTTTGAGATTTTGGGAAACCGGAGTACCCGAAGGAAACAACCTTCTAACTGGAAGGCCACAGTGCTGCCAACTGCGCCACTGTGCCGCCCTATATTTAAAGCAAATATTTCTATTGATTTACACATTAATGCACCAGAAAGGTTCTTTTTAAAAGATCTTAATCATATTTAATGGTGAAGCGTAGCATCAGAGACTAGGGACCTTAGTGCACCTTTTTTTAGCAATAAAATGTAATTTTAATGCTTATTTATACATATAAAGTCCCAAGGACTGAAATGCCACCCATTCGGTGCAATGGCTCTTGTCTCATTAAGTAAAACAAGGTGAGATCTGATGCAATACGAGCAATTTGCAGCATCTCCAGCACTTTCTCTCTCATTTCTTTGTCTCTCGGTTCCAGCACTCAGTTATTTTTATGGTTCTGTGATGTAGGAGGTAAACGGGGCTGTGTGTTTACATACCCCTAGTGCTTGTGTAGCTAAGACGCACGGTGTGTGCTCGGAGCAATGTTGGGCAGGGTGGTGGTATCTTGCCAGAGCCTCCAGAGTTTTATAATCCATTAATTTAAGAGACGGATGGGAGGTAGTTATATCCTGGGGATCTCAGCGAGGGATGAAATGAGGTGTGTGGCGTTATAATAGACTGTGTGATCTGTGTATTAAAGCGAAGACTGCGAAATGCATTTCAAAAACAGTTAATTTCATCAGATGCTCCAGACGAGCCGAGCCAGATTCTCCATTAAACACATTTTTGACTGCCAGATTAGTTAGAACTGGCTTGGAGGTGCATTCTGGGAACTAACAGGTAATGACACTTTAATTATCTCTTCTCAATCTCACCAGTCCACTGCAGATCTCCCATTCTCCCGCATCATCGACAGATGTAGAAAAAGCATGTCAATTTCTCCTCTGTTCGATCGTTTACCACTTGATTTTTCTGGTATCCCTCAGTCCTACACCCCGATGTATAGGATTATATTTGTGTTTACATAGGTTGTATGTTCACCGCCTATTTTGACTTGCAAAGGTATTTTTCAAATTCAGCAGCAGTTTGAATAATGATGAGAGAGAGCCTGTGATAATCTTTTTAATAAACACAGAGAGCCAAAAGAAAAAAAGGCAACTGCAAAATGCACACAATGCCAGAGGAGGGGGCTGTGTTTGTGGAGAGGTTGCATAAGAATTTTCAGCTGCGCTTCAGTCAATTAAACACCATTGATGCTGATGCCGTCTGTAGTACTTTTCTCTGAAAATGTAACATTGCATTGGGTCACGCTCTATTTTGATTCTCAACATTTGTTGCAGGCCGTTGGATACGGAAATGGAGGCTTGCTTTAGGTTTTCATTACATACGAGCGCTGAATTGACATTGTTCTCCACAGTTAACTTCCTCAAAACTCATCAACGTAAAGGATAATTGCCATGGTTTAATTAAATCCCATCAAACCAACACTGGTGTAAAGAGTATTTGAATATCATACTCAAGTGAAAGTGCCAATCTTTGTCAAAAGAGTCAAGAAAGTAGAGGAAAAGCATCTGTTCTAAATACGGCGAGTAAAACATAGCTCTTCTAAAACTACTCAAGAGTAGTGAGTCGACTGATAAACTATTTCACTTAATTTACCAGAAATTAAAAATGTACCTTGCATCAGAGCCATGTTCTTAAGACAGAGAGAGAGAGAGAAGTGAGGGAGAAAAATAGAGAGAAAAGGAGAACATGTAAGAAAAGGGACGGATATATAGCATGAAGAGAAAGAGAGCAAGCTGGAAAGAAAAAAGAAAGGAGAGAGAGAAATAGCAGAGAGGCCGATCGATTGAGAAGTGAGAGAGATTGGAGTGAGAGAATAAAAGATTACAATAAAGGACAATGAGGATCATTTGGCTATAGCTTGTCAGTTGAATTGTGGAGATCTAAAATAAAACATTTTGAAATAAAAGATCGTTCAGACCCAGATAATAAATAAAATAGAAAATAAAATCAATGATTTTTTTGTGTGGCCCGTTACCAATGGATACGTCGACCGCGGGTTCTGAATCAATTATTATGTTAATAATATTAATATTTTTAATATGTTCTAAATGAACCTTGAAGTCTTGTTATTTTCTCTTTTTTCCCCTTTTAACCCTTAGAAGCCTCTGCACCGCCCGGGGCCTTTTTTGAATTAAGTAGCAATGACCCAGCTATTGCTTAGTTTTGATTTCAACTATAATGTGTAAGTTTCAAATTATAAGTTATAAGTTTATAAGTTTTGATCTTTTGTGTTTTAAACGAACATTACAAGAATTGTGACACATAATTTGCGAGGTCAGAAAATGCGTAATTACAGACCTCAAATTGGTGCCATCCGTGCAAACTAGCGGTGAAAACATGGGATCACCATTGTAAGTATAAGACCTGTGATATGGCTTGTGTTTTCAAAAATCTGGTACAAAAAAAACCTCAACTACATTTTTGGAGCAGTGTTTAGGAGAGATTAGCCTGTTGTTTATTTATTTTTCAGATTGTTTTGACCCTGTGTCTGTTTTTGGGGGGATTTTTGTTGTAAAACATAAAAACTGTTAATTCTCCCTTTTTTGCATTAACCATTTAATATTAATTTTCAGGTTTATTGTGGAATAAATTGTGGTAATCTGATGCAAAAATATTTATGAAAAACGAAGCTTAGGCTGTACAAAAAAATAATAATACCAAGCATTGTTACAATAAATTGTTTTAAAGATCATTTATTCAAGCAATTTTAAAGTTGTAAAAAATGCTCAAAAAGCCCCCGACTTCTAAGCTAAGCACTAAACACAAATAAGACAGATCTATTTCAGTAATTTTATTTGAAATAATTGTGGACACACAGCTTTCTTTTCTTTTTTTTAGAATTTTGTGGCCGCAGCCTTTAATGGCAGGACTGTAAAGAGGAGAGAAAGGAAGCTAGGTGGAGAGAGAGTGGGGCGGGACGAGCAAATAGACGTCGAGATCAGGATTGTAACTCATGTCGCTCTGTGCAGCTGCCGCTAGGCAAAGGCGCAGGAGGAAAACATGGCTTTTTAACAAAAAAATACCTTGTGGTGATTGTACTAATAAATATGTTATTAGTAATAAATAGAATTTAACAGTGACTCCATTTTATATTTGATTCCAGTTTATTTTTTACTTTGACCTCCTGTCCTTGAACCTGTACTCTCTGCTGATATAATAACTCTTTTAAGAGCAGGAATTCAGTGTTTTTTTACATGGCTTCTAATGTTAATTTCACAGCAAAAAAATAGGTCAATAATTTTCAGCCACTTCCCTTTTAGACTCAAGAAGGAGGTTATAATAATAATAATACATTTTTTTAGGCACCTTTCTTGACACTCAAGGATACCTCATAGAAAATAATAAAAAAAAACACAATATAGCATCTGAACAGAAAAAAACACCTGGAAAAGATTAAAAGAATAAAAGCATATTGCCTCTTGCCTGCAACCAAGGTGTTAAAATATCAAGAATATTTTTCTTCAGGCGATGCAACATATGCATTTCTTAAGCCTAAACATCTTGATGGAAGTCAGAACATGCTGACACCTCAAAACAAGCCTTCGACTGAGTCTGTCTAGACTTCACTTTCTCTGCTGTTTGTAACAGAGCGAAGTTTGAAAATGAATCTGGATTTCTTTTGACAAGTTGCTTGCCTGGAAAAAAAAACCTTTCATGTGGATCCATCTTCAGGTTCCCTCTCCTGTCAGACTTTTGCTTGTTTACTGTTCTCCATGCTCTTTTTTTCAGGTTTGTGCTGCAGAAACTAATACGAGCTATTGGGTTTTTCTTTGCCAGGGTTGTGAGGTTAGCTTCCTTGAAAATCCTCTCTCTGGCTGCTGGAAAGCTCCACAATATTGTATTTAGCACTGCTCAGAAATCTACCGTATTCATCAAATTTGACCAAAATGGAGATGCCATTATGATAAAGGAGTGTCAATTTGAGACAGCAAAGCATTTGTTAATGACTCCATCTGCTTGGTCTGTCCGTGTGTGAAGAGAACATATTGCTCTGTGCTAATGCCTTTCTGTTCGTAGAAATACAAAAAAAGTGGAATGTCACATACATAATTTGAGAATAAAGTGGCATTTCCTTTTCATATGTTCCAGACAACGATATTTCTCACTTCCTGGGACACTGGCATAAATTATTAACAATAAAAAATGGAGGTTACTGCTAGAGGGAAAACAAGCCGTGCTCTTACATAATAAATCGGCTGTGCCTGTGAGGTGGATGACTGATGTTTGATGCCTGATGTATGGAAGCCATCTCCCGTGAAACTGTACGAGGAGACGTTTACTTTCATTTTCAAGCATTGTCAGATTATGCCTAAAGTTTCGATCGAAAATTATGCATTTTCCTAAAGAAACCGAGCTGCACTCAACAACTCAGAAATGGAGGAACCCAATGAAACGTTTGGTTCCATCTTAAATTTCAAGTTCAACTTTAATTGGTCACATCCACAATCATACAATCCATTAATGAACTGAAACAGAAACAGCCGTGTAGGTGGGACCGACAAACAAGTACTGAGCCAAAGTGAGGTTGGCAAACACAGCAACAAGACGAAAGGTAGTTATACTGCATCAGCAAGGTCCCAAGCTTTCAAAGCAGACTGAGGTTTTAAAATGTGAGGAAGTGCAAAAAAAACAGGCAACATTGAGGATCATAGATGCAGTAACCGAAAATGCTTGTGCACCAGATGCAAGAGACACCATCATGCTTTGAAAGCAGGTGTCCAGCACCACAAAACCTCAGAACTGGCAGAAACCAGTGGGACCCATCCAGCGACGTCTAAAGAGCTATACATCCGATGTGGAAAAAAAGTCCAAGCGACTCAAGTGTCCACAAAAAAAAAAAAAAGAAACTGGGGTCATTTTCAATTAGAAAAAGAGTTTACCCATGATAGTGAAGTATGATGGAGGTTGCTTGAATGTTTGGGGCTGCATTTCTACAAAGGGATTTTTTTTTGGTTCAAATTCATGATGTTCCCAGTGCAGGAATTGCTATTTGAATTGTTATACAAATTAAAGGCAATTTAATTTGTATACCACATTTTCGTAAACATAGGCAATTCACAACATGCAATAAAACAGATCTGATAAAAAAGCAAGGGATAAGATATTAAAAGCATTAAAATTCATGTTTTACACATTATTTTGTGATTCGACTGTAAAATCAATTCAGCTGCTATTTTTGCTGCTAATTTGACATAAATTCCTTTAAATATTCCAATCCACTCTTTGCAAAGGAACCTATTAATTCATTTTATTGTTATCGGAATTTGACATGCCTTAATATGATGTTTCAATAGGGGGCTAATGTACAGAGTGATCACAGACTGTGCATTTCAAAGATTTCATAGTCATTCACATCAGACATTTTTGATAAAGTGACCACGTTTAGGCTTTATCTTTACAGAACATCGAATGCCGGCATTCTTTCTCCAGCAGAACTGGAGAATTCCTGACATTGAAAACACTGTCTCGTTACTCATCTTATTTAGTTTTACGGTGGTAATTTTCGCTTCACCCATAGTGACAGCTGAAACATTATATTATGTCAATGACACCTCCATAGCAACCAGACTGGTTACCATAGCAACCAATATGGCATGTCTCTATCTCATCTTAGGAAAATCGTAGAGACGTGGGGGTTGCCGTATTTTACCCGTATTGATATGGGGAACAATATGTTAGGTCAGCGACCTCTCCATAGCAACCAGACTGTTTACCATAGCAACCAATATAGCGCATCTCTATCTCAGCTTAGGAATGTCATAGAGACATGGGGGTTGATGTATTTGACTCGTATTGACAACATAAAAAATAGGTATTAACAGCACCAACGCAAGCCAACATCGAAGTTTGCGTGCAAACTTTAAAATCTAGTTTTCTGTTTGATGTGTTAATGTGGTTGAAGGATTAAGTGTCTGGAAATAAGTGGGTATACTGTAGATAAGCAATGGAGAGTTTTAGTGTCATTCCTTGGGATATTCATAGGTAATCTGCCCTAAAACAACTAATGAGATCAACTTTATTGAGATCAGCATGTTTTGGAAGTAAAGACAGTGAAAGTATTATACTTTAATGAGAGATGAGGAAGAGAAACACTGCTCATGAATTAATTTTTCATAGTAATGACATACTGAGAAAGTTAACCAGGTCAGATTCAATTTAAGTTTAGTTCAAGGGAAGTTGTAATCTCATTTTCCCTTGTGAAGACAATGCGAAAGTTACTGAAATAGCAATTCATCAACTGGCCACTTGGCTTTGCCAACATAGACTTCCCATGTTACAACTACATTTACACTCAGATGCTTGTATCCAAAGTGACTTGCAACATGCAATTTGTCTCAAAGGATCAGTTAATCAAAAGAACTGCTCATAAAAGAGAATTCAGGTAGTACCTGAATGAAGAAGTCATAAGAGGCTTGAATTTCATTACAGTTTTATTATATTTTTTTAAAAGTTGAAAGAATTTCAGATTGGGTTTCACAGCTGGGGACAATGAATGAAATGTTCTGATGAGAAATGTTTGCTTTTTTGAGATGGGAACACTAGATACCGTTGTAAGATTTGATCTGAAATATGTTGTTTCGCACAGCAGTCTCGTGAATCTGGAATTCATTGATGCAAAAATACAAACCAAGCCAAACAAAGAACACCCATGAAAGGGAAAACCAGAGCTAAACAAACTGAAACATAGCACAGGCAAAATATCTAACTAAATATCTAACTACATAAAAACATGCAGCAGACCCTTTGCAGAGAAGTTCAGGGCGAAATATTTCAACCCTGATTAGGCTTGTCAATCAAGGCTACGTCACTTTATTTAATTATGACACATGTGCAATACCTTTATACTTTTGCATAAAAAGCATTTTGAAAAACGCACATTTTTTTTCTAATGTGAAGCATACACCTGAAGTGACCTTTATGCAAATTTGATGGCATCGACCCCCCCCCCCCCAAAACCTATAAACCAGGGGAAAACCCAGATAGTGATACCCACAACTAGTGGTAAGATTATGTTTAATCTCAACTTTGATCATGCCCTAAATTATTTTGTTTTGCCTAATTTTGAATATTAATTAGCATTGTGTTGTAAAGAAGGTGAAGCCACACCCCCTTTATGATTCAGAATCCCTTTTCGCAGCCAACCTTTCACACTTTTATGAGGCCTAATTACTTAATGCTTTGTCTTAATGCCTTATGACACACTTGTACACTCTCCCTTTCAGTCAAACTTGGAGAACATATGTCCTTGATCAGAGTTTGCCAAGGAATAGTGTGAGAAAGGAAATTTGTTAAACCGCCCAATCCTGATAAATCATGCAGATTTATCGTGAACCCCAGGCAGAGCTTTCGACCCATGAAGTGTCCTGATCTGAACCGGCGACAAAATTAATCCTTCACTTCCTCTCTCTCACTCTCCTAAACATGATATATGGCCAGGATAAAATGAGGCTGTCGTTATAACACCGTCTTTATGTCCCTCTGCATTGACGGGCGTAAAAAACAAGTGTAGACCCAACTGCATTCAAGCTGCAGGTTAGTGATAAAGCGAAGGTTTGCTATTCACATCTTATCTCTCATGAACTGTGGTGTTAGTCAATGCTGAAATACAGCTCCCTAAAGGTTGGAGTCTCGGATGGTGCCCCCAGGTCCGTTTGTGCAGAGATAGAGATGATCTCAAGTTGAGTTGATCGTAACAAGGGATCTTATTTATTTTAAGTTTAAACATCTTTCTTGTTCTTTGCGTGAATCCCGATTCTGAATGTCAGCGTGAACAACTCCTCTGTGTAATTCTTTGACCATTTTGACTGTCGCCAGAGGAGCCAGCCACGTCACAATTCTGTCTTTAAAAGAAATCAGAAACTGTGTTTAATGGGGCCCGAGGTCTGATTTGAGCTTTGTTGAGGGATTCTCTTCTAATCTCTGCCATTAGCTACATCAGATAATCTGTGGCATTTGAGCACACCATTGAAAATGTGTTTCAGATGAAAAGATATTCCAACCTTGAGGGAACGGTTTCTTGACACGAGCCCAGTTGTGCATGTTTGAATTTACATAATTGTCCTAAAAAGTGAAAACAGTTCACTTAAACAAAGTAAACACAAGCAAAGTATTTATCTTAGCCTCAAACAAAATAAAGGGCTTTTTAGTGGTCGTTTTTTTTTATTTATTAAAGTAGGGTATGGTGTTCGTATTGTGATCAGCACTGCAAAGAGATGTTATTTTCTTGGGATTTCTTGGTCTCGTCTCACAGTCCAAAACCATGTTTGCAGGACATGATGATTGATCGTTATTACTATTAGATTCTCAAAGGACTGAATGAGAACACTAATGGTTGGTTTGGGACTGCAGTGAACTCCAAACCTAGTCTGATTTGGTTGCTTCGATAAACAGTCTAGTTGCTATGGGGGAGTCAGTGACGTAACATAATGCTCCCAATGTCAATGTGACTATGAGTAACATAAACAAACGTAAGCTGAGATTGGTTGCTATGCTAAGCAGTCTGGTTGCTACGGGATGATAAGTGACATGATGTTCCCCATGTCACTTTGAAATGAACTAACCTCTATGCTACTGTGATTTTTCTAAGCTGAGATAGAAATGTGTTAATTTTGTTGCTATGGTGAACATTATGGTTGCTATGGGGGAGTCAGCGACATAACACAATGTTCCCAATGTCACTATATTCATTCATTCATTCATTTTCTGCCGGTGCCTATCTCCTGCACACATTGGGCGAGAGGCAGGGGTACACCCTGGACAGGTCGCCAGTCCATCGCAGGGCAACATTCACTCACACACCCACACCTTAAGGGGAATTTAGATTATTCAATTAACCTAATCTAATCGCATGTTTTTGGGATTGTGGGGGAAACCGGAGTACCCGGAGGAAACCCACGCAAGCACAGGGAGAACATGCAAACTCCTTCCAGGAAGGTCTTGGAAGGTGAGCCTCGAACCGATAACCTTCTAACTGGAAGGCCAGAGTGCTATCCACTGCGACCCATGCCGCAATGTCACTATAACATATACCAAAACCCATGTCCCTGTCTTTTATCAAAGTTGCTAGGGTAAACAGTTTGGTTGCTAGGGAGTTGTCAGTGATGTCATGAAAAGAAACAATTTCTCAATGTTTCATCTTTTTACATACTAGGGTTCAAATAATTTTGAACACAGTGGTTTGTGCAGAGACTGGTGACCCCCACATGTGTGATCTGTTTGAAGTTTCTCAGGTGGAGGTCCCATGGTTCTCAGTTCTCCATTTCAAGATGGGTAAAATAAAGCAACCCCCATGTCTATGCCAAATTGGTTTGCGAGGATAAACAGTCTAGTTGCTATGGAGGAAGCAGTGACATAAATATAATGTTTCTTTGTCACTATAGATTATATAAACCAACTTTCATATCTTAATAATATACCAAAGTTGAGATAGATTCCAGGAAATGTTGTTGAGAGGATAAAAATCCTAAAAATGTTGTTGAGAGGATAAAATCATAAAAATTTTAATTTGTTGTTATGATTTACCCAAACAAACCCCAATTTCTTTATGATGGTTCACCTTGAAGATATTTGTGTTGCCTTTTCCTGTTTATTTTTCATTATAAGTCAATGGTAAATATTTCATCGCTTCTAGAGCCTGGGGTTCAAAAAATTCTGCACAGTGGTTAGTATGTTCATCCACTGATGACATCCGCAAGTCTGTTCTGTTTGAATTTTATGAGGTTCACAGTTTGAGTCACAGTTTCACAAATTTCGACCCCATGTAAAGTGAACGGAAACCCAGCATTCTCAGTAATTTCCCAGAATTCCTTTAGTGCTATCAATCTGAAAAGACATGGCAACTCAAGTCAGACCAGTTTGGACATCTTTGAAAAGTTTGGTGGCTGTGGTTCAAAAGTCTAGAGGTAGATGCATTTAGAATTTTTTTCTCCAAAGCAATAGACGAATAACATGTAGTACATAACAGTTTGTTGAGTGCATTTCCTATTGTACAGTTCATTTTATAGCTTATATGACACATATCTAATTCATCCTAGTCATTAGATTCACACAAAACCTACATTTAGAGATCTCCATTTTGGAGATGTCTTTATCTGAGGCGTCTTACAAGAGAGAAATGCCACAATAAGAGCCGAGTATAGTAATGCCATCAAAAGCCATTACTGGGTGCATTAGGGACCCTTCACTAATTCAGCATTTTTCATATTCGTTTTACCACTGGGTTTCTTTGTTTTGTTTTTTTGTTTGTTTTTTTAATAAATTACAACAGCCAAACCATTACATTACAAAAGCTGATTAGAATAAAAGGAACTGGCCAAAAATAAGAGGGCAGTAATGGAAGAAGGACTGAAGCGTTGAATAGCACAACTAAGAAAAAAGTCCCTTTAAAGGTATTTATAGGCAAAATGGAATGGTTGCTAAGGTAGGATTTCTGGCTGCTATGGAGGAGTCAGATACAAAGTTCCTCATAACCTTATGAGTGACATAAACCAGAAACTCTGTGATTTCCCTTAGTTGAGATAGAGATATGCCAAGTTGGTTGCTATGGAGGGTTCAGTTACATAATATAATATTCTCTTTGTCAATATAAGTTACATAAACCCACCCCTATGTCTTTATCATTTCCCAAAGCTGAGATACTGTTTAGAAAATTTGGTTGCTAGGGAAAATAGTTTGGTTGCTAGGAAGCTGTCGGTGATGTTGTTAGAGTTTTGATTGTGCTGCCTTAATTTGTCGTTCTTATCATTATCTGTTTCAGCTGCCTTGCGCTCCAGCTCATCTGGCCTAATTGCGCTCCAGCCGCGCTCTATCAGTTCATCCATCCCGTGCGCCTGCGTGTATATATTGCAGCCTCTTTTCTGTTTGAGTTACTGGTCTGTCTCTCTGATTATTCTATGCACAAGAGCTATTCACCTTTTTCCTCCGCAGTTATTCCTCAAGATCGGCTCTGAGATCCCCTTAGGGTGCGACTGGAACTCTGTTCACGAGCGGTGCCTCTCTACCTCTTCGTCAGTCGTCTCCAAGATCTTGTTCGTTTTAGTGGAATTGTTGGCAAACTACTGCTATTTTTGTTAAGATTATCCTTGCTACTGAAGGGCAATACATTTTTGTTATTTCCTGTAATACAATTTAATTTGTTACTATGATTAACATAAACAAACCCCCATTTCTATATGATGTTTCATCTTGAAGGCATTTTCAATGCTGTTTTCTTTTTAATTTCGAAGGACAAAATAAGACAATGATAAATGTATCCACTTCTAGAGCCTGGGGTTCAAATAGTGGGGTTTTCACAGTGGTTGGTTTGTTCTTGCATTCTTAGCAATTTCCCAGGATTAGTGGTACCAGTCCGAAAAGATATAGCACTCCGAGTCTGATTGGTTTGGTGGTTGTAGCTTTTTGATTTTTTTTTTGTCCAAAGTGAAAGACTTTTACAAGCTAACATAATTCTGCAAGTTTGTAGAGCTCTGTTCATTTGGAAATGAACATCTCTGAATGGTGCATTCACACAGGAAAAAGTCAATTTTCAGATTTACATAGCTCCCTCGTTACATGAACACATTAAAAATAGTTGAAGAACACTTTTGACTTTACGGTCAAAAGAACTCAACGATTTGACTTTACGGTTTCTTGAGCTCAGACACTGAGTCTTGTTGGTGTCCAGAGGGGTGAAGGAAGTCAAGGAGAATGTTGTCTATTTTTATTTATTTTCTGCTCGCACATGTAGATAATTAGAGCACAGAGATCTGAATCCGCTCTATTTGTTACCATGTGTTTGATGCTTGAGGTTATTGGACTCGTTCTTGACGAGTGATGAAGAATTGGTCTTTGCTCACTTTCTGTCAACTGCTCTCTTCGGCTTGAGAAATGCTTGGCTTCCTGAGACAGTTGCCAATTCTAGATTGTAAATATATCTTTGGACGAATCCTTTCAGATGCTTAAACGTTGATAGTTTAGTTTATTTGTGTTAGTGTGTGGTTTGTTTCAACCTCAAAGTTGAAATTGATGACATGATAATCAGTGCCTTGGGCATATAAGGGCTAATCGCTTTAATGACTCATTAAACAAATCTGCTACCAAACTGAGGGTGAGAGAGACTGTGTCAGATTGAGCAACAGAACACAAGGTAGTTATACTGCACCAGCCAGGTCTTTCACAAAATGTGTTGGAGAAGCTGAAAGAAATGGGTAGATGCAGTGGTCAACCAAGGAAACTTGTGAAGTAGATGAAGTTTATTACCCTTAGATATCCAGCAATGTTTCAAATGAGCCTGAGTAGAAAAATCTTATAGCCTTTTCACACTTGAAATTGTTAGCCCTGGGTAATCCTATACCCTGGATTAAAGGAATCTGGAATCAAGTTTCACACTGCTTATATTAAACCTAGGGTAAATGGTTAATCCTGAGTATTCATTAATGGACGTTTCACGTTCCTAAACCCTGGGTTACCGTTCTCATTTGCATATTAGCAATAAGAGGCAACCATCTTTTCAGGTTGTAAAATTAAATAAAAAATGTCAATAAAACAATGAAGCATTTAATCAGTCAATGGATCAGTGAAATTATTTTGTTAATTCTGTTTCATTGCGTACTGGTGGTTTATTGGATTCCATTGGTTTATTCAGTTGCGTTACAGAGCGTTAGGAGTATGAATGTAGAGTGTGTGTGGCCCTGTAATAAATTGGTCTTCGGGGTATTTTATTCTCAGTGTGACCTGAAACAGCCATCAGCAAACCTTTAAAAAGCAGTTAGGTGACTACAGATAAAATTAATACGATTTTATTAAATATATTCCAAAATATTTGCAGGAATAAAAATGTCTCAATCTCAAGGAAGGCGAACCAGTGAACTAGAAAATGTTGTAAATTTTGTGCTTCATAAATGTTACTGTTTCAGTAAAAATATCAGTATCCGAATGTCAGTTTGAATCAGTCATGAACACGACCTTCATGATTTGTCAATCATGTTCAGTTTTCCAGGCACGTAATACTTTCAGCTTCTTTCTTGCAAGAATGGGATGAGCGGTGACAGAGGGAAACCGACAATGAGTGTCTGTGCGAGGAAACTGCTAATAATCCAAGTCTGACCGGATCAGTGTTCCGCAGAGTCAAAGCATAGCTGAAAATGTGGAATCATGGGCACCTTTTGAATCTTTATATGATTTTTCAATGGGGTAAAATCAATCAGAGATGTATTTTTGCACAGACACAAAGGGCTTATTTTCAGAGAAGACGACATGTCTTACCAGATGGAACACGAGGTTGCATTACTCAGAGACGGTTTTCATTTTTTCTTTGTTATTCTTTGGAGTGTAGAGAGCAGTGGGAGAGGACTTACTTGTCTGCGGGAATAACAGTTAAAACACGGCTCAATAATGCAGTTATAAATGACGTACTGGTGTCTGTACTTTGTCAGTCCACCACACAGCTCTAATGCAGACTCCATTTGTCTGAAGCACACAATGATGTACAGATTCAGAAATGATCTATTCTAAATGAAATCACATTGCCGACGTTGTCCGTTAACTTTATAGTTTTCCCTTTTTTTTCTTAAATTCAATTATTTTAAAATAATGTATTTTTCTGTATACGTTTAACCCCCTGTGACCTGTCATAGAACCAAGTCTGCCTGAGCAAAGTTATACATTTTTATCTGCTGTGGTGGGATTTACAAAAATTAGTCATACTAACAACTTTTATATCCCATACTTTTAGAATATATACATAGTTATGTTAATTCTAACTGAAAAAAGTACTAAAACTACAAATAAAAATGCACAATATTCAGATAAACTAACCACAAACATCAAAATAAACTATTTACGATAGTGCAATCAAATGTATAATTTCTCAAATGTAATAATAAAAATGTATGTAGAACTTTGGGGGTATTTTACTTTTTTTTAACAGTAGATGGCGATATGCATATTTGAGTTGTAATGAGCGAAAATTGAACTTCATGAACTTGTTGAATTTGTGCCCTGCAATGGAAATGCTGTAAACCCCCACTGCCTGGATTATAATTTTTATCAAGGCTTATGGTTTTTTGCTGATTGTTACTGGTTTTCTGCACATGCACTCTGAAACGTGACAAATGTGACAAGTTACCTTCTCCAGTTTAATTAGAAAAACTGGTATGTGGTGGTGGTTTCGCAGCCATTTAAAAGCTGATATGCAAATGTTATTGTGTCCACTTGTATATAATTTAAAGTTTTAATTGGAGCTTAATTTTTGGCATAGCGTAAATGACTATTGACTGTAGCTGGTTCTGAACCTGCATCATGATCTGAAGTGTTACGTGTTTGCTGCATTACTCCTTGGGCTTTTAATAGCATTCAAGCTAGATTAAATGTAAATGTAAATCAAATTAAGACCATTGTTCTTTAAAGAGGACATATTTAGGAACATTGACTTTTCTGTGATTCCTAGTGTTCCAAATCAAATAAATATTTGTCGTTGTGTTTACTTTCATTTGTGATAAAACTGGTATAGGATATTCAAATATTCTAGGTCAAGAACAAAACAGTTCATCTTTTTCTCTTATCCCTAGTTTGTTTGTGGGGGAGGGGGAGCATGCATCTGGAAAATACCCATTTTAAACACTATTTTCAGAAAATCTACTTAAAACACAAATTTATTTTGGAGGCATTGAATAAAGGTTTATTTTACAAATATGTTTATCGTCAAGATAAAATGTAGATAAATCACATTTGTAGCAAAGGTGACATTATTCAATCTAGATGTAAAATAAAAGACCAAATATGAGCATTTTGTCTACATTACAACCAGAAAAGTGTGTGTAACAGAGGTATATTTGGTATATTTATTTACTGGTATATTTCATTTTCCTTTTTAAGGCATGGGCACAATAGGAAACTAAACATTTTTAGGAGGCAGAAAAAAAGATTTTAATCAGACACTGTGTTTTTGTTCCCCTGAATACCCACTAATTATTCCAGAGGTAAAGGCTTCACCTAAACACGTTCAAAATTTTTGAAAAACGTCCAAGAAATCATAAAATTTGAGGAACAAAACAACTGAATGTACTTAAACCTTATTAGGGCTTTAGTAAAAATGAGAATAATTAGTAACATAAACACCATATATTTAAAATGAAAATAAATAGCTGTTAAAAAAAAGTTTAGCGATTGTAAGAAAGACACCCGGTTGTTGTTCCTCATATGGTAAACTAGCACAAACATCCTGTACACTCAATCCTTATGCCCCCCCTCGAGGGACGTTCATCCTGACAGCGATTTGTAGCGACAAAACGACCGGAAGTCATTCATTTTCAACGAGAGCTGGTGATCTAATTTGACAAGAGCCACAGAGACCGATGTTGATGTAATACAGTTCAGCAGGGTTCAACTCTATGCCAATATACCACTACAAAATCTGAGCACCAATGAACAAGAAGAATAGAAACCATGTGACCATGTTCTGGAAACAGCAGAAGGAATACTCAGCTTGCATTATTAATTATTCCATACATGTACGGTATATAATATTTACAAGTCTACAGCTGTCCAACAGAGAAACCAATGGGTGAAATTACCCAACACCCCTTCTCTTTAAAGAGAGAGAGTTCAGGCCAATGGAAGGGCTTCTTGCAATCATTAACAGGAGCTCTAGAGCCAATACTGACCCTTTTTGGCCTCACTTACACCACATCTCACAGCCATCTGGTTTTCCCATGTGGTTTAGCATCTCTGTTTTGCTTCAGCTGGAAATCAGTTTAGGCCTGAAAGGTGATTTAGCTGGAGTCCATTATAAAAGAACATTTTTATTGAAATCAGTGTTGTATATTTAAGAATGTTTGTGCTAAATCAAGTGTATTTTGTGCAGCCCTCCAAAGCAGTTTCACCAAATCTGAATAATGTTTTTATGTCTGATAAAATTACGTTTGAAGGAAAGAATAAAGTCAATTGTTAAATTGGTGAGAGCTGGACAAAAAATATTATATCTACCTTGCATATGAATTTATTTGACACATATACAATTCAGTGTTTCCCCTAGGATCATGGCCTTGGGGGGGGGGGGGTTGTGGTGTTATGGGTGGTGCGGCAAAACACTCACACAAACACTTAATAGTGTTTATATGTTTCTTTTAATTGCAGTATACCAATATATTATAATGTCTGAACAATTACTGTACAATAACTAAACAACTGTACACTGAACTAAACACTAAACATCAGATTTATTTTAATATGTTAATTATTCACAAAGTGTGCAGCTTTTGTCACTGCAGTGCATCTTTCTGGGCTTCTGAAAGAACATTTCCAGAGCATCTTGGTATGGATAGTCTGAAACTTCTGGCCCATTTATTGAGATCCGCATGCAGGCTGCAAGATGGTCCCCTTGCAGCCTATTGCGAATGTCTGTTTTGACCTGTAAATACATTAACTGTTATGCTTTAAAAGTGATAGCTGATAGTAACAACAGTAAAAATCAACTTAACATAGTGATAGTTTAAAGCAGGAAATGCCATTGTATAACTAACTAGCTAGCTATTAATTAAGCAATTTATTTATCAATTCATTCATTCATGCTTGTGTGTATTTACTTACTTACCAAGATCAGTCTTGTACAGCCAGGGGGAGTATTTCGCCTCTGACAGCCAAGCTGGGTCAAAACCTGTCGTTCTGTGGTGGCTAGACATTTGCTGTTTGTCAGGGGCAGGACATGCAGCACTTGGGCTCTTTTCTGTACTTTGATTCGGAGTAGGAAAGCTACACCGGCTGCTGCTCGCAGCAGAACACGTGCTGTCATCGTCACCACCTTGGGAGCGTTTAAAAAACGCAGATATTTTTGCCTGCTGCGGAACTCCACGGTGCGCGCGCATCGGGGCGGAACTCCGCCGTTCGCGATATGGAGGACAATTGTAAACGCGCAAACGTTGAGACAGAAATTACATGCCATCGTATAAATAACATAATGCTATTTAGTTTAATAAAAGAAAAAAGCAAAGACCTGTTATATATAAATTACTTCTGTCGTTATTCGACGAAAATAAAATAAAATTAACTTGACCTTCAAGGGGGGCGGGGGGTGCCGTTGGGGGGGCGGGGCGCCCCCCTAATATAATGGTAAGGGAAACACTGCAATTACATAATTTGGAAATACCCTCATGTTGTTCCAAAAATATAAATTTTTCGATTTTATTAAAGTTTTTTTTTTTTACCTTGTCCTGTCGTGCTTAAAAGTCACCACATGGGGGAGTAGGTGCTTTGTTTGAGCTGGACAGTTTTGTTATCTCTAGGGGAGTGAACACATGGTGTGGTGTTTCCTCCTCTGGATAAAAGTAGTGAATTTATGTAGTTATTTATTAGTTATTTTTACCACAAACCAGTTGGCATTAATTAGATCAGGAGAGGAGGGTGTTAAAAGGAAAGGGGAAAGATTCACAAGTGGGAACAATACCTACCTGAACATATCATATAAGTTTGTTACAGTTTGTGCTGTACAGTCTTCGCAGTTTGTACATACTTACACATGTTTATACATGTATAAATATAAAAACACACAGTTAATGAACTACACGGGATAACAATGAGGTCATTTATAACACAGATGATAGATCACGGATGGGGAGTGGACAGAAACGTACAAGTCGTTACTGCAATAAATCGAAATGTCAGGTAAGAGAAACTACACCACCGACTAGTGTTTATAACATGCTAACCAATGTGCTAACGTGCTAAAGCAAAGCTATTACGTTTTTAAAGCATATGTACACAGAAATGAAATTTAGTGCACTATAAAGGGGACAGGAAATCTTCCTAAAAGTGCGCCAAATTGGTTTAGGGCTGGCCTTGATCAGAGGAACACGAAAATGCTTGATGGAGAGTAAAAATCCAGTTTTACCTTGAACTCAACATCATCGCATGTGTTCATAAAGAAACAGGAGGATGTGGAAAAGACACATCCATAGAAGATCTGTGGTTAGTGCTCCATGTTTGGAACAACCCGCCAGATGAGCTCCTTCAGAATTCCTTCTGCTTCGAAGGCAACGGGTGGTCAAACCAAACATTGTTTTGATTTATATTTGATTACTTCAGAAAGTATTTTACTAAACTTTTTCGCAGTGCTGTATTTGCCAAACTCTTGTTCAAATGTGAAATCTCGATAAAAAAACAAAACATTTCTCTTTCTCCCTCAGGCAACATCTTTGTGGTCAGTCTTTCTGTTGCTGACCTGGTGGTGGCACTGTACCCCTACCCCTTGGCTCTGGTTGCCATGTTCCACAATGGCTGGACAATGGGCTCCTTGCACTGCCAGCTGAGTGGCTTCGTGATGGGTCTGAGTGTGATCGGCTCAGTCTTCAACATCACAGCGATCGCCATCAACCGCTACTGCTACATCTGCCACAGTCTTCGATACGATCGTCTGTATTCGCGCCGGAACACCTGTCTGTACCTGCTGCTCACCTGGATGCTCACGGCAGTCGCCACCATACCCAACTTCCTTGTTGGTTCCTTAAAATATGATCCTCGCGTCTACTCCTGCACGTTTACCCAGACGGCCAGCTCTTCATACACAGTCTGTGTCGTTTTAATTCACTTTCTCGTACCGCTGGCAGTGGTTTCATTCTGCTACCTTCGCATCTGGACACTAGTGATCCGTGTCAAAGGTCGCGTGAGGCCAAATCCTAAAGTCAGAGCGGCTGATTTGAAAAACTTCCTGACTATGTTTGTGGTGTTTGTGCTGTTCGCCGTGTGCTGGGCTCCGCTGAACTTTATCGGGCTTGCGGTGGCAGTTAATCCTGCAAGGGTGGCGCCCAACGTCCCAGAGTGGCTGTTTGTGACCAGCTACTTCATGGCATATTTCAACAGCTGCCTAAATGCTGTCGTCTACGGGCTCCTCAACCAGAACTTCAGGCAAGAGTACAAACTGATTCTTCGTGCTCTCTGCACACCAAGCACACTGTTCACGGAAAGCTCCAGGTACAACACGGAAGCTGTGAAGAGTAAACAGTCACCGGCTGGAACGAATAACAACATTAAAGAAGCTAATGTGTATAAGGGTGGAGTGACGCACAATATTTTCTAGTGGATAAATCCGTAATTCCGAATTGCAAACTATTTTCTACAGGCCTGCATGGCTCAATGGGCTTTATCATCGTGTTCTTTTTCCGTACATATCTGGATGAGCAGGCCGAGTCAGGCCCAGGTCATACTTTTCTCTAAAAAGAAAAGCATGACACAACATCTTGTTGATCACTGACTGGTCAGTTGTTGAGCTCACTGATTGGCCAGAAAGAATCATCGATACTTGAGTCATTCACGCAAATCTGGGTGCCTTAGTATGTGTTACCGAAATATTGTGTTAATCCATTATTATGAAGACGCAATGTTTATGGAAGTATAATAGGAAATACAGCTTTATTAACTTTAAAACACTTTTTAATCCTAAAGTTCAAAGAATAAAGCAGCTCTCTTCAAGGTTTAAAAATGCCTTGATAAGCCTAGATCTATGATCTATACTATGATACTTCCTTTTTGTGATGCAACTTCCTGTTCTATCTCAAAACAATAGGATTAAATTAAAATGACTAACACATATGCAAAGGATTTGGCGAGCTTGGTGAGCGTTCAAAAGGGAGCTCTCAGAGCGGATCCTGGACTGTCCAGCTACAAGAGGTCCAGCTATGAAGCCCCATTTAAGAGGAAGTAGCGAGGGGGTGGTGGGAGCTAATATAGGCAAACAATGGGCATGGTTGAACCCAGATGTGTGACTGGTTCATTATGTTGGCTTGTAAAAAGTCTAAAGCCATCTCCACCTCTTAGACTTTTTGATCTACATAAAGGTTGCTATATTTTTTCAGACTGTTACCACTAAAGGAGTTCTGGGCAATCACTGAGAATGCTGGGAAATGTTCCATTGACTTCACATGGGGCCAAACCATTACCGAGAAACTTATAAAAACTTTAAACAGAGCACACTTGTGGGGGTCAGCAATTTGTGCATAACAATTACATAACCACCAAAAAAGTATTTAAACCCCCAGGCTCTAGAAGGGGTTAACCATTTAACACTGACATTTAATTGCTATTAATTGCAAAATGTCTTCAAGATGAAATCATAGAGAAATTGGTGTTTTTATTGGGGTAATTATTTTAATCATAATAATACATTAAAAATTATGACATCACTGATGGCTCCCTAGCAACCAAACTGTTTACCCTAGCAACCACATTTTCTGAACTCTATCTCAGCTTTGGAAAATTAAAAAAACATGGAGGTTGGTTTATGTAACATATATATTGACAAAGGGCACCTTTATTATGTCATTGACCCCTCCATAGCAACCAGACTATTTAACATAGCAACCAACTTCACATATCACTATCTCAGCGACATGGATCATATTGGCATGCAGAACTTTTTTATGATATCACTGACTCCTCCATAGCAACCAAAATTCTACCTTGGCAACCACTCCATTTTGCTTATAAAATACTATGAAATTCCACATTTACAAGCCAACATCAAAGTTTGTGTACAAACTTTAGCCATCTTATATATAAAGATCTTACTGCCTCAAAAACTGAGCTATTCATCTTTTAAATTTGTAAAATCTTAATTCTTATAAATCTTTTGATATACAGCATAAAAATTCCACTCCTTCAACTGCCCCCATTGTTATGTAAAGTGTATTTCTTCTCTTTTTTTTCCCCTCGCTGGGTTGTGCATAGAATGTCGTATGAGTGACATCTTGATCAACATGTCTAGAACAAGCCCACTCAGAGCCATTAATGGAAGTCTGTCAAAACAAAAAAAGGCGAACCGGTAACAAGTAGAGCCAAGCCATACCAAGCCGAGCCATGCCATCATTAAAACTTGGTGGAATATTGGCACTGGTGCTAAAGGAGCACAAGATGAAGTGCACAATTGTTTTTGTATTTTCTACCGAATCAGAGGACAGCACTTGAATTCAAGCCAGCATTTTTTTACATGCATGCAATTGACTCTGTAATTCACGATTGTCAGCGGTGGAACCATTTTCTGTACACTACAAAATGCTATGAAATCAATGTTAACAAGTGGGAAGTTGAAAATACCAGTGAGGCCATCTTTCCATACATATGAACTGATGGAATACTAAAAACCCCATGAACAATTCACAATTAAAATGTATTTATTTACTTAAAGAATGTTTTTTGGCTTTGGGAAAAGATAAATGGTAGACGTTGACCAGACGGACCAGATGGCTACAACAGAAGTTTATAATAACAATACAAAACAAGGACATCCAACCAAATCCTTTATTTATTTAACTGAAAAGCTGCAAAATGTCTAGAGCCCAAAAGATCTTGTTTTGAAAAAAAAGAAGTTGATTTGTTTTGTAACTGAATCTATTTATAGCACACATTTTGTGTTTAAGCCACGCATGCACAACGGAACTAATGCTGGAAGTGATCACATCGTTCAACACTTGCAACACAATGTTGATTGTGAATAGAGTATTTGTATCGTAGCTGGAGTTTTGTACTATTTTCAATAATAAAATAATGCGTAATGAAATCAGTGCATTTTACTCATAATTAGTATTGACGTATTTACCAACCAAAGAATGCTATTAAAGACGTCCCAGTGCCCAACTCAATTTTATTTACACATTTCCAAAAGATTAAGTTTTGTTAAAGATTTTTTTGTAATTTCAGTGGACTTTTTTTGGAGCTGGAGTTCCATTAAAACCATGTACCACTGCTACCAGTGCGTGAACACTGCCATGTGAAATCTATTGCATTCCAAACAACCGTGAACACCAAGAAAGAACACAGAAGAAACATGAACCAAATCATTCTAAACCAACCAAAAACAAGAAAATGGAACATGGAACCATTAAAATAGCAGAAACCTCAAGCGTACCCTCAGACTTCCTCATTATAGCTCTACCGTCACTACAAACCCATCTCTTTGAAGCAGATCTTCACTTGTATATGTCGACTAAAAGATCTTGCACTGTTTTGTCTCCCCTCAGATGAAAGTACCATTTAAAAAAAAAAACAGAAACGTGGCTTATTAGTGTGTGAACAACACACAGTAACACACAATTACCACAAAACTCCCTCTAATACTGAGTTGTTTCATCTATGGTAGCTAAACCCCACAATTCTTGGAGAAATGTTTGTGATGTGCAGTATATGTAACTAAAGACAAACATAGCTGTATTTTAACCTTTAGAAGTCCAGGGGCCTTTTTCTGCATTTTTTTTACTACTTTAAAATCTGCTCTAAAAAATTAGTTTTTTAGTTGTGGTAACGCTTGATATAATTGTTTTCAGTATAACCCGCCTCTTTTTCCATCCCAATTATTCCATAACAATCCTGAAGTTTTCAAAAAATGCCATTCCAAGTATTACATTTACAAGTTTTTACTGCACAAACAAAATCACAATATTGAGTGTTGAGACAAAATGAAAATTCACAAATCCCCAAAGAAGCAAAGACAAGGCCAAAATAAGGGAACCTTTCCTAAACACTGTAGTTTGTGCCATAGCTTTGAAAAACGCAAGCCATATCACAGGCTTTGTTCTTCCAAGGGTTATGCTGTTTTCACCGCTAGATGGCACTGATTTGGATTTTAATTGGAATTACCTTGCATGACTTCTATGTCATGACTTTTATTGTTCATACAAAACCAACCACATATTTTAAATCAAAATTAACCATTATTCCTACTTAATTCAAAACAGCTGCTGTGCACACCAGAGACTTCTAAAGGTTAATTAATGGTATTGCAATGCACATTTCTCATGGTCAGCAGGAACTCAGGATCGTTTAAAAGGCCAGAGCCATTATTTCCAGAGCTGTCAAGTTTTGCTAAATTTTGTCAAGTTACCGCTAAAGGTTTCTGTTTAGAATTCTATTGGTGAACCAAAGTCATATACGTTGTAGACCTTTCAAAAAATTCCAAAAGAATCATCAATTTGTGATATAACATCGCATTTATAGGTTTTAATTGGATAGAATTACCATTACATTTATTTACTTAAACAAAACGTGCGTTTTGAAAGATACGTTTGTGCAAAGAAACTTGTAATGCTCACAGAGAATTTTTCCTAACTTGTTAGTTTTTCTTTTAAAATACAGATGTTCACATTTACAGTTATATTAAACGAGATATTAAAGAGATAGAAAAGATAGAAAAATAGCTCCAAAAGATTCACCAATCAGGAACACTCACCTTTCTTCAGAAATTACTTCATTCTCCTACTCCTGCAGCGATAATAAGACGCATTTAACAGTTTTGGAGTCTGCCATTTTCCGGGTCTGGCGAAAACACTTGGTGATTAACCATAGCTATGTGCTTTGTGAAGGGCAATGACAGTAGGTTCAAGCTCCACACTTACACCGCCAGCTCGAATCTGGTCTCCTCTACGTCTGCCCCAGGCAGTCAAGTCACACATTCTTGTCTTTCACCTTCCAAAATATTATCTTCAGTGTCTTCCAGTTCAGGCACAGTAGCTGCACGCGAGTAAACGTCTTAAGAATTGTCTTCACAAATGCCCCCATAGATGCCATTAACTTCTTGGATTATCACACCATATGTTTAGTTCCTAGCCAAATCTGCCAAGAAAGTCTGTACATTTTAGTTTCCGTTGGATTTAGCTCACAATATGAAATGGTAAATACAACTTTTTAACTCCAGACCAAGAACATACCAAGCGTTGTGCCAAAGTATTTGAAGTATCCTAGAAGGGACTCAAATGTACCACATAAATTTAATGGCCATTGAAAATAAATGGAAAAAGGCAAAAAACCTTTTAAGGCGAATCATCATAGAGAAATTTGGATTTGATTATGTAAATCATAGTAACAACTTACATTTTATGACATCACTGACAGCACCCTAGCAACCATTTTTTACCTTAGCAACCTATTTTCTTGAGTATATCTAAGCTTTGGTAAATGATAGAGACATGGGGGTTGGATTATAAAACTTATAGTGACAAAGAATACATATTGTCACTGATCAGGAAACCATTATGTCTATAGTAACCAGACTGTTTAACTTAGCAACCAGTTTACCATATCTCTGTCTCAGCTTTGGAAAATCACAAAGACATGAGGGTTGCTTTATTTCACTCATGGTGACACTGGGAATATCATGTTTTGACCCCTTCATTTTGGCATGAGGATATTTGTATGAGATCACTGACATATCCCTAGCAACCAAAATGCTACCTTGGCAACCATTCTGTTTTGGTTAATAAAAAGTACTCGTAAAAGGCACATTCTCAAGCAAACTTAAAAATTTGTGTACAAACTAATACAATTTATAATACAAATATAATTTTATACTCTGTAACTCAAAAAATATTCTTATACAAATATTGTGTCAGGAATGGGTTTTACTCATCATGAAAATGCAGAACGCATTCCAAACCTTCATCCACGGTTGCACCCTACCATCACTGAGTGGAGCACAAGCATTTTTCCAAGAAAAGGGTTCCTTTAAAATTTAGGAAGATGCTTTTATGAGTTATGTTTCGAAGAAAACAAGTCTTTTGTATCGCATCTGTAGTCCATGTAAGAATGTTATCTTGTATTCCTCAGGAAAACAGTCGAGGGTGTGCTCTTGAATTCCTATAAAGGATGACTGATGCCATGGCAACTAAAACTGATGTTTGTGTGTGTGTCCATTGTAAATTATTTGTATATTTATGTATATTTTGTACATAAGATTATGTGTCTCTTGGGATTGTACTTTTTCTATTATGCTAATAATAAAGAACAAGACTGATGCTCATCTGTAACATCCATAAACGTTATACTTCCCATAAATACATGTTTTTTTCCGAATTTCCACAACTTTTTACGAGATGTTTGCATGCAGTAAGCTTAGGACTTAACTTCATCTTTGTCTTTTTATTAGTGCTGTCTTTATCTCTCCCTCATTAGTCTAAATATCAAATGTCAGCAGTACTTTACTCTCCAGCCATATTACGTACCTTCATCCTCGTTGCACACACTTTTGCTTTTCTCCTTGAGCGAGATTTATTGCTTCTCCGGACTCAGAAAGCGCTGGCTGAAAGGGGCAGATGATGACGACCTGACGCAATTTTCTCTGGAGCAGTAATTTCCACAGAATGCTGGAGCCTCGAGGTATTAACCCTGATGCTCTAACAGTGCTGTATCCACTACAGATATAAAGAAATACAAACATAAGTGTGCTTTCAAGCTCAGGAGGCTCATAGAACACAGTCTCAAGGCTTTTAGAGACACATGGCTCTGGAATTTGAGCGGGCAGATTATAGAGCCATTTCAATTTGCAGCAATATAGACACCACTCAAAGATCATTGCATTTAGTTTGTGAGGTTTTTTTTAAGGTTGGATATACACTCGTCGGCCACTTTATTAGGTACACCCATTCAACTGCTCGTTAACGCAAATTTCTAATAAGGCAATCACATGTCAGCCATAGACATGGTCAAGACATTCTGCTGCAGTTCAAAATGAGCATCAGAATCGGGGAAAAATGTGACATGGTTGTTGGTGCCAGATGGGATGGTCAGAAACTGGGATCTACTGGGATTTCCATGCATAACAGTCTCGAGGGTCAACAGAGAATGATCAGAAAGAGAGAAAATTTCTCTCTTTGTGTGTTGCCAATACCAGTATCAATGTCAAAATGCTCCGTACACTCACTGGCCACTTTATTAGGTACACCTACCCAAATGCTTGTTAAGGCAACTTTCTAATCAGCTGATCTACTGGGATTTTCATGGACAACCATCACCAGACTTTACAGTTTATGGTCACAACATCTCAGTAGAGCACCCATGGGATGTGATGGAACTGGAGATTTGCATCATGGATGTGCAGCCGACAACTCTGCAGAAACTACGAGATGCTATCATGTCAAAATGGACCAAACTCTCTGAGGAATGTTTCCAGTACCTTGTTGAATCTATGCCATGAAGGATTAAAGCAGCTGAAATGGGGTCCGACCGAGTCCTAGTAAGGTGTACCTAATAAAGTTGCTGTTGAGTGTGTGACGAAGATCGCAATAGCAGTTAAAACACCCATAAACCCTACCAAAAATCAAATATTTGACATGTTGTCGGAAAAACAGTAGTAAACATAAGCCATGCGTTGATTCATTAGTACATTTGATTCAGTACAGGAGAGGAAAAGAATGACCTTCAACTCATTTTTGTTTATCCACTGGACAAGTCATTTTCCATCAATTTTACAGGAGAGGTTGTAAAGAAAAGTGACTGCAGCTTGTTAAAATGACAACGGGGTAGATTTGAAGGTTTGATGTAAACACTACTCACATGGATACCACAGAAACCAATTGTTAAGAGCTAAAACAAGACAATGGGTGCACCACAGGCTTCTGAGATTGGTAGGTTAAGGAAAATATGTGCAGCTCAGTTCTTACAAAGTGGAGTTTCATCACAGCTAAACACTCCAATCCCAAAGATTCTCACTGCGTCAGACCTGTTGTGATGGCCAGAAATTGACAATAAAAAACCTGTAAAAATCTTCAGGAAATAGCAAGTATTCCCTAATTTTACATTTAATTACTATGCCTATCACCAATCTTTTTAGTTTTTTTTTTATATTGGTTGCATTGAAACTCGCAGCTTGAATAATTTAAATCCTTAAGTGTCTGATACCCATTTACCTTTTTTGGAGTGTGTATCTGAAATTCTTCAAGCACTTAAACTGAGTGAAACGTAGCACCTGACACCAAAACAGACAGGTTACAAAGAGAACAATAATGAAATTGTGATTTGTTTTGTTTAACCGTAGTGTGTTAAATGTACCAAAGCCAGCAAAAAATGTACTTTGAGGAAGATTCAAGCAGAAGACAGAAGAACAAAACGATGATTTGGAAAATATAAATGATGATTGTTTTTCTTTTTGAAAGTAAGCAAACCCAAAAAAATCATAATTTACTTAAATATGAAACAGCAAAACTCTAAGATGTTAAGAAAGACAGTTTCTTGTTATGGTAAGATTGAGCACAGCAACAAGACACAAGGTGGCTATACAGCATAAACAAGGACTCTCCCAGACAAAGATTTCAAAGCAGATTGGTGTAAGGTGTAGTGTTCTAGTTCTTCTGAAAAAGCACAAGTGAACAAACAACAATGAGGACTATAGATGAAGTGGTTGTGCAAAGAAACTACTGATGAAAGACACATCAAGCTAATTAACCTAAGAAATTGGAAGCAGTGCGCTTATCTCAGAGCAGGCAGCAACCATTGGGACCCAGGTAAACACACATACTGAGAAGAATCTGGTCAGGGGTCTTCATGGAATGGTTACAGCCAAAAAAAAAACCTACCTCCAATGATGGACCAAGGGCAAGTAATTCAAGCATGCACATACTGGAAGCTAGGGTGAAGAAAAATGGCAGCAGGTGCTCTGGATTAATGAATCAACATTTGAACTATTTGGCATGAGGTATAGCTTGAGGCGGTTCATTGAAGAATGGAAAGCTGTACAATATTGAGAATCTGCTGGCAACAGTGGTGGCGGTTCCTTGAATGTTTGGAGCTGCATTTCTGCAGAGTTGGAAATTCTGAATCCTGACCTCAACATCAAATGTGTCTGGAATTACATTACGGGACAGAAAGATGTGAGAAAGCTACAAATGTTTTGTAGTTCTCCAAGAAGTTGGAAACAATCCACTGTAATGTAATGTTTGATAATGATACCAGGTTTGTTACATTTGTTACGAACTCCATTTTTATTCTGCACAAAAAACATAATGGGAAAACCCAATAAACATAAATATGAGGAAGAGTCACACATCTAGGTTTCTGTGTATTTCTTAAAGGTGTAAACACAACAATCGCCACACCTTAAGTCTCCTAGCAGAGAGCCTTCAAAAACTGTGCAGATGTACAGAGAAGAATTGCTGCTGTTTTGAAGGCAAAATGTAGTCACTCCAAATATAGAGCTGATTTAGATTTCTCTTTTGTTCATTCATTGAATGGAAATACATGATTAATGCTTCCATTTTAAAAACATTCTTTTGCGCAACTGCCTAAAACGTTTGCAAAGTACCCTACTGCATATAATGAATAAACTCTAACGGCTTAACTTTTCGCATTTGCTTACAAAGCTCAGTTGTACCTCAAATTCATAGTTAAATTTTAATTATGAATCATCAAATTTAAACCAAGACTTATTCTCTTGCTCTTTGAATGTTGCTGAGTTCTTTTATGCCATCTAGCGGACATGCGCGAACACCCATTACTCTAGACATGTATGCGCATGACTGTCAGGGGCATCCGGATCATGTGACGAGGAACCGGAAGCGCGATTATACCCAAAATGTCGCAAGTGCTGAACTAAAGTGTCGGAGTTACTGCACTTCTTAATTTTGTGTGCGTTTAAAAATAAAAATAGTAAAATGCAAAATTACGAGAAAAAAGATTTGGGTTCCGTTTCCGAGAGCGCGCCGGATTTTAGAAGGTAAGATACTTCAGCTGATGCTATTCTGCTCAAACTGCACCTGACCCCACATCAAAGTAACAATATTTTCATTCATGTGATTTTCAACACACCTGCGACATTTCGAAGTGGATTTAGTTCAAATCAGATTTTTCTCATCGGCTCGTGTTTATTTATTGTTTCAGCAATGATGGATCCCTTGTCTCTGCTCTCAAGACACTATTGTTTTTCACTCTCCTGATGGTAACTCTACCCATCGGGCTGTATTTTGCATCGAAGTCTCTTCTCTTCGAAGGTAACTAGTTCTTGAGAGGCTGGATCAATATTGTTCAACCTTGGTGAAATGTATAAATGTTTTATTACCAGTTTTATAATTAGTATACGATTATATATGGAATTATTATACTTTTTAATCTTTCCTCTTTTTAAACAGACATCGGAAGTGGTCAAAATGGCGAACTATGCAATCTTAATCCATTTTTTACATTTAGTAATTGTTCTTTTGATACTTAAATGTGCTCACAACAAAATCACACCAATGGAAATCAAATGTATTAATCCATGGAGGTCTGGATTTGGGGTCACACTCCAAGTTCAAGTGGAAAAACAGTAAAAGCTGCTCTAACTCGGTTGTAATGTTCGTAAACCCTGTCAGAATAAGTAGTGTATGTGGCCTCCACGTGCCGGTATACCCTATCTACAATGCCTGGGCATGCTTTTGTGTGGCGGTGGATAGTCTCCTCAGAGATCTCCTCCCAAAGCTAAACCTTCCATCAACTCCTGGACAGCCTGTGATGCAACGTTGGCATAAAGAGTGAGATGTTCCAGATGTGTACAATTAAATTCAGGTCTGGGAACAGTGCGGTCAGTCCATAGTGTCAATGTCTTCATCTTGCAGGAACTTCTGCCACACTCCAGCCACATGAGATCTAGCATTGTCTTGCATAAGGAGGAACCCAGGGCCAATCGCACCGGCATATAGTCTCATAAAAGGGTCTTAGGACCTCATCTCATTACCCAATTGCAACTAGGCTGCCTCTGGCAAGCACATGGAGGGTGGTGTGGCCACCCCGCACCCTTACTGACCCACTGCCACTGCATTGTTCCAGGCAGCAGAACATTCTCCACAACATCTCCACATCTGGAACATGTGCTCAGTGTGAACCTGCTTTCATCTATGAAGAGCACAGGGCATCAGTGGAAAATGTGCCAATCTTGGTGTTCTCTGGGTAATGCTAAACATCCGGCACAGTGTTCGGCTGTAAGCACATCCCCCACATGTGGACGTTGAGCCCTCATACCACCCTCATGGAGTCTGTTCATGACCGTTTGAGCAGACACCTGCTGGGCTCTGGCCAGTGCCTCTCCTGTTCAGTAGATGTCTCCTGTTCGGCATACCCCACATCTCCTGATGTTCTGGCCGGTCTGCTAATGCGCCTCCATGTTCTAGACACTGCACTAGTCTTGTTTCCATCCAAAGATACAAATTAAATTTATGCACAAAACTGGAATAATGCATAAAATGTTCGCAAATTAAGCACCGTTTCCAGTGAAAACAAAAACATCACTTCCTGATAAATATCAAATATCGAAAGTGTCAAAAATCGAAAGGAAATTGAGTCACAGCTTTGAGTGAACGCCTTTTTGGGAATATAAGTTAAATTGCATATTGGAATACGAGGTTGAGGGATTTTAGAATGACTAAAACAACATTTCAGATGCAATTGCTTTGCTGGTTTGTCCATTAATGCGCCTCATCGTGCCCCAGTTTCGACAGAAAACGCTCGGCAATGCATCGGAAATTATTCTGTAAATGCGTTTCCATTTAAGGGCATGCACATTTTTTTCTTAATGGGTAAAAAGTTCAACATTTTTAAAGTTTTGTTTCCATCCAGGGTTTTTTATGTGATATTCTAAAATGTGCATAAAATTAGGTCGATGGAAACCAGCTAGTGACGGACACAGTAAACCTCGCATTGATCCTGCACTACCTTAAACCACTTGTGTGGGTTGTAATGAAAGCCTCTAATGGTCTCATGCAACCACTAGAGTGCCTCACCGCATGCCTTACTCCATACCTCACCACATATACGGTAAATCTGAAATTCTGTTTTTTTTTTTCAAAATGCTAAATTTAAATAACAATTGCTCATTACTGATTAAATATAATAATCATTTAGTATTTTTTTTCTTTCCTCCCCTCACTGCACTTCATTGGTTATTAGTTTTAAAGCAGAGATTCTTAACCTTTTTGACACTGGGGCCCAATTTTCCTTGTGCGATTGTTTGACTTGTGTTTAATATTTAAATCAAGTCATTTTATGGTTTACTAAAGTAAAATCTTTAAAGTATTTTTTAAATTAAAGTAAAAGAAAAAAAAAATATTTTCACACTGAACAGTTAAACCAAAGTTGTCGTGCTTAGCACAAATTAAAATTAAAAAAATATTTAAAAGGCATTTTGATAAATAAAATTGTGTGGTAATAAAGCAAGCACACTTAAAATAAGTTTAAAATGAAATAAACTGTAAATGACACTTAAATAGAGTGCAGCCTGCTGATGAACTTGACAAATTAGTAGTTTTAACTTTTGTACCATCTGTCTCTCTCCAAATCTGTGACAAATTAACAACAGTGTGTTTTTTTAACATGCTACAAATCACATTTCATGATAACCTCTTAATGAGAGACTTGGGCCTGTCTCTTAGACATGATCAAATCCAGTCTGGGTGGAATGGGGGAAAGGCTCACTCTTAGGGTAGCCTCCAGAGATGCTCTGAGTCTGCTGCGAGCTTTGGTCTTAGTAAGACTCCGAGATAAGGTGGAGTTCAAGAAACAACGGCTGTCCAACGGCTCTTTTATTAAACTCTGTATTAGAGCGAGTACAGCAAGAACGAAACGGCGAAGCAATTACCATCAATTGGATCTCTCTGCGTTTGCCCGGGAAACTGCAGCAGCGCGAGACGTGGTGCATCAGCAATCATTGCCGCTCGCAAGGAGTACTCCCAATCTTCCAGATTAATTTTATTATTAATATCATTTATTATTTGTTTTTAATGTCCTCTGATGGATTTGAGTGTGGTTTAAAAGGTGAAATAGAAATGAAAATGAAATGAGGCAAAGATGCTAATTTGGCCGAGGCTCTATTGGCGCATAACACAACGCCTGACTGACGCCTCACTGCTACCAAGTGCTAGGAAGCGCCATTCAGATCCCGCGGCCCACTAGTTGGCGCTCGAGAACTGAGATTGGGCCGCAGCCCCATGGTTAAGAAACACTGTTTTAAAGCATTCGTTTCAAATCCTAAACCTCCCAAACACTCTAGATCTCTACCTTCAGCTGGTTTTGGGCCTCTACACACTGATCCGAAGTTCAAACACCAGGGGCACCAACAGGGGCTAACACTTCTTTTTTTTTATTTTCATTATTATTATTATTATTATTAGGGGCTAACACATCTGAAGGCACGAGTATGCCAACGATTCGTTTTTTTGCAAAGAGGACGACCAATGCAAGCTGACTCTTTTGATGACACGAGTGAGTTGATGACACGAGCGCACATTTTCATAGCGACTTTGCACAGGAAACAGAAAAGAAATCCACAAATCCTTTCTTTTCTACAAATTTTTGTCAAACCGCTCCCTATAATCATGTTTATTACAGTCGCTTCTAAGAGGGAATCGCCTTGGCCCTTATCGTCTCACAATGGTAGTTTTAAAAGTCGATGAAAGGCATATTTTTATGTGCTGAGTTTTTTTAGCTTGAGATTTCTGTAAAGCACTTTAAAGCAGCCTGTCTGTTTTAAATTGTGCCATATAAATGAATTTTTCATCTGCAATAAGAGTTTTCATAAGCTTTGGATCCATTATTCTTCTCTTTTCTTCCCAGGCTCTCTGGGTTACTCCAGCAATGACAGCTATTTCTATGCTGCCATCGTTGCAGTGCTCGCCGTCCACGTGGTTCTGGCTCTCTTTGTCTATGTGGCATGGAACGAGGGATCACGCCAAACGAGAGAGGGAAAGCAGGATTAACTTTTGGTTTCTCCTGAACGCCAGGAGCCTGATTTTGGTTTCTATGGATCTAATCGAGATGGTGGCTGGAGGTTGTCTAAATGCACTAGGTGTCAATGTCGACAGGAGAGCGGGGAATATAAATTTTTTTCTGCACTGTCATTTCATTCTTTAGATCCAGCTCTGAATCTGAGGATTTAAAGCAATTCTTTCCCAAATTTCTGTAGCGTCTTCCGTGTTTTTTTATACTGAAGTATACTGTGAAATTAAGTATTGTGGAGATTCCAAAGTGGAATTCATATCGTTTGTTTTGGCTTTGGAATGTTCATTTCTCCATGACTGGAAAGCCACAAGAGAATTTTAGTTCATTCTAGATTCTAGAGATTTCAGGACAGTTGTGTAGTTCATATTGTGTGTTACTCTGAATCAACATAGACGCGTAAATAATCAAAATGTAACTCTTAATGTCCATATGTGAAATTTAATGCATTATTTTTCCAACATTAATCAGAATATTGTTTTAAAGTGGTCTCATAAATACCAATTCATCACAAGCAAACCCTGCTTTGGCCTGCTTTTTGTCCAAGTTTTTCATATGAAATAAAGCTGAGCTGTGGATATTATAACATTTGCATTTTTTAATCGAAATTGTAACCAGATTGTTGAAAGAATGAGATTTTCTTGACCGTGTCATTGAAGACTGTCAACATTTAAACATTTCTTTAAAATCTTGATTGCTCAGTTACCACAAAAGTACATGAGCTTTGTTCAATGCAAGTCTTTTTTTTTTTTTTTTTTTGTGACTTAGTTTCTAAAAGTGAAATTGCTATATTTTACATACATTACAGTTGTGCTCATAAGTTTACAAAAATTTAGATTTCTTGGCTTCTTGTCATTAATTTCAAGATTCTGGAGTGGCCAACTCAGTCTCTTGACCTCAATGTCATTGAACCAACCCTGGGGAGAACTCAAACATGCAGTTCATGCAAGAATTTACTAGAATTGTAGGCTGTTTTTTGTTTTTTTTTTACCAACAGATAAGATAAAGAACCTCATCAACAACTACCTCAAGAGACTTCAGGCTGTCATTGATGCTCAAAAAGTTCAAAATATCAAAACTTTTGATCAGGTTAATTTGAAAAGTTTTTGTTATTATAATTTATAAAGAGTTGGTTACAAAAATGGGAACACCCAACCACTAACAATGAGTGGGAAATCTTCTGAAAAATTGCAAATAAATCAGAAACTTTGTCATAAACTTACGAGCACAACTGTATACACCTTGACTTTTTCTAACAAGAGAGTCGAGAAATGAAACTATTGAAAAAGCTGAATGGCATGATAACAACCTCGTCAACCTACTAGCAACTTAGGTTTAATTTACAAGCAGTTTCAACGAGTTTGCAACTTTAACCAGAAAGAAGTTCATAGAGAAAATAATAAGCCAATAAACAGATTCTACAAAGATGTTTTTGTGACAGGCTGGGATTTAATTAATTTAAAAACGGAACATTATGTCACTCAACATCAGTCATTTCTTCAAATATGACGTTGTAGAGCTGAAGAGCTGTTAAATTCAGAGAGGCATGAAACTACAGCTGTAAACACCATGGAAATTATACATATTTTAATTTGGCATGTAATAAGGAAATGTATATTGAAAATTAAATGTCACTTATTGCATTTTAGGTTTTATGATTTTTGTAGATTTTTGGTAGTTCTCTAGGAATTTGAGTGACATGTTCAAAGGCAGAAGGGAAAGTTGCTTGCATTAGGATTTTCCCTGCAGTTTGTGTTTTCTCTAAGTTGATAAGGTTTGGAAAAAGCATCTGCTAATGTCCACTTACTACATTTTCCTTTCCCATGCTTTTATAACTGAGCAAAGTCAAATATAGACCTCTGGTTCCTGAACCTCTGACATTTTACATTGATACAACAAAAGTAATCTAAACATCTTAATTCATTATAAAAGATGAAGACACGCTGCTCTTTATCAATAGCTCAATTAATTGTTAAATTACATTTTTTTCATTACCTTAATTATCAGTCAATGTTATTCCAATAGTTGTTTTTTTTGTAGTAAAATTTCAGGTCAATTTATTAAAATTTATTTCATTTTATAGATAATTTATTTATAAAATGTTTGGATGAACAATACAGTATAAAACAAAGTTACTAAAAATGTGTTCTTTGTTTTGGTCATTAGTGATAATTAATTTTTTTTCCAAATTATTTTGACCTAAAGTTTTAACAATAATTTTTTAAAGACTTATCTAACATCCACAAATGATGTCACTTTATCATCTGATTTATTTATTTGTTGAGCATCAATTTTCAAAACATAGGTAATGAATTGATTTTGACAAAATTTTATTGAATTAAAAAATATTTATTAAAGACCGAAGCAAAAGCGAAACATGACTTTTGCTTTTAATGGAGGAAGCTTCCCTACAAGGAAGCGACAGAAACAGCAGTTCATCGACTAACCACTTGAGGCTGAAGTGAGCAGATTCCAACTGAATTCTATGCAAAAACAATCATGGAAAACCTAGAATAATTTTTTTATTTTGATCATTTTTTTGGAAAAGAGGGAGGGGTGTTGGGGGAGGTTTGTGTGGCAAGTAGAAATACAGTGTACATTGCAAACCCTCACTTGTCTTTATGGCTTGAGCTGAAGTTTTGTAACTTTTAACAAAAGAGGCTGAGCTCTGACTGGTTTCCTGAACATGACAATGTCTTCACTACTCAAATGGCCTTCAGAGTCACCAGATCTCAATACAGCAGAGCACCTTTGGGATGTGGTGAAACGAGAGATTTGCATCATATGTGTGCAGCCAACAATTATACTGCAACTATGTGATGACAATCTGAGCCAAACTCTCTTCCGTCACCTTGTTGAATCTATGCTGTGAAGGATTAGGGCAGTTCTGGATGCAAAAGGGGTCCAACCCGGTTTTATTAAGTTGTACCTAATAAAGTGGCCAATGTGTTGGTCATCTAAAGTTCCCTAGTAATCCTTAGTTTTACAGGAATAATTCACCATTATCTGGGTAAATGACAAGAACGTTACACAATGGTCTCGTATCACATGTCATTATTTTAGGGAGTACGGGTGAGAGAAGTGGAACTGTTATAGTCAACACCTTGTCACTCAAAAGAGAAGCACTGTCATTGAAATCCACAGCAGGTCTCTCTCCCCAGTTGGGGGGCAATCTAGAGAACTAGGACGAGGTAAGCGGTTATCCAACTGTTCTTCAGACGTAGCAGTCCTGACCTGGAATCAACATGATGACCAGGGAAGCATTGACTCTCATTCTTTCTCATCAGAGCCACCTCCTCTTACACTGGGATGACGGAGATATTTCATCCATTTGTGCGTCATCATAATTCTGAGCCCAGTTCTGTGTACATATGGTTTTGTGCATATGTGCTTGCATTTAAGTCTGTGTGTAAGTGAATGAATCTTCCCTTATTATCCTCGGTGACTCACTCCCGTCGTGTAAACACGCACTGAGAGAGGTGAGAGGATGTTGTATAATCCTCCCCGTTTCCTGTGTTCATGTGAACGTGGCTTTATGTGGTCAGACAATACATGACCTCATTGAGGCCTAGGAAGACTTGACCTGAGTTCCACAGACAAATAAAGGCTTGTTCAAACAATAGGTGATAATGATGACAATGTTGAACAATTTCCTCTAAATGGGAACCAGAAGGTCAACAGAATCCACACCTAACTGCTTATTTGTTCATGATAATGGCAAGCCATGTTCTGCATGTTTTATGAGAGCATGGGTTCATTGTAAAAGTGTAGAGGTCTCTCTGCTGCCAGGACCCGTCTCACAGTGGTGCATTTTGAAACGCAAGGAGAATTTTTTAATAAGGAACAATGGCTCCCTCTCAGACTTCAAATCCCAGCATCACTTGTAAAGCCTTCAGGGCTCATCAACCTAATCACCCAAATAATCACAGTTGTGTTTGATTTAGGCGCTACCAGGTAACCAACAGGTGCCTTGAGCCTCTGTTTGTTTCTACCAAGAACTACTTTGAGATTCTAAAAACTATTATCACTAGTACTAATAACAAAAAATACAACTATGAGGGCCAAGCAGCCATTGGAAAACAGGAAGGGCCAAAATGATCCAAAAGGCATTTTAAGTTGATTTCAGTGAAACACGGTTTGTAAACAAGTAGGTATTTCAAAGCTTTAAGAAGGTATGTGGAAAGATCAGGTGACACTGGAAAACTGTTTCTTTTTTAGTCATGATTTTGGAGTCATGAAGTTTTATTAGTTGAAACGTAAGTGAAAAAATGGACAAGCTTTGAGAGTTTGAGTGAGAATATTGGTCAGATAACTCATAAAAGGCAAATGTAGGAGTACACCAAATTTCAGAACTTTCACACAAAAGGTTCTATGAGTGGACAATGGCGGAAAAATAACTGAAAAAAAAACCCCAGAACAAAAGTGTGTTTTGCCATTAAATATGTTTTCAAAAAACACTTTTAAATATCTACTGACCGCTAGGGGGCACTAAGCTGAAACTCTGCAGGCGACCTCGGGTCAGGGTTCTTAGAACATCCACCGAGTTTGGTCTTGATACATGAATCCATTCCTGAGATATAGCCTTATGAGCCTTTTAGAGAGTGTTGCGTTATAATTGTTTGCTAATTACTCTGAAACAAATAAAAATTTTTTTGATCAACAGTCTGGCACAAATTTAATGGTAATTGGACAAACAGGCTAGCACAAGCTCAAAAACGTTTTAATTATTCAAAATGGTGGCTAATTGGATATATATCATCATAGAATCTATTGGCATGGGCCAGGAAAGCAGAGGCAACTCTCTACACACCAAACAGTTAGAAAGTTATTAGCATAAACAGAAGAGAAACTTTGGACTTGTGATGGCACAAAATAATGTAAGTTACAGGGTCCAAATTGGGTACGGTGCCTTATAACAGCCAATGGAATCAGTTTGCCAAATTTCATAATTTTCCCCAAGCAAGCGATTCAAAAGACTGCCATTGACTTCAATGGTGGAAGAATAATATTAAGAACTCTGAGAAAACAATAGGTGCCATAATATAATAATAATGCATTTAACTACGGATACATTGCTCTGCACTCAAGGATACCACAGAAGTGACATACATGGATGCTTACAAAAGTCATAGAAAGACCCGACTGAGTACAGCAAGAAGACGCAAGGTCACATCGACAAGGTCTCTCCTAGACAAAGATTTTAAAGCACACTGGGGTTTCAAGATGTGCTGATCAAGTTCTTTTGATGGAGGCTAATTCTAAAGATCCTAGACATAGAGGTTAAAAGTGACTCGAGAAAACAGGAACTGGGAAAACTGGCAGCAGGTGCTCTGGACTGATGAGTCAAAATGTTAAATCGTTGGCTGTTGCAGAAGGCAATTTGTTTGTCAAAGGGCAGGAAACCCTTACAATAATGAGTGTTTCTACAGTGAAGCAACTCCATCAAACATACAACCAAAGTCATTTAGAACTATCTTCAGCATAAAGTAGATAAGGAAGTACTGGAAGTGATGGCATGGCCCCTACAGAGCCCGGATCTTTCGGACAGATACAAGAATATGGCTAGTTCTCCAAGATGTTCAGAACAACTGTTATGTAATTGTGCCCAAACTTTATTTAGAGTAAGAAACAGGGCAGAACCATAAAATTTACACTTATGATTTTCCTGTTTGGCCACAAGATACTCCAGGCTGATTACGTGGGAGCCATGTGTCTGTCATGCCGGCATCCAAATCCTATTCATTTTCCCTTCTAATGGTCCAATGTCAGGAAGTAGCATCCTCCACATTTATACGGTCCAGGCTGTCCAGCAATTTAATGGATTTTCAAGCCTTATTTCTTGTTTTCTCTGCTTTTGTGTTGTTATACTTGCTCAAATCTACTTGGAAAGAAATCAGCGGTTTACAAAAAGCATAATGACTTCAGATGATATCCAACACTCTCTTGAAAGTTGCTGAATTTCTGCTTTTTTTGGAACAAGTTGGAGACATTTGTCAGAATTGTGACAGTATTTCAAAATGATTACATAATATAAAAACAGCAAGAGCTGGGTAAAATTGTATAACTTTGTTCTAGCCATTAATACCCCAAAGAGTTTGCGATTGTGTCGGGAGACTGGCACATTAAATGAACCTGAAGGAAAACAGTGAATTAGCCCATTTTTGAGAAAGTACGAGTCCTGTCTACACCCACTGAACCAGTTCTTAAAGTAAGACACATCCTCCGAGTTGCTATGGACAATTTGGGGCCTCATCTTATATTTTGATTGTGCAACGGTAACCACGGCTGATTCACAGACTAGCGACTATTGCCATGGAAACTGGTTTCTCTCTGTTATCATCTTAGAAATATCAGAGCGATCCCTTTAAGTTTGGTCAGCAGGAGAGAAAGATAAATGTGAGTCTGGAAGAATGTGAAATGGTAAACTTCGCAGCACACTGAAGTTAATCCGAGGCTTTGTAAACACATTTATCATATCCGCCTGGCCTAGATACTGAAATTGGGAAATCCACGATGGTTCATCTCTTTTCTGTTAGGTAGTGTACATGATCAGATATTGAGAAGCATTAGGAGTTCATGGATTTTTTTTAATAATGAATTTTATTCAACATGCTTCTTCAATGCCTTTAATAATAATAATACATTTTATTTTTTGGTTCCTTTCACGTCATTCAAGGACACCTTACAATGTGTACACACAAAAACAGTCACTATCATTATAAGTTCAATTTACACAATAATTTAAAGAAAAATAAATAAATAAACTCTTTTAATTCATTTGGCCTTTTCAGAATATTGTCCAAAAATGATTGTTTAACCTGAAAAAGTTATCATATCTATGAATTTATTTTTATTTGTGCATTTTTTTATATGCATAGTAGATTATATATTTTGTGTTTTATGCGCCGTTCCACCAAATGGGTGCCATTTCTGTCCCAGGGATGTATAAATAAGATTTCAAAACACATTTTGTTAATAAGCAAAGTGTACTACACACTATTCCTATTGCAAATTGAGTCTATAACTTTTTTAATATACATATATTGATACAATCCATGTAAAACACTGAAAAAATTGCTTTTGTTGCTTGTCCCCAGTCTCTGATGCTACAATTGACCCCAAATATAATGATTAAGATCTTTTAAAAAGAACCTTTATTTTGCATTCATGAAAACATATATGTTTCTTTCAAATTTTAAACAAATATCTATACTTTCTTAGAAAACAAACCAAATCATTTAGTCATGTCCTCAGCTTTTTATTAACTCCTGTTACCCAAACCCCTCCCCCTCCTGAAAAACTGGGGAATTTCCGTAAGTCCACTTTTCAGAAGGAAGGTGCATCACTTGGATCTTTAGAAGGCCATGGGAAGCGCAAAGGTTTGTGATGATATCGGAGCGTTGTTACCGAATTAGTACATTACCACATTAATATTTAATACTCAAGAGATGGGATTGTATGAACAGAAAGGGAACAGGTTTATTAATGCATTAGGTTGAACAGAAAAGCATTTCAGTCACCTCGTGACCGGGAGGCACTTTCAGTCCTTTCCACTCTTACATGCAGATACCCGAAAGAGTAATCTATAATATATATAATCAAATTATTTCAGAGATTTATTTAGAGTAACAATGCACATATTTGGTGAATAATTGGATTAGCAGAAATTCCTGGCTCTAGAATCATGTGCACCATATGGCTGTTTAGTATGTATTTGCTAAAATCCTGTTACTTTCAGACCTGTTACTTATATAAAGAATAACATGAGGGTTATTTACAAGAGAAACGGCACCCATCTTTGGATTATAAATCTAATAAAATGTTTAAATAAGATGGACCAATATTGGAATGCTTGAGTATGTTTGATATTGGAATTTGTTTTGAAATCAAGTAAAAAATACTTTGTGTTCACAATCTTCATTTTAAGATGGAGGAAATTGAAAGAAAAGTAGGGTTGCTATTTTGTTTTATATTGTGCTATTAATTCGCTCTTAGTGTTTGTGTTTGGAGATAAATGAATGAACTACAGGCAGCATAATTGTGACTCAGTAAATGGATGACTGGTGTGTTCCACAGCTGTTTCATTGAACGGGCACCGCAGAGCCAAGCTTCAGCAGATGCCAATCACTGTCTGACATGACCTACTTACACACAGACACATAGTGCTGGCTAATTAAACTTCCACCTACCTGCTGTTGTTTGGACTTAAACCTCGCACTTTGAAGAATCCAGTTTTCTTGTGGGTACAGATGCAAAAAATGAAACGACAATACTTTATACATCAAGAAAATGATGAGGCAAAAATATAAACTTTCTTTACGTCTCATGAGAGGAGAAGAGGAGAAGCAAATACGAAAAGAGGGAAAAGGAAAGGAGACAATGAAACCAAGGAGAGATAAGAAGGTTAAGGTGAAGGTTAGGGGGAGGATAAGGAGAAGCCAAAAGAAGAAGAATAGGAGATGAGAGGAGTTGGTGAGGCCAAAAGCAGAGGAGAGAGAAGAGGAGTGGAAAGGAAAAGAGAGGAGAAGGTGAAGCCAAGAGGAGAGGAGGAGAGGAGAAGCAAAGAAGAGAAGAAAAGGTGAAGCCAGGAGAAAAAGAAGAGGAGAAGCAAATATGAAAAGAGGAGACAGGACAGGGGATAGCGAAGCCTTCCATAATGTCAAGTAAGGCACATCCTCATCTGCCTCCACATCAGTAATAGCATTATTCTGAAAGCTTATGCTTTTATTCCAGCTTTTAAAAAAAATAAATGTCTTGTTTAATACCATGATACATATATCGTGGACTTAATGTTGAGATATGTATCATGAGTAGGGTGGACATATTTTGATTACAAAAAAAGAGGACAATCGGCGTGACCTCGAGACTCAAATTCAGACAGGCTTCTTTGAGGTTGATGAACATGCTTTATTATGCTTCAATGGTGCAAAATTAACTTTTGTAATAAAATAAAATCTGTAAAAACTTGACAGAATAAGGGTTCTCTTAGACTCTTTTCAAATAAATGAATAAATACATAAATAACATTAAATAATGTTCTAAATATGAACTCTTCTGCTGGGAAATCTAGCGTCAAAAATATATCTCTTAATGACTGTAAGAAGATAAATAATAGAAGAGTCGCACAAAGATACTAAATTACCAAAAATTATCTATTCTTTTCATCTTTTAATAACCTATCGGTAATTACGTCGCGCAACAAAGTAGTGCCGTAGTATTGTGTGCCAAGCGCTGGTCAATTTAGGTACACGCGTAATGGTCCTATGAAAAAGAGTGAACTGAATTTTTAAAACCCACCCGGATGCCCTGGACTGGACGTAAAAAGTGGACATGTCCGGACAAAAGAGGACGGTTGTTTGCCCTAATCATGAGTAAAGTGTGTTGTCATGCCACTGTAATAATACAATTTGTTGGCGTTTTTATGTTTGTGTAGCCCCCAAACAAGAAATGCTATTTGTAATGTCTATGACTTCCCATTCAAACCTTTTTTTCCTCCTGAGGAACCAGCCTCACTGAAACGCCTCCTTAATTCTCCGCCGATGACATTCTCTTTCTGGCTGGCCACTTTAGTGGCAGTTTGGGAGCGGAGACCGGGTGGGAGGGCGTTCTGGCGAATCCACTGGCTCCGGCGAATCCTGTCCGGCCACGCCCCTTATCTCCTTATATGGTGTGCCGACGGGCTGTGACGTAAAGCGCGAGGTGTGTTCGTTGGAAAATGAACATCAGTGAATGAAAAAAGCGCTCTGAAGAAGTCACTCTTTGCCCACAGAAACGGTGCCGGTTATGTAACTGTATTTCATGTGTAACTCAAGGAAGGCTAAACGCGCTCTCCGTGCGTCTCGTAGCAGGAGCTTCTGAGCAACTTTCTGTCGGCTTCTCCCTGCTGCCTGTAATTCGGTGAGTTCAGCCGGTTGCTGTTTGGTTTAGTTTGTGAAATTAGAGCACTCGGGAAGTGTGTCAATGTGTTAAAGGCGCCCGGTGCCCGGGTTTACAGTGCCGTGGGAGCTTGGTCACGGCTAAAAGTTTGGCTGCGCTGCGTTCTGTAGGTTACCTGTATAATAATGTTGATTAAAAATGCATTCATATTCTTTCTTTTACGTCTCATTATTGTATGTATTCATTTATGTAGATACTGTGTGCATTTTATTTGTGTACTTTTGCTATTTCTTTGCTGTAAGTGATCATTCTAAACATATATTTGGTAGTAGGTCAGATTATGTGGTGCGTGGCTCTACATAGGTGCGCATTCATTCATTGGCCGTCCCGAGATGACGTCTATTTCTCCGTTTCAACGGAGGTCAAGAGCAGCACCGAACTCAACTTTTGACTAAGGTTAATATTTAATCGTGTCCAAGTATTCTGAAACTAAATAGTGAGCAATTACCACACAGAAATTAATATTTGGACATAAATGTGTCTAAAATGAAAAAATTGTGAGTTATGTAACGCATGACTTGAGAATCATGAGCCGGTGGGCGTGACGTCATGCCCTGGATTTCGTTGACTGGAATAAAAAGTTCACTGCTGACGCTGTCCACGCTTGCTTCGACATTTAAGCTCATATATAATGCGATTTTTTGTGGGCGATTTGCTGGCAGATTTTGTGTGGTTAGGACATTGTATACTGAAAGTTTTGGACAAGAGGAAATGGGGAGTTAGGTTCCAAAAGGGAATTAATCCATAAATGGTGACTAAAAAGGGTGTTTTTGTCCCAAGGAAAGGGGGTTGCATGAAACCTGTTTCAGTCAGGGAATCTGTGAAGAGAAAAAAACCAGCAATCAAATTACTTTCAGTGACTTACCTGCAGAAATCACCTGATAATAATAATAATAATAAAAATAATGCATAATTTTTTATAGCGCTTCTCCAGATGCTCAAAGACGCTTTACAATTTTCAAAGCATTATTCATTCACTCCGCATTCACACAACTTGGTAGCCTCTCTGTGGTGGCTGCCATTTTGCACATACAGTCTCCTGCTCACCACCAAACACACTTCACCAGTCACACACATCCATACAGGGCGATGTCGGTGGAGTGACTTGCCCAAGGTTAAAGACGCAGAATGGACCTGTTGGGGATCAAACCGGCAACCTTTCGGTTACCAACACTACCAACCAACACTACGCCACTTGCTTCCCCATGAAAAATCTAATGTCTCCAAAGACCCAGCTGACCAACTAGAGCACACTTCCATCCAGTCCATCTCCCACAGTTAAAGGATCATCCATGTACCTCCTCAGTTGTCAGACCTACGGTTCACATCCCCTGACTCTCCATGAATTGCTTCCTGTCTTCTTGAATCTCCCGAGCTTCTAGCTGTGTCTCTTCGGGGTTCATCCATCCCTTCATGACCTCTTTCCCTGCAAAATGGCATTCCATCAATATAGAGTATTTTTTTTTCTTTTTGTGAAAAATAACAAAATACAACAACAAAAAAACAACAAGTCTGAAAACACTGAAGCAACAACAGAAAGCAGGATTACTAGACCAATATCTAGCGTTGTCAACAATCAATGGCCAAAAGTAAACCTATTGTCACTCAATAAAAATGCTGTTTATTAAATTTCGGAACAACCTCTTCAAATATGAGTTATTTGAAATATTGTTGTTATTATCTTTAATGAGCATGATGTGTGATGAGCCCCAGAATGTTTTTGCTTGGTCCTTGATCAGATTGTTCTGCTGTTATCTCATTTCGAAGGACACTACTCATAATTCATGCACAGAATGATTCAGTATCAACACTGTTTGATGCATCTGTGATACAACTGTTTTTCTTGGCATTTTTACTCTCAGTAAATCCTTTGATGGGTTGTGATTTAAACTGTAAATCATGACGTCTTTTCAGTAGGATGAGAGAGATTAATGGCAGAGTACCTGCTGGAGGAGTCAGGTTTGAGGCCAGCAGATGGTGCTCACTACTGTACAAAGCTGAACTAAAAGGAAGAGTGGAATGATTAAATTTTTATATTTAGTGCTCTGTAGTCATGGAATTATTCAAGGGAGTTTCTTGAAATAGAAACATACTGTAGCGTGACCCCACATCCTGTCAGGGTTAATGATTCTCAATGGTTCCCTATCCCAGTTGTCGTTGACTATTGTACTTTTCACGGAGAGTCAGTGAGTGTTCTTGTATCTCTGTCAGCGGTTGTGATGTACATTGCTGGGCATGGGGTGATTTTTGAAAAACTGTTATTTTAAATAAATCAGATCAGATTATTACAAATGTATTCCCATCTCATGATCTGAGAGCTGCTTTTTTAGCCAAAAGTTAATTGGTTTTTGGAAATGGATATGGTACATATGTTTACTGTCAAATATACAGTAGCACTGTTCTTGGGCTTTTTCCTATTGTACTGTATATTTAGTTTTTATTTTGTGAAATACTGTCATTTTCTGTAGCATATATATGGTATTTTGCAGTTAAATTTACTGGCAAGTTTGCAGTTTACTCTGCTAAACTAATTATGGCTTAACACATGTTTTGTGAAATACAGGCTTTTTCGGAAACTTTTACATATTTTGCAGTTAAATTCACTGAATGTTTTTTACCGTGTCCTCTGTAAAACTAATTATGGTTTTTATTGTAAATTCTACAGTTATTAGATGTTTAGTGAAATACAGTCTTTTTCTGTGGAATTTATACAGTATTTAAAGTTCGGACGTGCTGTAAAAATAATTTGGCTTTTGACTGTAAGTTTTGCAGTTTTTTGCAGTGCAGTTTATACCTTTTGGATTACGAAAAATGCTCATAATATATAGTTTTTGATGTCAAACCTGTTTGCCAAACCATTTTGAAAAATCACTCACCCTAAACATAAGTGTGAACATTAAACAAAAATAATATAGAAATTAATCAGAGCGGCGTCTGACAATGTCAAAAAAACGCACATGTTCAAGAACATTTATTTATTATTTGCATTGAAACAGAAACATTGAAAAGCATTTATTAGGCAGCCTTGAATTTCTGTTGTGGCTCACATATGTATCCTAGAATACAGCTGTGTATTTGTGCAGGATAAATTGCAGCCATGATGCGTCTCAATAACGAGTGTTCATCAGATGAGTTCCTCCTGGTGTTTCAGTGGAACAGATTTCCTGACTGTTTTCAATTAGTCCGTCTGCGCTATTCCACTGCCATAGCAAACAGGAGAAACTCTCTTTTAAAGGGCATTGGGTAAATTCATCACTATCCTACTGCAATATATTTTGAAGGTCTAAGTGATGGACACTTTGGATTTCTTGCTAGTGAAGCAGATTAAATACATCAATCCAAAAGGAGCTGTTTTGGTCACCTGACCTCATTGTCACGCTGTGTGCATCCTGCGAAAAAACCCTTTGAAGGGATTTAGCATGAGCCCCTCCTAGTAATGGTGTCTTTGATTGGTATTTTTGTCTTGTTTAAACTTCATACATTGATTTTGTTTCAGCCAGAATGTTGCTGGGGTTCCTCCACGAGTCATAATGGCCAATCAGAAGCCCCCAAATAAGATTCCATCAATGCTGCATTATTTTCCATTTCAAGATAAAGAAATCACTTTAAAATCGAAATCTTACTTTTTTTTGTAATTTCGCCCAACTCTAGGCCCAATAAAGTAGATGTAAAAGTTTTGGCTGTTCATACGTAAAAAAAAAAAAAAAACATACTTATATATATATATATATATTTCCCCAATTCCCTGACTCAGGACTGATAATGAAATCTCAGCAGAAACTAACAGCAGTATGACAGGTACACAGCCCCTCCGTTGTGTGTTAGGTAACAGATGACACAGTGGCCACTGCTGGGCTGTTACAGAGCATTCACACTGGGGAAACTGGGTTACTGGGACATGGCCTGCAAGGTTCGGCCTATAGCACGCAAGCAAGCTCTTCATTATGACTCGGCAGGCAGAAATGGCAGTGAGCTTTACATGCCTGAGAACTTTGAGAAAAGAGCTGGCCCTTTAATAGCTCACAGAGATGAATGTACAAATCCTGCGTCACATCTACAGCTACAAGAACAGAGCATAAAGCTGAAAAACTTGAACTGAAAGATAAAAAGAAAGTGACTGTTGGGAGGGAGAAAGAGTGAAGGTATTATAGAGAAAAGACAGTTTGTCAAGGCTGCTACTTGAATAAAGCATAACAAAGGACTGTGTTAGTGTAATGTTGTCATTTTGTCATTGAAAAAAAAGTTATCTAAAAAGCTGCAGTTTTGAAATGCATTATACAATCAACTTATAGACTTCAAAAGTAATAAAGGCATTACCCTACTCACTACAATGTATGGGGTTCAATTAGAGCTGGCTGATTAATCGCTAAAATTGGTTCATTTATTTAATTTTTTATTATAATTAATAATTTTATTTAAATCGCCCAAATTACTTTGTATTGATACATTTATGGCATTTTGTGGAAAAGAAAAATGGTCAGTTTAATAAATGTTCTAAATCAAAATGTAGATTTGATGTTTTTATGTTTTTAAAGACTGAACTTAACAGTCTTAAACCCTTTTAAAAGACGTTTACTTGAATAAAACACCAAACGACTGTGTGAGAGTAACTCTGTTGTAAGTGAATGTTGACTATTTATATTTAGTTGATTAAATATTTGAGCCCTCTATACTAACACTGCACCGTTAATAACTTTAAATATTCAATATTAATCATAAACAGCTAAAATTTGTACGCAAACTCTGATGTTGGCTTGTGAAAGTGCTGTTTCAAAGTATTTTTAAAAATGTAATAAAAACCATCCCTCATGTCTCTATGACTTTCCTACGCTGAGGGCAAGTTGGTTGCAATTTGGCAAAAATATATGGCATTTTGGTTGCTATGGTAAGGAGTCAGGTTGCTATGGAGGGGCCAGTGATTTCATATAATACACATATTCTATCAATATTCAACCCCCATGTCCCTATGGATTTCCTAAGCTGAGATATGTACAAGTGGTTGCTAGGGTAAACAGTTTGGTTGCTAGGAAGTGGTCAGTGATGCATGAATATATTTACGTTGCCTTTTCAATGGCATTATAAATCAATCTCTTCTAGAGCCTGGGGTTCAAATACTTTTGCAAAGTGACTGGTATGTTTTCGAACAAAGCCAAATACATTCTAGGAATGTAAAAAAGTCAATTTGTTACATAATATGGTAAAAAAAATCTCACCCATCTTACAACCTACTTCAACAATAATAAAAGCATTATGGTACTCCCTAAAACCAATGAAAAGACAATTTTATTTATTATAAGTACACAAACATTATTTGTAAAAAAAAAAAAAGCATACCTTTACTTTTTGGCCTTTTGATAAACCATAACTCACATTTACAGTGAGATTTCTTTCAGGTGCAATGGAACTTGCCCTCTAGTGGCAGCTTCAAACCACTTTTATTGTGTTTGTCGAGCTCAGGAGTTTATGGCCAGACTGTAAACCTATAAAACTGATGTTATTCCTCTGTCATCATGACTCAGTTGATCTGAGGTCACAGATCGACAAGTTCTCAACACAATGATTGTTTTAAGGAAACAGAAAAGTAGCATTAGGGAAATAAAGCTTCTTTCAGGTTCTTTCAGTTGCTGCTGCATGTATGTCAGCTTGTCTGCCCCGAGGTCAGTCAGGTGTTTGCATAACTGCGAATGCAGAGGGTGATTTCTGAGTCTGGTTGTGAAACGCAGTTTGAGGGCACTGCAGTTCTTAGGATGGCTTTCTTGCTCTCTTTTGAGGGATTTTGCTAAAGAGTCTTCTGAAAGCTTCTTAGTAAATGTGACTGCAATCAAATTGAACCCTGAACTATTTTCTTTTAATTTAGTGTTGAATGAAACCATTTAAGTCCGTAGAAATGTGACGTGTACAGTTTGAACTGTACCTCTACATTGTTCTTTTTAAAGCTCTCTGAAGGTTTGTTTGTTTGTTATAGAATTAACTATGATGAACTCTACTCTATCAGTTTGACTAGAATGTAGATAAAGGCTTTTTTATAAGTAATCTTTATTTTTTTGTGCACGTTATTGTTTTTTTGATCACGTTTGCTTGTAAAAGCCAACATATTGTTATTCATCTTTTGATTCAGAAAAAAAAATTCTAATTATATCTAGGGTTAATTTACCTTTTCAGAGTGGTACCACTAAAGGAGTACTGAAATGCCCCTGAGAATGCTGGGAAATTTTTCATTGACTAAACATGGGGTCAAGCTTTGTAAAAAAAATTTGCCAACGGACTTATAATGGTTATTGAAAATACATGGGAAGCGGCAGCGAAAACAAAGGTTGAAACATCATAGAGAAATGTTTTTTTTACTGTAATATTTCTAACAAATTAAAAAATGTATGACACCCTAGCAACCACAGTGTTTACCTTAGCTACCAAATTTTCCGAATTCTATCTCAGCTTTGGTAAACGATCAAGATGGATGAGGTTGATTCATATTACTTATAATGACAAAGGGAACATTATATTATGTCACTGACCCGTCCATAGCAACCTGACTGTTTACCTTAGCAACCAGTTTCCATCTCAGCTAGGGAAAACCATAGAGATATGTTTTTTTTATTTTATTTTTTTATGTTATTCATATTTGAATGGGGCACTTTGTATGATGTCACTGACTCCTCATTTTCCTTTTCAGCCATCTCGTTTGTATTATTGTGACACAATTTTGGACCTTTTCATCTCAGACAACACTTTGTTATATAAGGGTGAAATTTATTGGTGAATTATGTGATATTAACTTTGGTGTAGCTGCCATATTTCTGCAATTTTATCAATTTTGAATGTCAGAAACTTTCAAATGAAATCAATGGAAGTGAAGCTGAATCCTGTAACAGATCGTAGTGATTTAACAGGATTCTAGAGTTTAAATCCCTGCAGCTAGACGCCATTCAACTCCGAAACTTTATATGTCAAGTTACTCGTAAAAATTATGAAAGATATATTTTGTAGGCATTGGGGTTAAAAACTGATGCAACCAGATGAACATGTGAAAAATACGGTAAAAAACATGAGGTTGATATGTCATTTATTGTTATGTTTTAATTTATTTGAAAAATATTCCATGGACACAAATATCTGGAGATTCTTACAATGAATCAAGTTGATGATCTTTACTCGAATCTGTCTCTAATAAAAGGAAATCATTTTTGGATCGAATCGTAACCTGTGTATCATTTTTCCCTGAAAGATGTGCAACCCTAGTATACTAAAGCACCAGTGCTCACTCATGTATTCCCAGGAAATTACTAGTTTTTATTTTTATTTTGCTTAAGTTATTTTACAAAAACCTTCTGTGACGCTATTAACATTAGTCACATTTTAACAATACTGTTCCTAACTGCTTGATGAAATGGTCTCCTTTCAGCTTTTGTGGAAGCTCCTTTGTCTTTTCCATGATTGCATTTCACCTTGAGTTCCATAATGGTGGGGGTTTAAATCTGTGTCAGAGCTCAAGCAAATGAAGGATTGCCTTCCCAATGCTTTAAGTCTCTTTCAACTCTATTTAAGGTCAAACAAGCTTCAGAAAGCTTTTAAAACAACAATACACGGAAGATCCCAATGAGTTACTAAAATACAATCTCGTCTAAAACCTGAGATCCAGACGTTCACTGTGTAGATCATACTATATTGGTAGAGCTTCATCCAGATGGATTGGTTGTGAAAAGGTTGGTGGACCTTTAAGATCAGGCCATTTCTCCTCAAAAGACTTTTATTTTTGTACGTAATCCAAACTTGTTGAGGTAGGGGTTGAACTATGGACACTTCAAAACCTCAAATTACATGTTTTCGGTCTTGATATCCCTTTTAAAATTATATTTAATTGATAAAAACTTATCATTTTTGGAGGGTTCAAAATTTCTGAAAGTCTTTATTTTCTTTCTTCTTAATGGTTACTTCCTTCCTTTGACTTTAATCTATTAAGAGGCAAGCCAGATGATTCCTCTATTCACGCTTCACTTAGAGACACTTGAAGGCTTCACTTGCTTTTGCTCTCTTTCTTTGATCTTGGTCTCATTTACATTCTCTAATCGCTCATCTTTTTCAAGAGCAGAGAAGCCCAGATGAAAGAAGAGCTTCTCATCAGTTTTTTTATCCTTGAAAGATCCTAAATGTGCAAATATGGATTTTTGATTAATCATGATTACGGTTAACCATTAAAACTAAGGTTAGAGAAATATAGAGTAGAAATGCTTACACAATCACTGGCCACTTTATTAGGTACACCTGTAAATCTGCTTGTTAATGTAAATCAGCAAACCACAAGGCAGCAACTCAATGCATTTAAGCTTGTAGACGATCTTCTACAGGTCAAATAAGCTGATTTGAATGGATTGGCAAGTGGCACCGTGGTAGAGTCATTCGTCCAATAACCAGATGATTGTCGGTTCATCCCCCGCCAGATACACTTCATCTGCATTTCCCTGTATGGATGTGTGTGACTGGTGTGGTGTGTTTGGTAGTGGGGAGGAGGCCAGAGTTCAGAGGAGAATGGTCAGATTGGTTCGGGATATCCAGAAGCAGGGCTCTAGACTAACTTTTTGCACTGGTTGCACTGGTGCGCCTAAATTTTTTTCTTAGGTGCACCAGCACAAAAGTTAGGTGCACCCAAATTTTCAACAGCATCACATTTAACACCGCATTTTCACAAGTTCACTTTATTTATTTATTTATTCATTTTTTTTTTAAATCACTGTCCATATAGACAATATTGACTTGTAAATGATTTACTAACAACCTGGTCAAAATAAAGTTCTTTATTTGAAGCACAATTCTACAAGAAAGGTAACTAATACTTACTGAAAAAGTGTTTAAAGTGCTTTACTGAGCTGAAATTTAGATGAAAATATTTATTTTTTTTCATTTTTAAGCATCAGAATATTATGGTTAATGCAGTAACGAGACGGTAGGCATATTATTGACATAGGCTCCATGACATGACATGGCTTCCCTTGGGCATGAGCATGCTCGACCTCAATGTGTTCAATAAGTATATTCACCGGTCTTCCTCTCCGCAAGATACGACTGTACACAATGATGCATTCCTTTGTGGCGATATATGTGTCTCCGTCGATCAGGAATTCCACGTACGCACTGTTCACAATTTGCACAGACGTCTTTTTTTTCAATGTATCTGCGATGACTCCTATAAATTGGGTGCGCGCGACATCATTGCTGTACGTCGGGTTAACGTTCAAGCCATTTTTCTTCATAAGACTTATTTCGGACTTGAATTTAGTGAAGGGGAGTTCTTCTTTTGCAATATTGTAGGCAACGAAAAACATAATTATCATCTCGGCCTCGTCTGATGATCTGTTTGCAGCTGCCTGAAGCTAAAAGGCAGCGGGGAGAGGGGACACTTGAGCGGTGCATTTATCGCGGCATATTATGTGTTTTATAGAAAAATTCTGAAGTTTATAGTTTCAATTCTAAATGTATTAGAGCCAGTCACAGGGGAGGTTGATGGCTCCGTGTCAGAGCATTGGTTATGATTTTCACGATCAGGCCCTAACTTATCTTTCTTAATGAAAAATCTGTCAATCGTTCTTTTCATCTTCTCTCGTAATGCGCGGCTACATCCACTGTTTACCTGATGGACTCACCTCTCTCTGTCTGACTGCATCACATGCATTTTCAAACGTACGTTCACACACATACAGGAATATCTGGACCACGGCCAATCAGAGGGGGGGTGGGGCAGGATACGCTCTTCACTATCTCTGATTGGTTTAGACCACGATATGGGCCTAATAAGTGTCTGTTGAACAACAGGGAGATTCACAGAGTTTAGTTTTTTCCCCTCGAACGACGGGTCGCACCGGGGCAACCTTTGATTTTTTTAGTCGCACCATTGAGAAATTAGGTCGCATATGCGACCAAATTGGTCGCACTCTAGAGCCCTGAGAAGAGCATCTCTAAATGCACACAACTTTGAACCTTGAGGGGGATGGGCTACAACAGCTGACCACACCGTGTGCCATTTCTTTTAGCTAAGAACAGGAAACTGAAGCTATAATTTGCAGACTCACCAAAATTCAATTGAAGATTGGTAAAATGTTGCCTGGTCTGATGAGTCTCGATTTCTGCTGCAACATTCAGAAGGTAGGGTCAGAATTTGCCGTCAACAAATGTATGATGCTATCATGTCAATATGGACCAAAGTCTTTAAGGAATGTTTCCAGTATCTAGTTGAATCTATGCAGTTAAGGTTTGAGGCAGTTTTGAAGGCAAAAGGGATCCAACCCCATATTCAAAAGGTGTACCTAATAAAGTGGCCGGTGAGTTTATATGTTCTTATAGTTGCATTACACATCAAATGAAACTAACAATCATCTTGAAACACGAAATGCAACAGACATCAGACTAAAGCAACTGAACCTTGCCTTGTAGACGGCCCCTGGACACAACTCACAACAGTACCACTTTTTGTTCCTTTAATTTATTATTCTTATTTATTATTATTTTAGTTTCTCCACTTATAACTACCAAGAGCCCTGAGCTCAAAAAGCCTGTTGTATAGACTCTTCTGTGCCGTGGGGCAGTGGTTAGAGAGTTGGAGAGCCAGTGGTGATCCACGGTACTGGCAGTAGTTGCTACCAATGAAAAGTGCTTCTTCCACCTTCAGTAAAGGCAATTAACCTCTAATGGTCCCCTTGTGATGCTGCATGTATTAATGGCAGTGATAATTGTGTGTGTTCTGTGTGTGAGGACTTGGATTTGTAAAATAGCACAGATTCCAAGAACAGGTTACTATTTTTGGGTATCAAGTAACTTCCTTATTAACGGTAGGTCACATGTACACTAAAGTAACAGACCTTGCATGTCCTCATAAAGAGGTCTAAGCCTAGACGGAGACAGAGTCTGCCTAGAGATATCCAGGAAAACACATTTTAATCATGATTCTGTCATCAGAGAACACTTTAATGAGAATAACGTTCTGATGATTCTTTTGAATTTAAAGTGCAAATGCACGAATATACAGGACAGGTGCTGTGTACATTTGCTGTACATTCAGTCAGTTCAGAATCAAATATCAAACCGAAACGCAGATATTTTGTGCATCAAGAGCTCCGCCGTGAACAAAGGATACTTTAAAAAATGTGGGTTATTCAAAGTAAAAATGTGTTAATCGTTTATTTTCATCAATGAATGAAATGCGGTAAACTAACAAAAGAGAAATCTAAAATAAATCAATATTAAGGGTTAAAATTTTGCCTGTGGCGCAGTGGGTAGCACTGTGGCCTTCCAGTTAGAAGGTTGTCGGTTCGAGGCTCGCCGGTGACCTTCCTGGAAGGAGTTTGCATGTTCTCCCTGTGCTTGTGTGGGTTTCCCCCACAATCCCAAAAACATGTGGCAGGTTAATTGAATAATCTAAATTACTCAATAATTTAGTCTCACTCGATTGGGCACCAGCAGATCCCCGTGACCCAGGAAAATGTCGGCTGCAGACTGCCACGATCCCACCACTTCCCTTGACCCTACCCCCTCCTTCAATTTTTTTTTCCTGTATTACGTCTATATGTGCTTGGTTGCAATGGCTTTTTTGAACCTGCTCCACACTGCTCTCTGAAGGACAGTGCGGAAAAGGCTCTTTTTGAGCTACCCTACCTAATGTATATCCATTTCTCTGTTTCTTTCTCAAATGCTACCTCTCAACACTGGCCGGTCTTCATCCTGTCTATGTCTGTGGCCAGAGGGGTCCTATTTCACTGCATGTAACAGTGTATGTGACAAATAACGGCTTGATTGATTGATTGACCCTGGGAATAAGAGGGTTAGAAGATAGATCTCCAGTTTGTGAAGCAACTCTGCTGTTCCAACCATCTCGGAGAATGAACCACAGAAAACTCAATAGCACTTCATTAATTCCGAATATGCTTTAATCTCATCTATGGGCACTTTGTATGAATAAGATACATTTTTCTCTCATACTGTAAGTTAATTTGTACAAAATTGGTCTGCTAAATGCATAAATATGATGTAATGTAAAATGTTGTAGAATGGGGATTTATAGCAATTAAATTTACAAATACATTTTTCGATTTGCAAGTGGATGTCTCGATCTGCAAATGTGCATTTTGATTTTCTAGTGTGTTATCAGACTCCTGGTTGGAACACTTTTTCAATGCACAATCTGCAAAACAATTTGTTTGTGCAGAAAGATCTGCAAATATGTCAAGACCAAGTGTGTCAGCAGAGTGAAGCCAAACTGCAGCGATCGCCCCCAGGGGGCTGGCTGCAGAATGATTTCCAGCAAGTAAAAGTCGAGAAAATTGAATTATTTCCTCAGAAATTACACTTTTTGGCAGTTTTAACCTTCCTACACAGCTGTGTCTGTTTCAGTTCATGACTGGGCTTCAACATATATGTGACATTGATTATCATTAGCACCTTTTTTAGTATAATTCGTTTATCTTGTTGACTTCATTCTGGTTTAAAGGCTTGGTTGCAACAAATAGAGTTTTCTTTTGTTAGCTTTCTGCATTTTGTAAACATTCACATTACCCATTATTTATACTTCATTATATTTATGTTTTATATTTTCACCTCATTAATGAATGCATGTGCTAATGATTTGGCTGTGAACGTCTCACTCCAGCCCAGCACAAGCCATCTTTTTCAGTAATTGCTTGAGATTGTAAGCATTTCTCTTCTGTAAATAGCATTTTCAGGGCTTATTTGCCAGCTACGTAAATGATCTAAAGCATGATTGAGAGGTGGATAAGGAGTGATGAATTAGTTGCTTAGATCTATCCCACAACAGCAGAATAAAACAGCCTCAAACGGTTCTGAACCGTATAATTTTTTTATAATATCAGTAGAATCTGTCAAAATCTCCCAACTTCCTCAAAATCTTCCAACATCCTCAAAAGCAGACAATTCTCATACGTACACAGTGAGGATTGATAACAGATTAAAGTACCTTTTATAAAACTACAGAATATATTCAAGAGAAATTACTTTTGTGAATTTTGAGTTGATTAAACAGTTGGATCATTAGATTACCTCAAAGGCATCGTGTTTATTATGTTGTGGTTGCCAGGTCACCATTGACTTTAAATGGCCATTGAGAATAAATGTGAAATGGATTGTGAAATAAAAGATAAAAAGAGTTGTTAAGATTATCCAATTTTTAATGACATCAGCTACCACTCCATAGCAACCAAACTATTTACCCTAGCAACTAAATTCATAGAACTATATATCAGCTTTTGAAAATAATTGAGACAAGGGGATTAGTTTAAAGTACTTAGCGTCTAAAAGAAAACATTCTGTCACTGACTCCTTCATAGCAACCACAATGTTTACCTTAGCAACCAGTATGGCATGTCTCTATGTTAGCTTTGCAAAATCATAGAAACATGGGGTTGATTCATTTTACTCACATTGGCATGATGAATATTATATTGTCACTGACCCCTCCTTAGCAACCAGACTGTTTACCATAGCAACTGAATCGGTTTATCTCTATCTCAGCTTAGGAAAATCATAGAGAAATTGGGATTGTTTTTTTTACTCATAATGGCACGTGGAATATTATCTTATGTTACTGACCACACCATAGCAACTTGACAGTTTTCCATAGCAACAGATTTAATAAATTTTTATCTCAACTCTTGAAAATCATAGATATGCAGGGGTTATGTTGCTCATTGTGATATTGGCAACATTTTAAAAATTGCACTAGTACAAGCCAACATCTACCATCTAGTGGTTTTTAATATTTTGTTTTATATGTTCGTTTCTGGATTATAAATGTGCTGCTAACTGAACTGAAGAAAACCGAATCTCTTTAATGCCACGTGGAGTAAATGCAGTCATTGTTATGTAGTTGGAATCCATCCTTGGCGTGAAAAACTAATTCACAACTACTATATTTCGTAATGGCATTGGCATATTAAATGAAACAGGAAGGTTTAAAGCCAGTGCTGAATTGAGTTTAAAAAGGCTGATTCACAGGCCTGATTATACAAATCTCTGAAAGGAAGAGAGCTCATTGATGAGGTGCTGCGCTCTGAGGCAAGAATGATGCTCAGGAGATCTCCGCTTTACCTCATTAACTTCAGTACTGAATGCTTGCGAGTGTTTGACCCACATTTGTTATGTGCAGCGATCATATCAAAGAGCCAGCAGAGAGCAGGATGCGTCACAGATTTGGATTAGGTCACTGTGACAACCATCGGTCACATTAATATCGCCCATTATTTGCCAAGCGCTGGCTTTTCTGTGACTCCGTCAGTAGGGAAAGGCGCTAGTAACACAAGTTGTGGTATGGAATCCTAGTTTGGTTAAAAATCTGCATGAATTACAAATGTCGACGTTATTTTTGATTCTGTTTGTGGACAGTGTTTTTGTAATTAAACAATAAATACACATACAAAAGGGTTATATCTACGTAAATCGATATAAAGATTGATAAAGAAACTCTATATAAACATTATGTGTCTCAAGGAACCATGATATCCTGAATGTAAACATTATTTAGGACAATTTAACTGTCTGTTATGTTTATTAGTGGGGGAAACAGGGTAATTGCTATCTTTTATTTGCTATTCCCTGTGAATGTGATGAGTCGGTACCTTATAATTATTCATGAGTCTGAGCTCACTTATCCAATGGGAAGATGCAGTGTATTAATTATTAATTACTAACCAAAACTCTCTTTCTCTCTCTCTCTTTCTTTCTGAACTCCATATCAGCTTTGGTAAATGATAGAGTCATGGGGTTGGTTGAAATAACTTATAGGGACAAAGGCAAGATTAAATTATGTCCCTGACCCCTCCATAGAAACCAGCTGTTTACCATAGCAACCAATCTCTATCTCAGCTTAGGAAAATAATAGAAATGTGGCAGTTGGTTTATTTTACTCATATTGACATTGGCTTTTAAACGGTGCTTTTAAAAGCCAACGTCAAAAATTCATTGATTAATGTACTTCAGTGAAATTGAATCAATCCACTCTTGTAGGGGTCGAGGTGACCCAGCCCTCCTTCGTGGTTGCCATAGAGATACACAAACAACATGGAACTCATGGTACAATGGCGCCACTAACATGGAATTGGTTCGGTTTTGCCGTACAACACCTGCTACTAACAACATCCTTATGGAAAGTGTATTAAAATGGCTAGGGGAACTATTTTCCTACATTTTTTTTGGATGTTTAAAGTTTATAAAGTGCGTTATTCTTCCTTAATTAATCAAAAATATGATGCTTCTCTTTCTCACTCGTAAAGAAAATGAAAGCATCTATCTGAGCTTATAGGGCGCTTTGCAGGTTTGCATCTAGTCGTCTGCAGAGTAATGCGGGCCGAGTCGAGTTCACATTTGAAATGGAGTTGTGCTAAACTAGTTCAGCACCTTTATTAGCTTGCGTCTCCGCTAATATCTGTCCAGCACTACTAAATGGTAGGGGGAACACTGATCACAGTTGTTTAATGATTAATTGTGCAGCTCTAATGGAATCTTCTACTGTGTAAATCTTCTAGAGCATTCAGAGCTTTGTTTAGTGTTAGTGGGATAAACAGAGGCAGATGATGCACCAAATGGAAATTCATTGTGATTGTCATGCGAGCGTTGCATTCTTAAATGTATTTAGCTACGAGGAGCAAGTGCCAGATGATGAGGGTTTAATGGTGCGTGCTCCATTTGGAACAGTAACTATAATCTGAACTCATGCAGGTTTAAACATAAACTATTATCACTGTATCACTGATTTTGTGGCTACACAATTCTCAATATATATTTTCTTCCTTGCTTAATTGGTACAAATTTTGTTTATTGTTTCTTAAGGAATGCAGTTTTTAGGTGATGACACAGCTCTCGTCCAGGGTATCCTCGAGGTTTTATTTTATATCTAGAGCGCAGGGCATATTTAATGGCCGTAGAAGGTCTGCCGTGTCAGTGCAGGAGCTGGAGCAGCTGCGCTGAGGCTTCATGCTTACGTGAAGCCAGTGGAAGTATGCCTCACATGACTCCAGAGAGAATGCCTGGTATTCATGTCGCTCTCGCTAACCTTCTAGCAGTGACATATGCACCATTATATAACCAGCAATACACACGTCATTCTCTGCTCAAATGGTTCTACCCCCCTCTCTCCCATGCACTTGCTTTTTCATTATTTTCCCTTTAGCTATCTTTTCATCCCTACTTCCTCCAGTGTGCCAAATTTTTATTACATTTGCCTATGGGTGAATGATTAGGAAACATAACAATATTTTTTGCTCATCTCTTAACTGTGGAAAAAAAGGCATTCGTAGTTTTTTCATAAATACATTTCTAAAGGTGGCATTAAGAAGATGTCAGGAACAGGATGTGCACGGGTGGGTTAATTTTAGATTGTTGCCATAGATAACACCAGCATGGGTCTTATGAAACATTGGAAAAATTGCTACATGCCCAACAAAATATCCATCTTGAATTCAAGATCTGAAGTTCATTTGTGTTGTGAGATTAGACGGTTGTGTACTTCATTTTGGATTATTTTGGTTAAAATGAATACATGTTAGCATTAGGTTATTCAGTTAGCATTGAACTGCTTCCTCGTCACCATGTGATGTACGGTATTTAACACGGTCTTGAACTGAATTTGTTTCTTTGTATTAGTTATTGATTATGTGGATAATTGTTTGGATATTTGAATAAACGCATGTTTTTTCTGCTTAGTTTGCGAAAGTGGGCGAGCATCTCACTTGGCTACCATTGAACTGGACAGCATTTGCATATGCATGAGCTTCTTTTCAAATGCTCTTTTTATTTATGTTTGAGGAATCGGAAATAAAAATATGCAAGTACTGAAATATTTTGTAAGCAACTGTTTAAGGGGTTGCCATGGTAACTTGTGTAGGCTTCTAAAAAACACCATTCAGCAAAAATGTGGCTTCCAACGAATTGGTTTCTTTAAGTAATTATAGTTTAACTTTTTTATTTAATTCTTGATGGATAGAGCTCTGATTCTCACCAAGGTTTGAGCAAAACAAGTCCAATTGTTTCTTTCGGTAAAAATGAAGATTGTTTCTTCCAAACAATGGCTCGCTCATTTTTCTAGCTGTTAAATCCTAATTAAAGTTCAGAAAGTGGGTGGGCATCTAACTACCATGAACACTTCTCTTTAGCTGTACAGCAGCTTGTATATGCATGAATTTTTTTTTCAAATGTTCTTGTTCTATGAAAAATTTGTGAATGTGTTTGCGGAATTATAAAGAAAGATAAGCGAGCATTGAAATATTTTATTAGCAACTGTGGTTAATCTTTGGACATTTTGAAATCTCTCTGCTCCTCACCAAGTTTTGAGCAAAACCAGCCCAACTGTCCCATTTTTGGTAAAACTGTCCCAACAATTGGTAAAAATGTAGATGAAAAACAGATACTTTCTTCCAAACACTGGCTTGCTCTTTTTTATTCTCTCTTTTTTCAGAATAGGTTCTGATTGTGGGTAGAACAGTTGTTTGTAGCTGTATCTGATACAGAACATCTTGTAATGCTAATGTTCATCCTAAACTGATTTTTAGCTCCTTGATTTCCATACCGGCATTAGCAAGAGGGAAAGCACAGCTGTGAGTATAGCACATTACTGCCAAAGGGAGGGTGAATTTCCACTTGTGATGTGTGTCTGTAGCTCAGGTCGCTTCATTGTGGCTGTAACAAAGGCAGTTTTTAAATAAAACAAAAACATTTTCACTGTAGCTTTATTGTTTACACACTTTTTGGTTTCTCAGTTTCAGTGAAATGTTTATGGCTGCATCGTGACCCTAATGGTCAATTATTGGTTCTTATTTCATAGGGAAACATAACTGCTTAAGGATAGAAATATTTATTTTAAATGAAATTAAAAAGAAATACAGATTGACTTGGGAAAATGTAAAATGTTTATTAAGTCAGGGCATCTACTAATTTCAGTTACCCGCTGGACCACGCCCCCATGTTCCCAACACGTTGACGACAAAGCTGGAATTTAAACCATTTGGACTCAATTATGATTCACGGATCAGCTTTCTGTGGACAGTTCCTGATTTAAACAACGAGGAAGTACGCAATAGTATTACCTCATATTAAATTTACCCAGTCAACAACTTTTACCAGTATAAAGTTATAAGAAAAATCCTTGCATTATTTCCATATACAGTATAAGCTACATTTAACTCACATTTATGGCTGTTATCTTTAAATTACATTAACACAAAAGAAATATTTAATTAACAATTAGTTTATGTAAAGTTTAACCAAAAGTCTCAAATTCACCATTTTCAGCAACTGGATGCCAGTTGTTTAAAATTGCAGCAATCCATTTACTTCTCTTTTCGATTTTTCCAGCCCAAAGGCTGAAAATCCCTCAATCTTTTTTTTTAAATAATAAAATTTTGTCCTTTAATTACTAAGGAAAGGACATTGTTTAGACAGGAAGAGATGTGGAGATATTGGAACCCATGTCGCCCTGCACTACCACATATATGTCCATCTCACAGTCCACTATTACCACAGGGCCGTCCCATAAAATTCAACAATTTTCTTGTTCTGTCAAATTCACAATTTATCCCCTTATTTTCAACATTAATGATGCTGTATGGGAAGCAATTAGAAATAAAAGGGGTACATGCTTTAAGGATTATGCTTTTACAAAGACGTAATGAGTACTCCATTATTGTGACAACAAATGGTTACATTAAAAAGTCATTAAATTAGTTAATATTTAAATGTATAATAATGTTTTTAAGAAGACTCTTTGTGATCACAATAACATTCTGTGAAAATCATTACTTTTTGTAACACAAAACAAAATGTAATGATGGCACAGGGAACATGGCTGTAAAGCACAAAATCGCCCCATAAATTAGCACTTATTTGCATCCTTTGACTATTCAACAACACATACATATGCACTGCTGCGTTCTGCTGTAATCCATGCATTTTCATCTCTTGAGCTTGAGGTGCTCTGTTTCCTGTGCGAGCACGAGTGTTTATTTATCCAGGTTTCTAGGTTAGTCCTATTCTTACCCGTGCTTAGAACATCAGAGTCTGTTCAGGTTAACACTATTTTGGTCCAAGCTGGGACCTTAATTCCATTACACTTCATCTGTCTGCTGCAAGGCTGCTTGCTGAGCTTGGTGCTGTTTCTCTGGGTTCAATTTTATAGCTGACTCATCAGAATTCTGCAGATGAACCAAAAACGCTGGATTGTGCTCGATTTTATTGTACATTATATTTTCTAAAAACATTGCTGTCACATATCTATTTGAAACATTGTCAAAGGAACACAGCTCATCATATTGTATGATAGGAAAGCATTCTGTATGAGTGTGTGGCTGTTATAATTAATCAGAAGCTTAAACAGTGTCTAAGATTCACAGGTCTTCCGGCCAGAGTTCATAGGTCGGTCATGAGAGATATTATGGTTTAAGGTTTGGTGAGCTATTCCACCAAATGGGTGCCGTTTGTACCTTTCAAAATGTCTTTTTTACTTGATTTCAAAACAGATTCCAATAGCAAACATACTAACTATTCCACAAGGGTATTGGTATATTTTCTCTTGTAACTAACCCTCTCGTCATTCTTTATACAAGTAACAGGGCTGAATTTTTAGCAATAGCAAAGAGAAATTGCAAATGCACATGATTATAGAACCAGGAAATTCTGAAAGTTCAGTTATTTATCAAATATGTGCATGTTTACGCTAAAGTAGTTCTAACTCTGAAATAATTTAAGTAACAGGATAGTATTTTTCACAAAATCATAAAATATGTAAATATGAAATTGAGAAAATTCACCTTTGCTCTTCCCATGGACTTCTAAAGATCCAAGTAGTGCAACTTCCTGCTGTAAAACGCACCTATGGAAATTCCCCAAGTTTTCAGGAGGGGGAGGGGTTTGGGTAACAAGAATTAGTAAAAAAGCTGGGGGCAGCTTTTGCTTTTTTTAATCTAAGAAATGATACATATTTGCGTAAATAAATGTATTTAAACCAACATTATACGTGGATTTACATATCAATGCAAAAGAATGGTTATTTTTAAAAGGTCTTAATTGTTTTATTTAATAGTAGAGTGTAGCATCAGAGACTGGGGACAAGCAATAAATGCTATTTTTCAGTGTTTTATGTGGATTTTACCTTTTTTTTTTTAAATGGTATTGGTTAATTTGCTATAAGATTAGTGAGTAGTACACTTTGCTAAGTAATAAAAAGTATTTATGAAGCAATTTTAATGCTTAATTATGCATACAAAGTCCCAGGGACAGAAATGGCTTCCATATGGTGGAATGGCTTTCATGACTAGGGAATAAGCTTTAATTGAAAAGGATGGATGGGTAATGCCGAGATAGCTCATTACCAATGATGCCAGAACTCTCTGACCATTGCACTGTTGGCAAACTTACCTACCCAATAAATCCGCCAATGCTGTCATACAATGTCATGCTGATGTCATAACCATGTTCTCAATGCAAGCCTTTGTTACTGTTATGTAAAATGTTAATTCTCCAAGAGAGTGTTGGAGATTATTTTGTATAGCAGCGATTGCTCGCTCTGCGGGACTTTGGGGATTGTTTGAGTGGTTAATATTAATGAAATCTAATGAAAGTTTTGAATATATGAATAAATTATTAGTGCCATGTTGCTGCTCACAGGAGATTTATGGCTCTTAAATCACAGACTAATGAGAGAAAACCACAACAGTCACTAAATTAAAAACATGGGTTGATTCGCCAAAGGGCCATTTAAATTTAAGATATGCGCTTGATAAATGAATGCAGACTCTATAGCATATCAAATATTAAGATGGTTTATGGGGCCATTAAAAGTATGTTTGCTGACTTTGGTGATGAATGAGCTGTGAGGCTTGCGTTAGAGACTGATCCGTGCTGCAACATTTTAGAAATACTGTACATAAGTCACATTGAATTGAAATTGAAGTTTGTGTTGTGTTTTTTGTCACAGTTACTCAAGATTCGAGTCAGGTTAATGTGATTGAAGATTTGTTACTGCAGCAACTGTCTCCCATAGGAGCCTTGAGCCCCGCGCACTGTGGATATATAGATTCAAGAGGTCTAATAAGGAAACAATGCCTGTCAATCAGACCCTGTTGCCAAATGACATAAGAACGACTTAAAACAACATCTGCTGGAGATCTGTAGTGCATACCTGGACTAGGTTAAGGAAAGATTCAAAATAATAACAACGGTCATGTTTGATGGAGCAGAACATACTATGGTTGATGTGTATTCTCACACTCACATCCTCACTCAATTAATTTTGCATATCCTACCAGAAAAGTGTGAAATCCAGCAATCTACACGACAAATTCTGTTTTTTAGAATAAACTCCCTGGTAGTTAAAATCCACTCAATCTGAGTGTACATGTGGGACCATCAAATTTACTCCAGTACTGAGTTAACCTAACTGCCGTATTTTACTATTGATTGTGTTAAGTATAGACACAATTTTAGACTAAACTTTACTAAGCAGTTTTTTTTACCTAATTTTCATATTAAAAATTACCTTTTCTAGTGTATAACAGAACCCTAGAACATTATTAATTTAACACATTACTAGTTCATTCATTCATTAATTTTCTAAACCCCCTATTCCCATTTTTGGGGTCACAGGGGTCTATCTCCAGTGCGCATTGGACGAGAGGTGGGGGTACACCCTGGACACCCTTATTCAATTAACCTAACCGCATGTTTTTGGGATTGTGTGGGAGGAAACCCACGCAAGCACAAGGAGAACATGCAAACTCCTTCCAGGAAGGTCACCGGCGAGCCTTCTAACTGGAAGGCCACAGTGCTACCCAACTGGAAGGCCACAGGCCACAGTTACTCTAACTCAGGGGTGCTCATTACATCGATCGTGTTACCGGTCGATCGCGGCGTGAAATTGAAACAATTTCAGCTGATCATCCATCCCGTCACAGTTCGGTAAAGTTAGCTGCAGATTCACGGATTCGGTTTTCTCTGCTCAATAGCTCGAGACCAGAATGTTCTTAGTAAACAAATAATACCTATTTTTAATCTGTGTTGTGTAGCGGACAAACTACAAAACATTTATCATCAAAACAAGTTTCCCTCGGCATTCGCAGAAACACATTACCGTCTATGAGCAACCCGCTGACATGGAATCGCTTAGGGACCGTCTGCAAATTACCAGATGTTTTACCCAGAATATGCTTCATAACTTCATTCTAAATTGATCTGTTATAACCAAAATTAAGAAACACACCACTCCTCACCTGCATATTGTACTGCACGACTCAGTTTCAATAAAAAATGTAAAAAATGTTATTCTTGAATATTTGGATCAAAGCTCAATTGCTCCCATAAAAATCACTCTTTTACCACCAAATTCAGGTCACACACAACTGATTCAAATCAGTGCAAGTCATCAAATTAAACTCACGTAATTACAAAAAATGTCAATAATTAATTATTGTGTGTGCTTTGTCAATTCTCAATAAAGTTGAAAATAATTGTTTGTTGATTGATGTTTTACATTTTTGTAGCGGGTAGATCACTTTGACTTGGTCATTTTAAAAGTATCTCGCAAGCTGAAAAGGTGTGAGCACCCCTGCTCTAACTGGAAGGCCACAGTGCTTTTTTGGCTAACAGCTACATTTTCAACTTTGGGAATTTTCAATTTGCTGTGTATAGAATGTTTAGGCAATATACAGAATGCCTGAAATCGAGTACCTATATTTTATACAATGCCTAGACATTCTACAGAATGTCGGATTCCCTGCTGGCAATTTTTTTCCCATACCACTACTGTCTGCATTGGGTTGTCACTGCAAAACACTCGAGTGCCATACACAACTCTGCTCTCCAGACAAATCAGAATCACCTGCAGCTACTTACGTCTTCCTCCAATCACTGTCGCCGAAGTTCCATGTATAAACTCCAACTCCCAGAAGCCTGGGGTCCTTCGTCATTGATTCTTTCGTGACTAGTTCTCCTGGGCTCTCTAGTTCTGTAGAATACCTTGAAATTGTATAGAATGCCTTGGCAAAGCATATAACGTCTTTGCAAAAAAACATACGTTCCACAGTTTGCCAAAAGCCAATAGATATTCTATACAATGCCTAGACATTCTATAGAATGCTGTAATTTCACACTTTGGGGGTTCAACAGGACACGTGTACATGGTCTCCACCTTATGATGGCTTGGGTTCTTGTCCCAAAACCCGTTTGCAATAACAGTCATGTTGATTGCCAAACCCCCAAGTATTTCTTTTTGAAAAATGAACAAATCATGGGAAAATACTGTGTAAGCAAACCACAGTGACCTCTAAATACAACAGTGGAAATATTTTTGACAGTAAGTAATCATTTGCAGCAAGTGGTGACCTATTTGATCAATTGTTCTGATAAATTCAGATTCTTCAATTGATTCAGATTTTGGTGAAAACGTTATAACGTAAAAATTCTATCTGCTTTTGAGCTTTTACAAGATTCTATTCTTAAATGTTTAAATCAATTTTTGCTATAGAATTTAAATTTTTTTACTTTTAAACGTGTGTAAAGATCCATGGTGTGTCTTGCTGCTGCAGTGTGCTGTAAAATCAAGCTTATTTACTAGATAAATTAACATGTTTTTCCAACCTTCATATAGAGGTTATGATATCATAACATTAAATTTTGCTGTAAAATTAGCAAAATGCAGGGTCGTGCTGTTTACAGATATTTCCACATGGTCTTTCAGATTGTATTCACATTTGCTCTGTAATAGCAATGGGATGGACATGAAGACATTCGTATTCTTTTTCCAAAATGGTAAAACGTGAGGAAATGAGATTTGTTGATTAAAGTTCTAGCAAGCCGGGAGAGTGCAGAGTGCTTTTCAGGAAAGTTTTCCTTCTACAAAACTCCATTAAAAGAACTACATGTCCGCGTCTGGCCCCGTGGTATAGCGGACGGTGCGGCAGACATATATCTGCGTGGTTGCACCTGAGCCTGTTGCTATTTCCCAGCCTTCCCCTCTCTCTACCCACATCTCTTCCTGTCCTGTCATAAGGCAAAGGAAATAAAGGCAAAAATAAGGAAATAAAGGCAAAAATGGCCCAAAAAATAATCTTTAAAAAAAAAAAGAGCTACACGTCCACACAAATCTAATATATACACAATCGGCAGCAGGCTGTGTCATAATGAAGCACGTACCTCACTCAAATATACATTTATGACATGGCTACTACTAAGTTTTTCTTGTTTTTTTCTGAATGCTATAGTGGTTTCCACGATAGCTCTTGTGTTGTAAGTACCAAATGTGTTCAATTGATCTGATGAAGTGTTTGCCATGATTTATTTTGTCACCGCTGAAAATTAGGTCGTGTGCACTGTATGGAAAGCTTAATCCGCTTGCCTTGCAGCACAGTCTTTGTAATCCATTCTGAACTTAAGTAATCACTAAATCAATAATCAATCATCTATGAGGAGTCATTTAACTCAGCAGAAACTGCTGGAGCATTAAGTTAGACCTGGCTATTTATTAATATACCTACTTTTAAACTGAGTTTTATCATGATAAGTTGATAAGAATCATTCTTTACCAATTGAGAAAAAACCTTAAAATTGGTTTCAGTTCAGATTTTTTTCAATGGTTTGATTTCCTAAAAAGCTTTTATTCTAAGGGGTTATTTGAGGGGCGATTCTTGGATCACTGAGCGGGGGCTCAGCCTCTTATGCAACAATGCCATGCATCATAATGCCCCACAAATCCTGGAAAATCCTACATTTCATTGGTCCTCAAAAAAGGAAGCTGGTCTTAGGGAAATAGATTTATCTATAGATTTAAAATAGATTAAGGAAATGATATACGTATGATCATTTTAAACAGTGGCATTTCAATTTCTAAAACAATTTTGTGATTACATTTCATAACAAACTGGCCTGGCATTATGCGTGGAAGTTTATTTCCATGATAAATTCAGCTATTTTGCCACAAATCTGACCCAGTTTTACCCTTCTTCTCAACTGTTTCTTTGTCCTCTATCAATCTCTTATTTCCGTTGCTTTGTTGAACCAACCACTGCAATCCAAACAATTTTAACATCTGCACCAAACCATTTGGGTGTAAGTGAGGTTTTGGAAATATACTTACAATTCACTTAAAATGTACGCTGCTTACTTAAGTTATTCGCTAAAGATCAGAGAATCAGCCGTCCACCCTAGTTATGCTCTTTCTGTCTATTTCTTGAGTCCCTTTCATTTCTCTTGCTCTTTCTTTCATTTACTGTGACCCAAAAGACACACACAAAGGAATGAGAACCACTTTGACATTTTCTGGTAAATGGGACATTGTTCCCAGAAAGAAAAACGTTGGTCCAAAATGTTTGTTACAATTCAGCTTGTCACAATGATTTCAATTGGACGTTTTAGATTAATTACAATTATATAAAATTGCAGAAATGTTGCCGCTGAACCAGAATAGCACATCATTCATCCATAGCATTATTGAGTTCAAAAGGTCATAATATAATAATAATTCTATAAAAATGGGGCTGTATACCAATATTAGTTTAAACTTGTAGGGGCGGTTAGCAATCGCCAATGGGTTCAGTGAAATGTTAACAGAATGTTTTTTGAATCTCCATTAATGCATTAAGTAGAGTATTAGAACACTTCACATTGAATTCTGTGTAAATCTATTAAGTATTTTATAGAACTTGGGCAGTGTGGGTGTAACCTTAGTGAAGAGGTTTGTTTTATTCCCACATTCTAAATGTCAGCTTTGGGACTTAATCAACAAGAATGTAAAAATTGGTTTTAATTAGCATTTGAACCTATAATCGATCACATTATTTGCGACCCCACTCCATTTCCTAACGTACCCTTCATTGTAAAATCTCTCACTTGTAATATACGAGCCAAGTTACTGTACAGAACTTAGCGACGAAAAATAAATAATTATTTATTTAATCTTTAAATAGTTGAATTAAATCTTTAATCATAGTTAAATTAAAATGCTCAATTAATCAAGATTGGATTTTAGGCCATTTGTGGTGTAAAAATATCTTATAATGTTTAATGTCTAAATTTTGGACATTTTTTATTTGGGATTGTGTCCATCTTTTGATAAACCCAGCCCCATCATCACGGTTTCAGAGCTTTGCCTCAAATCTCCTTCAGTGTAGCTGTCAATCATATGTCAATACAGTGGTACGCCGAGATACGAAATTAATCCGTTCCAGGGTGACGTTCATATCTCGAACATTTTGTATCTCGAAGCAACTTTTACATATAAAACGCCTAATCCGTGCAAAGGCTCTCATGAACAACAGTATAAGTAGATAAAAAAATGGAAAACCAGTGAAAAATCAAGTAACGTTTCTTCAATCCTTAAATCTACACATTGTTAATGTAATAAAAGAGAATAAAACACAAGCAAAATACGTAATATGTACACAAATGTGAAACCTTACCTTGAGTGAAGCGATGTGTCGGAGGAGTTGGAACGGATGGCAGAAAACATTACGGCACTACATTAACCACTGAAAGTTAACTTTCTCAAGATATTTCACGAATTACTGACACAAACACGGTTTCAAGCACAAGTGCAGACAGATTGAGAGAGCGCTTCTGATAACGTGTGACTGTGTTTCTCTAACTTGAGCTACAGAACAGCACTTTATATGATATAAATGTTATTGTTAGTGTTTTGAAGCGTATCAGACCCTTTTGCACTGGGAGATAGGAGCGGAAGCGCAACGCGACGTCCTACAAACAAGCGGAAAATACAGCAGAACTGCTTGTAGTTGTTTTTCTCGAAGCATAAAATTTCCTGTGAGACCTTTCGTATCTCGAACATCTCGTAACTCGAAGCTTTCGTATCTCGGGGTACCACTGTATATGGAATTAATGAGTGGAAAAAAACCTCCACTGTATAGATAACAAAAAAATCAATAATTATTAAAATCGTTTGTGTAATTTTTTTTAAAGTTTTACTCTATTTCCATAGAGTTTATAATGGGGTGAATGGGGGGTGGTGGAGTTAAATAAATCTCACTCCAGCGTCCTCATGGGCGCAATCGGGGTGCTTTTGATTTACTCAGCCGATCATGTGAGACACGCTTGGTCCAAACCAAGCCTTTTATCACATTAGTTTTTCTAGTTGTCAGAATAACTTACAAATGCAGAAGAGCATAGCAACTGGTCAATTGAATTGTGTACAATCCACAATGAATTATATATAAATTATATTGAATTTCCTAAACGCTTAAAATGAACAAGATTATGTCGTGTAAGACTTTTGTAAGGCTATGAGAAAGTGTACTTTCTATCCTCTCTCCCTCTGATGTTGGTGGTATAATTAAGTGATCCTTGTTCTGTTTGATATAAAGTAGCTCACTGTTAAATTAAAAACAGGCCATTTTAATTATAGTCTCTCTTCTCTTAATTAGTTTGTTTTCTCCTGTAATTCTGTATAATAGAACCCCCCCCCCCTCTCTTTTCAAATCTCTTTATTCTCTTTTTACATACACTCCGGAGCCAGAGAAGGGTGAAGCATTGTATTCTACACTAATGTGCGCTCCCTTTACATTGTCTAATATGTAATGATTATCTTTTTCATTTGCCTGGCTCAGACCACATTAAGATAATTACAATTCTCAAAGAACAATGACTTTGCTTCGATGGCACAAATGAGCCACGAGGAGCAATGGCCGAAAGAGAAGTGACAAAAATGGATTTATGGACTGAACGATGGAGCTGGATGTGTGAATAGATGGAAGAGTGAGAGCAATTATATCTGGGCTTTGCGAGAGGAAGATGAGCATTGTATAGTGTGGTGGTGTCGAGGTGTATTTGTGGCTAAGGGCTTTTAAACGTCTACGTCAGCCCTGTCCTCTGAGACTGAAGCAAAACACTGCTTTACCAGGACTCTCTATAGCTGACCTACATAAACCAGCGTGAAAATGCAAAGAAGAGAGGGTCAGCTCATCCCGAGTCAAACATCAATCAAGCTTTAAACTCTCTCTCTCTCACACACTGTACGTTTGATTTCTAACATTCATTCATTAAAAATATTCATCCATGCATAATGTCCGATTCATACATTCATCCTTAAATGTTTTTTTTTTATTTGATTTAAAAACTGCGTTTTCATACTTTCATCGACCATCTGTGTACTCATCTTTTTTATTCATTCTTCCAACCACCAGCAAATCATTGTGTTTTTACCCATCTTTTTTATTTGATCCATCCATCCTTTTTATTTGATCCATCGCTCAGTAAGTCATCCACACATCCGTATGGAACCATGCTTTTTATTTTATCTGGTCATCCGTCAGAAAATCATTTATACATCTAGATTTACAACTCTTTTTTTATTTTATGAACTCATCAATCCATTAGGAAATCATCTATACATCTTTGTTTATTTACCCATCCTTTTTCATTCATTCACTCACTCACTCATCCATATCAGTTTTCTCTCACCAGCCAGAGCTTTCACCAGTGCACACTTGCATAAATTAAGCCTATAGGCAAGCAGTACCAGCGTGTATAAATGCAGACGAGCTGTCCGAAAGAGGGTTTTGGGGTTCCTGAAAGCCACCGTAGCCCCAAGACCCCCTACCCCTCTTGAATAGTGATGCGAAGGGGTGGTGGAAGGTTTTTTTTGCAGTTGATCGTCAGAGAAATCCTGGAGAGCCGGTGTCCCTCCTGGTTTTTGTTGCAGCCCTGCTTCATAACAAACACCGGTAGCTTTAAACAAAGCCAAGGAGAGCTGGATTAGTAGAGTCAGGTGTGTTTCATGAAGGTTGCAACAAAACCAAAACTATGCAGGGCTTCGGCCATTCTCTGTTATATCAAACAAGTAAAATGAGGCAACCCCGCCCGAGATAATTGATTGTCTGCAGTTGCTGCTTTTGAAACTTTGTTGATAGCATCTCGCATCGTTAAACATAGTTAAAACCCATGAGAATCTGTGCAATATTAAAAATATCAGAAAATTTAACAGCACTGAACTGTATAATTAAAGGCTAAAGAAATAGTATTTCAAAAAACAAGTTTACAATGAAAAAATTAATGTTTTACTGAGTAAGACTGCAAATTTAACAGTTAAAATTTAATCAAAATATGGTTTACTGTTGTAAAATTAACTACCGGTAATTACTTTATTATCTCAAGTCGTGATTTTAAATGTTTCCAAAATTTGAAACCCATGGCATCACATACATTTAGACAGCTGTGAACCACAAAACATGATTTAGAAAATTAACTGTTTGATACTGTAAAACTAATAGCTACTGTACATTTGATGGTAAAATTTTGCAACCACAGCTTGTCTTGCTGCTGTGCTCAATCCGTCCTTCTCAACCTCTATTTGGTACCAGAGTTTGGCAGTTCCTCACTCAGTGTTAAACCTACTTAGCAGCTGTATTTAGTATTTAGCAGCTGTTTGATATAATTAGCTGATCATACACCTGACTATAATCCTATGACGAGCAGCATGTGTATAACGAAACTGGTTTGAAGGTAAAAGGTGGTAAAAAAACTAATATTGACTTGATTTAGTTTCTCTTTTGTTCACTAACTTAGAATTTTGTAAATGTAAAAAACAACCGATTATTTATATTTCTGTAAGCATTTTTTCCACACATACCTAAAACTTGTTGGCCGTAGAATAACCTTTAGTATGTTCCTACTACTAATGCAAGAATCTGAAGCATTCAGATTCAAAGAGGCAGTGATTTTATCTGCTCTTCTTCAAATAAGAGACAATAATCGAAGAGAAGCAGATGCGGAGATAGAGTTGGAGAAAAAAATACCATGCATTCTGATGTTTCTCTGAGATTTATGAAGTGTTGTTTATGACTGTGCATCAGGAAGCAGAGGGCTGTAATGGGTTATTAATTAACCGCTCAAATGAATCCGTGGGTGAATTGTGTCAGTGTGAGAATAGTAAATAAGCAGAACGAAGATCAGACCTGTAAATGTACAATGATTACCTGTGATTGTTTCTTGAGAATAGAGTAAGTGTTCATCTCGAATGATCGGAGAAATTAATGTTCCATTATAAATAGAGCCTTTGGATTCCTCAGGAACAAATCCCTTGACCTTTTATTGATTTGGCACAGAAAAATGTAGGCTGTATACACAAACACGCATATCTTCTGTGTGATAGTGATGAGGAAGTTCTTGTTATTTTGTGAACTTGCGCATACTGTCGTAAAAGTCAGCTGAACGGAGACCGCGGAATCAATTATTCTGGTGGACCACAGATAATCTCGGAAACTCTGATTCAAAGCATTACATTTTCTCTTTCTTTCCCTCAGTTCCGCCCTCGCTCTTGCGCTGGTGTTCCACTGACCCATATTCCTCTGTTCAAGTGCTTTAAAGCTGCAGAGTCGCAGTTGGCTTCCAAACCAAAGCACAAATGGTGTGACACAGCAAACCAGGAGAAGAATTGTAGGAAAATGAAAGCTAGAAACGTTAAGACAAAAGGCATTCGGTTTCTGTTGATGTCGTTACATACCACACAACTGACACCACACTGAAAAGGATTCTATTTAAAGAACAACCATCAATTTAACTTCGTTACACAGTTGTGTAGGTTTTCATTGAATCTCAAAGCAGCTAAACCATTAAAGTGTACGTAATATTGTTAAGAATAATGATAAATGGCTTCTCTGGCACAAATAGACGATGTGTTAAGAGAGGTTAAGCTGCTCTTCTATTTGACGACCACAATGGAGGGTCTGTGATTGCCATGGCAACCAATTTTTTTGTGTTGTACATCAACACATACTGTAGGTGTTTGCGTGGATTTCAGCAGCATCAAATTTTTTGGAAACTCCTGGAGTTGTCCACTATTTAGAAGAGAAAGCAATGGATTTATTAGAGTCTGCAGTAGTGTGTCAGTATGTTTCAGTGCATGTAAGAGTTAGGGATGATGTGGTAAATATAGTGGTACCCCGAGATACAAACATAATCTGTTCCAGGGTTTCTTTCGGTTCTCGAACATTTCGTATGTCGAAGCAAGTTTTACATGTAAAACGCCTAATCCATGCAACGGCTCTCAGAAACAAGTATAAGTAGATGAAAAAAATGGAAAACCAGAGAAAAATAAGTAACGTTTCTTCAATCCTTAAATCTACGTATTGTTAATGTAATAAATGATAATAAAAGAGAATAAAACACAAGAAAAATACGTAATATGTACACAAATGTGAAACCTTACCTTGAGTGAAGCGATGTGTCGGAGGAGTTGGAACGGATGGCAGAAAACATTACGTATGAAAGTTAACTTTCTCAAGATATTTCATGAATTACTGACACAAACACGGTTTCAAGCACGAGCGCAGACAGATGGAGAGACACTTCTGAGGACGCGTCACACGGTTTCTCTAAGTTCCGCTACAGAACACAGAACAGCACTTTCCACGTTATAAACGTTATTTCTTTTACGACACCTTGACTCTAACATTTGTTATAGTACATTATTAGCAACCTATACATAATGTTTCGCTGTGTTGTTGAAGTGTTTTGAAGCGTATCAGACCCTTTTTGCACTGGGAGATAGGAGCGCCAGGACCCGGAAGCGCTACACGGCGTCATAACGTCAAGCCGAAAATAGAGCAGAAAAAACAGCTGGTAAATGTTCGTATCTCAAAGGAAAAACTTTCCCGCAAGACGTTTCGCATCTTGAACATTTCGTAGCTCGAAGCATTCGTATCTCGGGGTACCACTGTACATTTTTACGTTTATTGATTTCATTGTATTAATGTATTCAGACATCCAAAGTCCCAGTATTTAATTAATAAAATGGCTCCTTGCAGTTTGGATGTGTTTGGGAGGGTTTCGCTATAATGTGTCCTCATTAGTTTACTGGTTCTGTGCCAATGTGGGACTCATATCACTAATTGTTACCATAGTGTTAACTGCAAGGGGTGATTTTACATTATGTATTGCTTAGTTTGTGTTCTATTAATGGGTCACGATGCACAGGATTTAAACGATATGATATTTTCAGTGATTTACATCCATTGAACACCATTAAGTTCACATGTACTTTCAGTTACAATCAACTGTGGGTAACTGTTTAATTTCTATCTTTTGATTTCCTGTTTGAAAAGAAATTTCACAACAAGTGATGTCTCATGGTGCTATACGTTGTCCTATGTCTGTATTTTAATTATTCATGAGTCTGACTGCTATTATCCTATGAGAAGACGAGGTTTATAAATTATTAATAATGCCTAACTTCAAGTTGCAACACCGCGCAGTAGTTTGGAATTCAGAATGGGTTGCAAATGTTTTGTTTCTGTGGTGCAAAGGTGCTGAGGTGATATATGGCTTTCCCCGTGATTAAGTCAGAGCTAAACTCTTGCTTTGAGCAGTTGGTTGCACACTGCGGACTTTTAGCAAGCTTTTACATGAGAAAGCTATGACAACTGGAGAACGGTGCATTGAAAAGTAACCCAGTTTGCGATGCAGTTACAATTGGGGTTACAATCCTCCTTCAGTGCTGGTATGTGTGCGTTTTATGAAGCACTGATCTTTCTTTATTTGTTATCAAAAGCCAATCCAAGCCATTCCCACAAGCCATCCCAATTTTTTTGCATTTTTTTATATGAACTTGTTGAGATGAGACCTGAAACAGGCAGCGCTCATGGCCCTTTCAGTCTTAGTTTCATTTTTACTCTTTAGCTCATCTTCTCTACAAAGATATATCCTGTATACCAAATATTTTTAAAACTAAAGCAAAGAGCTGTTTTCACCCATTTCATAAGCCACAGTTTTAAGACTGAAGGAGAGGAACAGGTTGGAAGAAACCCAGAAATAGTATGAAGAAAATCAAGAAAAAGATGTGTAAGTTCCACTATATAATATTTTTCCTTTACTGGTGTTATAGCCCTCAATGGAACAGCCTGTGGCATTCAATATATAAAATCTTGGTTGAATTTTCAACATAAATTATTTAATATCTTGGCATTAAAATTCCCTTTATTCAAAGGCCTTGTTTATGGTAGGCTCGATTCCATTTTTATGCCTATTTTCAAAATTTCTGTTTACACATTCTTTCAAATGCGACATGTATGCATGAGGTCATCAGAATATGCTGGTAGTGCGATCGACATGAAAAATGCTTAATATCTTTGCTTTAAGCAAGACACAAACGTTATATATTGATTTTTGAGGAGAAAAAAAGGACAATTTAATCTGTGTATCAATCGTTCATTTGATTTTGAGTAAAAAACAGTTTTAAATTTGTCTTAAAATAACAAAAGCAAAACTGCTCTGAATTATGTATTATATCATCTTGGTTTAATGACTGAGATTTGCGTCAGTTGTGTCAAAAAATGTGATGCAGCAAAATAACTATTTGTTTGTTTACATGACAGTCACTTTGATGCAGATCTCATTTATATTCACATATGCATGAGGCCTGATTCTGGTCTGGAAATATCCAGATTCATGCGTTTTTTTTCATGTTCACATCATCATACATCACCTATGAGCAAAAACTTAACTTTTTTTATCTTTATTATTTTTCTACACAAAAATACTTTGGATATTTTGAAGGAAATTGGTCATTTTCTAGAAATATAAAACTCATCTGTGTCACAAGTGTTGAAACCAAGAAAAAGTTGTATCTTTTATTTATTTTTATACACAGATATATATATAAACCACAATTTATATATATTTTGCTCTTTGGAACCACACTTTTCAAATGACTAAGTAAACAAAAGTTCCATAAATTTTTATAATAAAAAGATTGTGCCAATTAATCAATTAAGACATCATCACGTGACCATTCAATCCACCACACCGCTGCAAACCCAGCGAAAGCAAGCTTGAGCTCAAGAGAAGGCTGTCTGAGCATGAAACATGTCAGTCACCGATCCACGAGTATAAAGAGCGGCCGGTGGTCGGTGGAAAGCATTTCGGGATGATTGTCACCGGCTCTTTATGTTCCGAGGCCGTCCTGACATGTGTTTCTTCTTGCTGTGTGCATGCGAGTGTGTGCGTGAGGCTGCGGGCGGTTAGTGATGTCGTTGGTGGAGTATTGAGCTCCCGTCTGACCTACTTTCGTACTTCGCATCAGCTCAGCGCTGTTTACAGCCTCTCGTGAGTTGAGGATGTGGACCCGGTAACGAACACCCACATCGCGTTCTCTCCGGTGCCGCTTCTCCCCGGGACACGACTGTAAGCGAGTTCGTGGTGGTTTTGTCCCGTGTCCGGCATGACGCGGTCTCTGGCGGGTTGTTTATGGTGAACACGAGCTCACTCGTGGATTCTTATGAAGAGCAAACGAGGGCAAAAGTAAACCGTGGACCAGAAACTCTTGACACACGGTAAGACTTCGGTTATTAATATGCTAATTAAGAAAGTAAAGCGGTTAACGTCCGTAGTGCGTTTTGAGCACATTTAGATATCACCTGTTTGCTTCCCGTTGATTCCCCAGTTATACTGGTAGGCTATTGGGAAAATGATATGGAAAGATGTTCTACAGGGGTTTTAATATTGAGTTATGGATGTGTTGAAACCAAACACGCGTGGATCGCACGTTACCTCGCGCGTTTCTTCGCCTTAATCCGTTTATCCCGAGCGTGATGGACTTCAGGAGCGGCGCGCATTTGAAATGGTTACCTTGGAAAACTTTAGTGTGTTTCTGTCCGTGCGGTTTTCTGACTGATTTATTTGGTTCCGGAGTTGTGTTAGTATTGTTTTGCAATTTTTTTAAACTTCCTCAGCAGTATACTTGGTTATAATGTTGGTAATATTTATTATTTAATTATTATTTACCAAGGCAGCCAATGCAGTGGCGGCTGGTGTATTTTTTGAATGATGTGCGAACATCACACTAGTCTAGGAAACTGTCAAAAAGGGCTACAAATGTGTACTGTTACCATAATATTACATTTTAAACATACTAAGAACTTCACATTGTTTAATTATTGTTCGCCAATGTTGACGTTCTGTGGGTTTTCTAAAAAAAAAAAGTGCTTTAAATAAGTCATACCAGTCTGAATCCATCCTGGGATTGATTCTGTTGTTTTAAAAATGAGACAGGGAAAGCCACATCCAGATATACACCTTTGTACTCCGCTAAAAGAACGATCATAAGGATGGTTATATTTCAGAAATGTTCTGATCATTGATTTGGTCTGTGTTTGTTCATTTTGGTCATTGCAGACTTTCTCGGCAGGCAAATCCGACCATTCACAGAGATTTACAAAATCACAATTTTTTTTTACATTTGGGTGGCGGGGGCTTTAATTTAAAGCTTCCAAATACCGTATTTTTCGGCTCATAAGACGCACTTTTTCTTCCCCAAA
>SRMA01026654.1:622063-706155 GCA_007224835.1 Danionella cerebrum
GTGACAATGTTACTGGCTATTATTAGTAATGTAGTGACAATGTTACTGGCTATTATTAGTAATGTAGTGACAATGTTACTGGCCATTATTAGTAATTTAGTGACAATGTTACTGGCTATTATTAGTAATGTAGTGACAATGTTACTGGCTATTATTAGTAATGTAGTGACAATGTTACTAGCTATTATTAGTAATGTAGTGACAATGTTACTAGCCATTATTAGTAATGTAGTGACAATGTTACTGGCTATTATTAGTAATGTGGTGACAATGTTACTGGCTATTATTAGTAATGTGGTGACAATGTTACTAGCTATTATTAGTAATGTAGTGACAATGTTACTGGCTATTATTAGTAATGTAGTGACAATGTTACCGGCCATTATTAGTAATGTAGTGACAATGTTACTGGCTATTATTAGTAATGTAGTGACAATGTTACTGGCTATTATTAGCAATGTGGTGACAATGTTACTGGCTATTATTAGTAATGTAGTGACAATGTTACTAGCTATTATTAGTAATGTAGTGACAATGTTACTGGCTATTATTAGTAATGTAGTGACAATGTTACTGGCTATTATTAGTAATGTAGTGACAATGTTACTAGCTATTATTAGTAATGTAGTGACAATGTTACTGGCTATTATTAGTAATTTGGGGGCAATCTTACTAGCTATTATTAGTAATGTAGTGACAATGTTACTGGATATTATTAGTAATGTAGTGACAATGTTACTGGCTATTATTAGTAATGTAGTGACAATGTTACTAGCTATTATTATAAATGTAGTGACAATGTTACTAGCTATTATTAGTAATGTAGTGACAATGTTACTAGCTATTATTAGTAATGTGGTGACAATGTTACTAGCTATTATTAGTAATGTAGTGACAATGTTACTGGCTATTATTAGTAATGTAGTGACGATGTTACTGGCTATTATTAGTAATGTAGTGATAATGTTACTGGCTATTATTAGTAATGTAGTGACAATGTTACTGGCTATTATTAGTAATGTAGTGACAATGTTACTGGCTATTATTCATAATGTAGTGACAATGTTACTAGCTATTATTAGTAATGTAGTGACAATGTTACTGGCTATTATTAGTAATGTAGTGACAATGTTACTGGCTATTATTAGTAATGTAGTGGCAATGTTGCACTGGAACAGTGATGGTGATAACGAATGGTGGACTTTAGAATGATGAGTGGGGGCAAAGAAAACATTACAGCCTTTTTTTTTGTTACTTTTACTGTTTACTGTCTGTTCATGTTACATGTTTGGCTGTTAACTTTTACACAGTTGATATAAAATATTTTACAACAGTATTTGGTTCAGAATCTTTTTTTTCTAGATCTTCCTCTTTTAAAATTGGGTGCGTCTTATGTGCCGGTGCGTCTTATGAGCCGAGAAATACGGTAAGTCACAGAAGCCATTGTGTTATGAGACTAAAGGTTCAAATGCCCGGTAATTAAATTTCAAGTAAAAAATCAGGGTTTTGTTGATGTACTAGCAATGCAGTTAGTGTTGACTGAACTTGGTTCTGATCTGCCTTGATGTTTCAAGACGATCAAAATTCATTATAATTAATATAGATAGTTTGAACCTGGCTTTTTTGCTGCAAAGTTGAGCACTTTTAACACGGGTGCCAGTAGGAATCTTTTCACACCAATCTCAAGCGGCCAGTTGATTGCAGAATTGCAGTTTCAGTTTTTTTCTTATTTTGCACCTGGGAGGTTCATAAGCGAGAGGCTCTTGGCTCCGCATCAGATTGATGTGTAATCTTTGAATGCATTCAGAACTGGGTCAATGTAACACTGCACTGAATCTCCACCAGCGTAAACGTTGGTGTCACTATAATGTTGGTTTGTTGAAACATCACAAGAAATGACATGAATTAATTTTCACTTGTGTGAGATACTAGAACTCCCGACGGACTTAATTAAACAAACATGTCTTCATTATGTTGTGACAGCATAATTTAATTCACTTGCATGCACACTTTATCTTGGTTAGTTTTCCCTCTCGTTTTTAGAGTATTTGTATTACCTTGCCTCAAGATGAAACATTATCCCTCCTCTACATTGTAAATTAAATGATTTCACTGGAGCAGTCTTGGTCTTGGATTCTTGCTGTTTGAGCTGGTGGAGTTATTTGTACTGGTACTGTATGTGCATTACAGGTGGAATAGCCATTTTCTTCACCCATTTTCCATGTTCTTCCTGTCTTCAAATGGATGTTAGCAAAAGTGACGTCACTTGATTTTGGTGGTTCTGCTTTTACGACCATCACATGGATACAAACAAAATAGAAAATACAAGTAATTTAGAAATATAAGCGGAAGTGAAGTGCACACAAACTGAGATGCCCGTCGAGCAATTGATGATTTGGTCAATTTCTCTATACATTTTGGCCCATTAACCTTGTCAAAGGAACAATAAATTAAGTTAATAAGGTTAAGTACAAAATTGCTGCGGGAAAAAACATTTAAATGACGTTCTTCATATAAAAAATTTGTATTATCACAAGCGTAAGAATCAAATGTTGTCAAATGGCTAAAGGTCTTTGTTTACTTTTATTTGATTTGCAAAAAGTACATAAGTCTTATCTTAAAGGAGCATTCCACTTTTTGTCTCTCCCCAGAATTAATAATTGTGTTTACCTATATATCTATTTAGCAGTTCTTTGGTTCGCATGGTAGCGCTTTTAGAATAGCTTAGCCTACATAATTGAATCTGATTAGACCAGAAGCATGTAAGAATAATTAGCATATAATTATTATAGGATTATTAATGCAAAAATATCCTGCAGCCATCCAATTCTTAAAATATGCAAATTAGATCAATGATTATTGTACAAAAATTGTGTTTTCAAAATTACTAGGTATTTTTAGGGCCTTAGAATGGATCACACTACAGTTATTTTACTCTTCTGGTACGATTTGTTTGGGCAGATGAGAACCAAATGCACCAAAAGCTGACCAAAAAAAACCATATAGAAACCTGCTGGAAAGTATAGTTGGTACCAGTTACCTCTGGAGAGGTTTGTGGTAAGAACATGAACTGAACTAAAACAGACCTACATATATAAGAACCTCACAATTTGAACTCAACCAGCTCCATTAGTCTGCAGTAGATGACTGTCTTTGCTAACAGACCTGTCATAACACAGCTTAATGGCAACGTGGTCTTCTGTGATTGGTTCTTTTGTTTGATTTTCTTACAACTTAGTTCTAACAAACAGTATGTACTTTTAATGTTTCTATTTTTAGTTAGTGTTAAGCATGGTCTGTGGGAACGGCAGAGAATGTCTACAATGTATTAGCTGTTGCTCCTGTAATAAACAATCTAAACAACTTGAGAGAAATGTTTTCATTTATAGTATGGAAACAAAATGGGTTTCGTTGCCACTATCTGCTGAGTCAAGCATTATTATGACATTTATACAGTTGTTTAACTGATTTTTCAACCCTTAACTACCATTTTGGAAGAACACATGGGTTATTTTGTAATATAGCTCTCCGGTTTTGCTATGTGTCCCATGAAATAGCCATGGGCAATGGATTGTTTTGATCTTGCGGATTATGAGGGTGTATATGCATGTTAAAGTCTAAACCTGGGCCCCTCTGGTTAACTGTGTGTGCGTGCTGTGCTGGATATGTGCTTCTGTATGGTGGGCCTCCGGTTAAAGGTGGGATCTAGGTTTCGTGGTAAAGCAGTAAACAGTGCAATTTGTCAGAGTGATGCAATAATTCTCTCACATAGGGGCAAGGAGTTGCCTCCTAGAAATCTCTCTCTCTCTCTCTCTCTCTCTCACACATACCCCCACCCTTTCTCTCTCTAACCATTTCCTCTCTTTAGGCTGATTTATACTTTTGCTTTGAGGTTGTAATGGTGTACCTGATGCTGTAGCTTATCCGAAGCCTGGTGTTTACACTTCTGCGTAGCTCTGCAATAACACTTTCCAAACGCTAGTTCGTAGGGGTATAACAATATATCGTGGCACAATACAAAATTCTCACAATAAAGCTACTGGAACAAAATCATTTAGGAGCTGAAGTGTATCATCTTCTTGGAGTCATGGTGCTTCTAGTCACTTCCGAAAGTTCTTTAATATTTGCTGGTAGCCAGTTATCCATTACTTTCATTTTAAATGAGAAACAGGAAACATTAGAAACCATCTCTTTCCTTCGTTTAAAAGAAATGACTTGATTCTGGACACTACTGAATGGTAATTAATGCTCTAACACAAAACAAACTAGACCCTAGCCTTCTTACCTTACATAAATTTACCTTTTTAAGGTTTAATTAAAGTTTTTTTTCCCCAATGATGGTTCATTGAATAAATAGTCGAGTAAAAACATCATGACACAGGATCATATTAGGGATATAATATTGGGATATGCATCTTATGGTGATCAGAATGTATCTTCACACCCCTACTGTTGTGTTGACCCTCTTTTGTGATTTTCAACGGAAGATCTCTCAAAGTTTTTGTCATCTTACAATGTTTTCAAGAATAGTCTTACGGATTGTTGTTTCCACCCTTCCTCGAATCAATTGTTCAGTGTTTATGTTCAGAGGTGGAGATTCCTGGATATGTATAATGATTTGTAGGAAACTTGCTGCTACCAAGCCGACCAATCACAGACCTTGAGTCTACTTGGTCCATTTGCACAATTTTTGGTAGGTGCAACTGCATGGAGGTTATGGTGTGTTGCAGAAGTAGAAATCTGAGCACACTTGACCTCTGGAAAAGTTGACTTTTGCAAGTGTGGAAGAAATCCCAATCTAAGCCGTTGCATAGATGGTCGGTGGCACATTTAACCAGTCCTTTGGCTAAGTGACATAAACGCCATATACGTTCCCGAAAATAAGTGGGAAGGCTGTTGAGTGGGCTGTTGCTTTAAACATAACAAAAAGACTACATTATCAGTGTATGTCACAAACGTTAAATAACACAAGTGGGGAAAAAAAACAAGCTGTTCTCAGATTACTGAATTTGTGACTACAAACAATAGGAATCCACATACAAACCTGGATTCCTAAGAACATAACCCCTATCAAGGTCCAACCCAAAACTAGAGTTGTTCCGATTCCGATACCAGTATCGAAAATACTGCCGATATCACAAAAAAATCTGGCATCGATATCGGCGAGTATTTGAGTACCGAACCGATACCATTTTCATAAACTTAACCTAGTAATGCCCGCTAGCTTTGCTTATCACTGCAAAGCGGAAATCAATTCTTCTTCGCTGCTCAGAATGTAAACACAGGAAGTGGTGTTGTGTTGCCACAAGCAACCAAGGAGAAGGACAAGCCGCGCCAGACGCAACAAACATTGGAAGCTTCATTCAAACAAAGAGAAAAGTTTACACAAGACAGCCAACGAGCAATAAAGAAAACCGACAGGATTATCGAGTTTATTGTACTGGATGACCAGCCACTGTCAGTGGTCGAAAACGTGGGCTTTCGCCGCTTAATTGAAAATTTGGAGCCCCGGTACAGTTTGCATGGTCGCAAATATATCTCCGAAACAGCGCTCCCTAAATTATATGAGATAGTGCGTGAACACATTTCATGTAAACTAAAGGACGTGCGAACTATCAGCTTCACTTCTCACATCTGGAGCTGGACACTCTTCTTTTACTCTTTAAAGTGCAGTGCTGCAGGCTAACGAGTTTCACGGCTCGCACAAGTCCATAGCTGAATCAAACGAGGGTATGCTTGTGAAGTGGAATATTTCTAAATTCAGTGTTCCTGTTATTTTGCGCGTCAACGCAAGCAACATGAAAAAAGCCATGAAAAAACAGATTAGCTCCTCCACTTCGTCTGTAGCGGAAGTGATCCCCTCAGTTACAGTTCTAAAATGGCACCTCGCTCGGGAGAGCCAGGAGGACACTGGTATAAAAACAATGAAAAACACCCTTCTTGAGGCCGTCAAGAAACAATTCGCAACCATCGAGGAAGGGCCCTTGTATGCAGTTGCCACTCTCTTGTATCCACATTTCAATGATAGCTATGTCTATTACATTTTTTTTCATGTCCATATTGATTATTGTCATTGCCATATTGAGTATATCTGAAGCACAGCATAAAATAATTTATTTTAAATTATAAAATTTCAATTAATACAGGGCTAGTAGTATCTACAGCTGTATATACAGATGCACACCCAGGTATCGGATCGGTACTCAGTATCGGCCGATACCCTGAGCCAAAGTATTGGGATCGGTATCGGGAGGGGAAAAATGGTTTCAGAACATCTCTACCCAAAACCCATTTTCTCGTTAGCGCAGTCTATTATGTTTGCTAATAAAAGGTGTTCTACTGTGGTAGAGTTTTAATAGAAACAATATTTTGAATCCTTTGTTTTGAAATAGGAGACAGGAAGTTACATCACAACTATCCCTATCCCATGTTAATAAGTCACGTATTGCAAGCAACCAGTCTGTGTGTTGGAGGAAAGTTGGATCTAAACTATGCAGGGCTGGTTCTCCAGGAACTATAGTTTGACACCTATACTGTAGAATGTGCTTTATTGTTGTGATGACCAGCCACAAAATTAAATTAAGACCACACCCTTTAGCAAAAGTAACCCTTTGTTGTTCAGCACTACAATATAGACAGTAAACTTAACAGTAACTTTCTGACTAATGGGTGAAGGATTGATTCTTTATTTTGGGAGTTTGCCACGTGATCCGTAATAGCATTTTCAGAAAAAAAATTAAATTTTTTCAACAGTAATGCATGTCAAACTTAAGCTATTGGTTGTTTGAGTAGTGAAGTCTGGTCAAGTGTAATTGGCCAGAATACATTAGTTTCAAAATGTAAATTTTGTTCTGCCAGTGTTCATGTTAGAGGTCTGTTCACACTTCTCTGTGTTAATAAATCTCTAAACATCATTTTGAACCCAACGGTACTGGTAATGTGTTTGTGGTTTAAGGTGTGGATTCATGAGTTGACTTCTGATGCTGATAATTCATCAGTATCTCCTGACCTCTGTACTCTGTTTATTATATCCGCTATTAATGGGGGGAGGGGGTCCTATAACTTTAAAGCTTGCATGATTATAATTTTACCACGTCAATTACTCTTCTGTCTTTCCTTTGAACCCTTTGATGTTGTTTATTAAATATCAAGTTTTGGACCATTTTTTCACTGCTGACCAAGAAAATATTTGACTGTTTATATTGTTGCAACGGTACCACAATCTGGGGAAAGATATAAATCATTTCATTACTTCCAGGGTGTACACATTCTCAAAGTCAATGATTAGTCTCGCTTGTTATTTGTACATTGTGATTTTCATACATTTTCATTGGCGCACAATCGTGGGAGTTGGATAAAAAGTCAACAAATCATTTGCATCCAAAGGAGTTTGAAGAAAATTAATAATATCAGAACTAGGCTTGGGCTGGTATAATATTCTGACGGTATGATATCCCAGGATATAAATATCAAGTTTTTACTGTTTCCCGGTATTGTAACTACTCCTCTGCAATGTTAGAATTAAAATTTCCAAAAACATGTAATTGTACGTGATCACTAATCAAAACTAATAGAAATTACCATTTGTCATAGTTCCAGAAAATAAATAAATAAATGACACGGAGTGGTGAGCCGGTTACATAAATGCGCAGTTACATGTAAACAGTGCCGCGGTTATGTGGGAACGGACAGCGAAACCATGCAGAAAAATTACCGTTTTCAAAATAAATGGATACATATGGACAGGACCTGAAGGAGCCGCCATTTTGGGGCAGACTGTTCAAAGACAATTGATCGAGCATTGTTGTGACTATCAGTCATTTCAAGTTGTTAAAAGGATAGGGCCCTTAAAATAAATGGAAACCTTTCTTTTGGACAACATTATTTTGCTGATTTGGATTTCAAAATGAACTTTGTTTGCCTCTAATCATCCACTAAATTGATACTACTGAACTTAACGTAGAGTTGCTTAAGTGCTGCAAAAAGTACACTTCATTATTCTAACATTTGCTCACTTTGCTAATCTCTTCTCAATTTATCACTTTATAAGAATTTAGAGACCATGTGTTGTGATTTGGTGAACTGAGGTGATTCGTTTTAGTGTGTACTGTAGGATGTAAACACCTTTTACTATAGGAGCTACTCATTGCTGGGTGTGTAGGTAAAGAATGTACCCATGTATTTGGGTAAGGAGTGGGTGGACAGTTAACAAAGAGAGACAAAAAGAGTGATGTTCAGGGCTTTCTGCATGGATGGGAAGAAGGATTTCCTATTCTTCTGTCTCGTACTCTTTCTTTTCTATGGTGTTTTTTAATGTTTGCAAAACTATTCATTGTGTTTTACTCAGATTTTGGGCTTTGAGACTGCACGTTATTTGTTTACATCAAAGGGTTATGATCGTCCTATGAAAATGCTGAAATCGTTTAAATAGTAAGATATAAAACAGACTGGGAAAGCATGACAACTTGGAATCACATTTGTATTTCACAGTTTAATAAACACATTTAAAATTAAACTTCTCATAAATGTTTCTGTCTTTTTTTTCGACTGTGGGCGACTTTCTCCTTGTCTGTGATGACTGTGAAAAATCATCTTTTTTCTTGCCTTTATTTTGTTGTTTAGCAGCCACTTTTGCTTTATGTTGAAGAAGGCCTAGGAAATATAATAAATAGACTTCTTTGGCATGTATTTAACAAATAATTTGTTCTATTCACCGTTTATTACCATGGTTTGCTGTAAATGCTTTCAGCAGAATGTTTTCTGTTTTGAACTTGAGTGTAAAAATGTTTTATGAGGCTATTAGCAGAGGAATGACTGTAAACAATATTTGGACAGCAGAGAGTTTATGATCGGGAGCGTTGGTCATTTGCTGGTTTGTTATTCGCATGCGTACAGCAGTGTTCCTGTGCTCTGCAGAACGATTGCTTTGTTCGTTAATTACCGACATAGAAATTGTTTCATTGTAATCAAGAGTTCATGAATTCTTTTGAGAAATATGCCATGTGTTACCTTTAGTTATTGTGAAAGCGTTTTAGCATGGATCAATTTGGGTGTTACTTACAAACCATGCATCAACACATTAAGCTTCATGATTGTAAAACCTTAGTATGATCTCATCATGAAACACTGCAAAACATGCCATAATAACTAGTAATAATGATTAAATGCTGGGTTTGTGCTAATTAGTTTGCATATGTTCCCAAACTTCTCCATTATGAAATGTAATTTAGTGAATAAACACTCAAAAATCAGGTTTTGCATTCTAAAGATTTATTACAGAGTATGTGATCTTTGTGCTGTGTTTCTATAAGAATACATGCGTAAAAACAAATGATTAATTATTGAATTATGAAATCTATACGAGACCTGTGATGGATTGGCGACCTGTCCAGGGTGTACCCCCAGACAATTTCTCCACCTCCTCTAACCTTAGGCCATGTCCACACAGACAGTTTTTTTTTTCCCACAGCTTGTTTTTAAAAATCATGTCCACAAATACTTGTATAAAAATAGAAAGACTATGTCCACATGGACATCCAAAATATTGTAAAGATCACACCAAATCAGTCCTATCGGCCAATCAGAAGCCTCCCAACAGGTTTCTGGGAACACAGTCCTCCTTCGTCTCTCTTTAGACTTGGTCTTTGCAAAGAACTAAGAAGTTGGACCGTGATGCCAAGCACCTGGTGTTATGACAATGACAAACCCCGCCTCCAATACCCTTGAAAACCCTGTTTTCGCTGTTCACATGATATTGTTGTGCCCAGGGTTTTCAAAACGACACATCCTGTGCGGTATGGCGGTATATCATTACCGCGGAATGAAATGTGTACTGTAAAATATTTTATGTTTATACTGCAAAATGTAGTTGGCATGGTGAATAAGTGGCTGTGGAAAATATGTGGGCGTGGCCAACTCACATGTAACACGCGTGAGGCTGAGAATGGTCAAACCGTTGAATGCATGACTGAAGGATATGCTGGCAAGTTGTAAAAACATAGAAAAGGCAATGAGGGGTCAAACAAAAATCCTGAGCAGGAGGAAGAATTTGTCATTTATTTATATTATACGGTTAAAAATAAAACGCGTTCATTGATTCATTTTCCCACCCGTTTATTCCCTTTTTGAGGTCTTGGGGGGTCTGCAGCGCACATTGGGCAAGAGGGATACACCCTGGACAGGTTCCCAGTTGCAGGGCAACACACACTTACACATTGATTGTGGGGGCAACCAGAGTACCTGGAGGAAACCCATGCAAGCACAGGGAGAACATGCAAACTCCTTCCAAGGTCAGCGGTGAGCCTTATCGTTAATAGAAATTTTTGACAATTTTGGTCAAACAGCCCTAATCCTGGTCATCATTTTTTTTTGTTTTGTTTAAATGATGTGGTGTTTACATGTAGATAGCCATGAATTAATTAGATGTCAGGAGCAGATTTGCATAAAAAGAGTTGTGCTTAAAACATTGCTCATTTTCTCTCACGCCTCTTTTACTTTTGCAAGATGGAGAGGCTAGAAGTGATGATTGCTCAGGTGGAGAAGTGGAGGATTTCATAATCGTGGAAGCGTAAGGCGCAAAGTCAAATATAATTTCATGAGTGAGTGAGAGAGATCAGAAAAACTAAAATGCATGCAAATGGTATATGAACGCAGCCGGCAATTAAGCATCAAGGAATTTTTTTTTTGCCATTGCCCACAGCTGCACGGTTATGAAGCAATAGTTTTGTATTGGTGCATTTAGGAAAAGCACATTTACAAGTCATGTTTGGTAACAACGGACAGGAGACAGAGACTATAGGTACAGGTAGACTCCAATGTTGTGTATATTTTTAGTCTTTCTACAAAAAATTTCGATAATAGAAATGCTTGCCTGATCAAGTATTGGAGCAACTTCTTTCTCCAAAGTCAAATGTGTGCATGAACCCTTAGAAAAGTTCCCTTTCCAAAAGTGATCCAGCCTATCAAAAGCGTTACTTCGTGCATATTTATGATGTTTTAATACATTCCCATATAATATAATGCACAATACATACAATATAGAACCCACTTTTCAAAACCACTTTTTTTCCTGGGAATTAACCGAACCTGGAGATGTTTAATGACCTACGTGAAAATGACGTTATCTCGAAAAAAAATCATGTGAGGTTCTGGGTTTGCTGTTTATTATTAGCTGAAAGTCTAGAGTGCTCATCATTAGCTACGTTTTCTCTGTCTCATCCTTTGTGTCTTTTTCCCTTTCATCATCTTTTTCAATTTCATTTTTAATCTGAATTAAGTACAAATCTATTCTTCAAAGGATTTTTGCTTGGCAACGTCTCGACCAGCATTATGAACATCTGAAAACAGACATTGTCAGCTTGAGTGAATGAGTCTGGGATCTGCGTTTGTGTGTCTCTGCGGATAGATATCTTTCTGTATTTATAGCATTTGCGATAGTGTTGTTATTCTATTGCGCTGACGTTGTGGGGTCTATATCTTTAACAAACACATGCAGATAAAAAATTATATTTTCTGTATTTTATTTTAATTCAAACATGAAAAGCACCATTGGGAAACTCTGTGGTTAATAATAGAGCTTAATATTAGAGCTGAGCGCACAGCAGAAGAAAAAGACACGAAAACACAGTGATACTGGGAATTGTATTCCACAAATTAATAAAAATTAAGTAAATGTAATTTTTTAGAAATATTTCTTTTCATTACATTACACAATAATTCCATAACAAACCTTGAATTGTCATTTTTAAATCTATTAAATTGTAATTTTTTTTACTGTAAAAATCTCAACCTTTAAAAAGGAACGATTTGTTTTTTATAACAAAAATAAAAGTGTTGAGACAACATAGAAATTCACAAATCCCCAAAAAGCTAAAACAATGTGAAAAAAACAACAGTCGAACCTCTGTGAACGTTATACACTGTTCCAAGCACTTTTTATGCCAGAACTTTGTAAAACAAAAGCCATATCACAGGTGTTGTACTTCCAAGAGTTATCCCTTCTTTTTACCACTTGATGGCACCGATTTGGGGTCTTTAAATGAAACGAAAAGTCTAATGTGCATTTTCTCACATTTAATCTGAGTTACCTTGGAAATTGTGTGCCATAACTCTTGTAATGAACACAATCGAACAAAATGGGGGCATCAGTCCTATCTAATTCAAAACAGGCGCTGTGATTAGCAGTAAACTGTCAGTAAATCTACATATGCAACGCACAATTTCTTCCAAAGATAAAGTTAAATACCTCCTCCAAGGTCCAAGGAAGAGAAAAAGGACATGATAAAATTAAAGTAAACATTGTAAATTGTAAAGATTGCAAATTTACATCCTGTAGAACAGGGCAAAATGCAGTGTTTTTTATAAAAAGGTGTTGAAACATCATCTGTTCACTCTCTAATTGAGTCTTTTCCTTTCTTTTTTTACATTTCTTTTTCTTCCAGTCTGTTGTGTTGGGTTGGTGTAAACGATGTTTCTAGGTCATGGCACTCCTTACTGATGCACTTCCCGAGGGTTGTGCCATAGCTGCATTAACACTTAAGCCTGGGTCTCAGCACTGTACTTTTGGAGCACATTTACTCTGTCACTGCATTTAACACTAATGACTAAACAAAATGATTATTCAGTTCATTAAGGTGCAACTATTTAGCTGGAAAATTACAAACACTCAAAATAGTCATCATTGTAAATGAACGTGGGATTGGAGGGCAAGTGTTAAAAGTTGAATGAGAGAATAAAACAAATTAATCCCTGAAAGAAAAGCTGTTTTATTAATATATGATCTGCAAGAATTAAAAAGTTATTACCTGTTTGGGTATTACATCAGATCTTTCTGAGTTTTTGCAGAATATAGTTTGAACTATAGATTGAAAAATCTTGTGTTAACTTGTGCTGCGATATTTGAAAGCATTTGTTTTAAGTGTTCTATTTTTTCCTAGCATTAATGTCTATGCAAAGCGCATCAAGACTCATGTGGTGATAATTACATGAAAATGCGTTTCAAAAAATATGCCAGTTGTAAAAATGAGTGAAAACTAACCCAGGTCTCACAGTTGTTCAGTATTCATCCGCCACATCCTGAAAAAATGACTACATTAAAAAAAATTTTAAATGGCTTTTCAAAATTCTGGCACAAAAAAAGCACCGTGGCACAAAAATGTTTGGAACAGTGTAAAAGGTTCTGGAACGGTTTGCCTGTTTTTTTTTTTTATACAATTTTAACATCTGTTTTTATGAGTTTTTATTTTGTCTCAACACTTTAGATTTTTGTTATAAAACATAAAAACGGCTCAATTTTTGAACTTGAAAAAGGCAAAATGTAATACCCGGCATTATACAATTATAATATAATTAAAAAAATGTAAGCTGTGGTTGTACTAAAAAAATTAAATCAATCATTGCCGCAAAAAAAAAAAAGCTTTAAAGCAAATTCTAAAGTAGCAAAAAATTTTCAAAAAGGCCCTGCTATTCTAAGGGCTAAGATGCTGTTTGTGAAAACAAATGAAGCTAATACCACCATTCTGCTTTAAATGACTGAAAATTATCTGAACTGTCTGAAGAGCATAGAAGATTTTACTAAACATTTGAAATAGATAGTTTGAAAACAACCTAAGCTGTTTAACAGTGTGTAATTGAAATACATAAAATATATTATTATTGGAATATATGAATTATTACAAATAAAATGATGCTTTACTATTTTACATATCTATATTACTGAACACAAAGCTGCTTTGTCCAGCCTAATTCCGGAGATTGTTGTTCTAGTGATTCTCAAAGTTTCCCATTCTCTGTGCTCTTCAAAAGAGTGTAAACAGCACACCTTACAACTCCAGTTTGCTTTGTCTGAGAGAGACCTTGTTGATGCAGTAGAACCACTTTGTGTCTTGTTGCTGTGCTCAATCTTTCCATGATAAGAAATTTTGGATTTGGAGCACAACTGTTTCTGTTCATGACTGAATCTTACAAAATCCCTCACTTTGTGCAAGTATTCAATGCTGAATTAAAAGGAAGTAACAACAAATGTTGATTTTGTTTATGATTTTCTATTGTTCCGTAGCTTTGCGTTTTGTACATTTACACAAATTAAATAATGTTTTAATGTTATTCACTATTTTACTTAATTGATTGTTTTGAAACCTGACCCTTTCATCTGTAACATATCTACTGAAGGGGCTACCAAGGTTTTATTTATTTGACAGAGGACTGAAAAAAGAGCACACAAACCATAAAAAGTTTAAATAATGGTCTTTGTTTACTTTAAGACTTTTATTAATGAGATTATATGTGTTTTCCTGATCATTATGCCTTTATCTGTATATTTAGCTTGCCATATTATGCAAAGCTCCCATTATTAAAATAAATGAATGCAAATATTTATCTAATTATGTAGTGTAATAAATCTACGGTCTTTTGAAGGTATCATAGATATAATACTAAATGATATTTTGTTTTTCTCCACAGCTCCAACATCTCCATGACGAGGGAAAGTGAAGCAAGTTAACAATGGAAATGTTAGCCAGAATTGAAGTCACGGTTTTATCGTGATTTTTTGGATTTTAAAACCTTGCTAGTCTTAGAAGCTTCTGGATCCATTGGCAGCCAGGCATCACTGAGGTTACGGTGGCCCAGCATCTGGGATTAGAGAGTAACCACTGACCATTACATTTGGTGGTGAGCCTTTGACGTCTTCTCGATTTTTATGTGGGAGTCTCGTGTGTAGAAGAGGCGAATGGGACACATCAGCCTTCACAGACGGACTGAGTGGGAGAAGGAGTGAGCATGGACAACCTTTCAGAGTTTGGAAGCCTCTGTCCATCCAGCCAGAGGGAATGGGAGTGAGTCTCTAATTTCCTTTCTATACAACAAGATTGATATATCGATCGATTTAAAGTAATGTCTGTTATGGTGTAAATATATTAATAAAAATTCAAAAATTAAAATAAATTGTAAATTTGTACAATTTCATTTGTAGTTGAGTACACCTGAACGGTTGCTAACTCTAGGCTAGTTAGAGCAGTGGTCCTCAACGTTTGGTGCACCACGGTCTGACAATATTTTCACGGGCCAATCTAAAGGTGTGTAGCAGATAAAAACAAAACAAAATGATAAGATCGGCATTAAAACCTGTGATATTTTCTATAATAATAATAATAATGAACGTAAATCCACTGTGTAACCATGTGCAACTTTATTTTAGAGGGATGCATCACGTGACTTGTGGTGTTGAGGACTTGACATGCGTCAAGTGAGACGGATGTAACAGAGAGAATCCTCTTTTCAAAATAAAACATCATTAAGACTCGGATAATAAATCAAACGGAAATTATTTTTTCTTTGTGTGCGGCCCGGTACCAGTCCGCGGCTCGGGGGGTTGGGGATCACAGGGCTAGAGCAACAAAGAGGATATTGGAGGCCATTAATAAGGGTAGGATTTTATCCTACGTGTGTGGGTTATAGGCCCAAAAGCTTATTTAGCTGACCTTATTTAAGTTAACTTGTCACTCGTAGTTTTGATCAATTCAGTTTGGGTTCGATTCCCTTCTTTCTCAATGGAATCAAAGGGGGTTTCACCCTTGTAGCGTACTCTATCAAAGTAATCCTTTGTGTCCTCGGGCTTGGTTCTGGCCTTATTGGGGGTAGGCCAATAAAAGATGTAGTAATTGTCAGATGTCAGATTAAAAGGGTTAGGGAGATGGGTAGATGCATAAGTTGATCGCAAAGGAACCGAGGGAACGATGCTTACACTCACAAAAACTTGTTTTTATTAAGTTGTTGATGGTTATAAATTCGGTTATGGAACAATCGATTACTCCTGTGTACAAAATTGTGGAGAGAGCATTTATCAGCAGAATATTTGCATACTCTGCTAGGAAAAATAATGCGAATGAAATTTAGAGCAAGCCCTTTTTATGATATAAAAGTTTTGTTTGGAAAATGTACTGCCCAAACTCCAGGTTATTTTACCCTTGGAGGTTTTGATGCTTCAAAAAGGAATTAAAGTGAAATGTTTTACTCTGTTTGCAGCGCAAGCAGCTGTGTGGATGATTTAATGGATGAAGATGAAAAGGACAGAGCAAAAAGGTATGTGTTGACCCTGTGTGGTCATAATGGCCATTAATGTGTGGTAAAATCACACATTATGAACCTCTAAACCCGAAGAGTGTGAAGAAATCACACCTTTAAAAGCTCTTCACACTTTGACGAAATAATAGATTTGCAGGTTCTACACAAAGTGAGAAACTTTGAGGCTTTTTTTTGCTGGAAATATACTTAGAATTTCTTGGGGTTTTTTGCATTTTAAGTGGTTGAAACAGACTTATTTTAAAATATTTTGTTTTAGGATTTTATTTTACTTTTAACATGCTGACTGCTGTATTTAGAGAACAATTAGGTGATCTAAGGGACTAACACTAACCTATTTTGCCTAATATACATCTGTGTGGATTCATTATTTTAAATTGACACACTGTTAAAAATACATGTGAATTTAATAGCTAAATACTACAGAAAAGTATTGATTGTAGAATATACAGTGAAAAATACAAGTTTTACAGAGTGAGACCTTGGATTTAAATACGGTTTATTGTTGAAATATTGACAAATTGCTTTATTATCTCTTATAGAAATGCATGATTTTATTTGTGTTTGTTATACATTGTGTTTTGTAGAATTTTTGTAAGAAACTCATGGGATCCCATGCATTTAGAAAGCTATAAACCATAAAAAAACGTGATAACAATATGGAAAATTTACAGTACAATCCTGTAAAACTAATAACTACTGTATTATTGACTAAAGTTTTGGAAACCAGAGCCGTAAAATTTTTTATATGTTTTTTTTTTAATTACCGATAGAAATCTTTAAAATAGACCATTTTAAGCTGTAAAAATTTTAATTAACAGTAATTATTCCAATTCAAGCCTTAAAATTAGACCGTTGTAACCTGTATAAAAGATGAACCGTAAATATTACAATTTAAATCCTTGAATTGTACAGGAACATTATAGCACAGGTTTTTATAGAAAATATGTTAATTAGACAGTTATAATCGGAAAATCTGTACTGTATATTGTACTGTATATTTGACAAAGTTCTGGCAAGCTTCCAGGTTTTTACTGTAAAGATATTTTGAGGGAAATTCATATAAAAGGTTATAAAATAGAGTCCTTTATACTTTGTTATTATTTTATTTTCTCTGTTGAAATCAACAACTTTTTTTTCCCCTCACTGCATGATTTGTTGCAGCGAAACCAGAACACATGCACTAACGTAGTCCTGATGAGATTGTGCTACTCTTCTATGCAGGGCATCCCGGAATAAATCGGAGAAGAAGAGGCGAGACCAGTTCAATGTTCTCATTAAGGAGCTGTGTACGATGCTGCAGGGTCAAGGTCACCCACGCAAGATGGACAAGTCGACCATCCTGCAGAGGACCATTGACTTCCTCCAGAAACAGAGAGGTCAGGCGACAAAGATTTCCAGAGTGTGAAATTTTATGAAGTGATTTTATACATGATGCATATATCTGTGTAGTTATTAGCCGAATGAGCAATGCTATTAGAGAGATGTTCATGGTTTCAATATTTGCAAGGTTATGTAATTTCTGGATGATAATTACAAATTATTATGTTAAGTTAGAATCTAAATGAATTCACCTTTAGAGTGTTGGAATAAACTACAGATTTGATTTGTGGAATTTGAGAATTGTGAACTTTTCATGTGTGCATGCGTGGAATGTTGCAGTTTCTTGTAATTCAGGAGCAGCAATTTTACTTTAGGCTTTCAGATAAGCTTGATTTTTCCAGAGACCTTAACCACTTCAGAAGAGAAGTGAGATGCAGTGTTTTTTTTTTTTTTTTTTTTTTTGCTGTTCAAGCTGCTTTGAACCCCCACCCCCAGCTCCTAACATCAGCACAGTGGTTTGATGAAAATAGCTTTTTTTGTATTCAGTAGGAGGAGAAAACACCTTCTCCTGAGAGTATCATTAGCAACTTTATGTGCCAGCAACTGCACCATGATGGGCCCAGTTCCACTTCCTGTCTGAATCCAGGACACAGCTGTCAGGCTCTCGGCTGATTGCACTGGCTGCAGATTTCACTACAGTTCCAGTGGCACTTTTCTTCCCATTTTTTACCCATTCCATTAGTCCAGAGAATCCCCTTCTCAAATCTCCACCATGTTCTTACCACCCTGTGAAATGTTTTCCTCCTGTTTGATGTTTTTCAGAGATCACTGCGCAAACAGAGTCTTGTGAGGTCCGGCAGGACTGGAAGCCTTCTTTTCTCAGCAATGAGGAATTCACCCAGTTAATGCTGGAGGTAAAATCATCAGATCTGCATTATCAGCCTTCTGTAACCCACTGGGAATATTCCTGCACATTTATTTTTTGATGCAATGGGATTCAAATTATACCTAAAGAAAGCTATAGCATTAACTCTTAGACGTCTGGAGCCTTTTTGACGTTAAAATAGCTCTAATAAATTACCTTTAAAACTTTTTTTGTGGCAATACTTGATTTAATTTTTTAGTACAACCCCAGCTTCTTTTGTTTTGTTTGTTTGGTTTTTTTACAAATATTTTTTAATTCCATTACACAAAAATTCCATAACAAACCTGAAATTGTACAAAAAATATTTCAAATTATTACATTTTGTCCTTTTGCCCCCCCCCCCCAAAAAAAAAGCAAAGACAATCTCAAAACAATGTGGTCATTGTATAAAAAAAACAAAAGCCTCAAGTCATTTCACAGGTATTGTACTAACGAGGGTTATCTCTTCGTTTCACCACTAGATGGCACAGATTTTCTCACACTTTAAATTTTAATTACCTTAAACCACCTCAAGGTGAAGCTAATTGTGAAGTCTTGCTGCATTGCTTCCAACAGCCCTATTTTTTCATTTTTTCGTATTAGTTCATTATAAACTTTACATTGTGATAAAAGCTGACACCATTATGGATATTGGGTGACATAATCACTTTTAAAGATGCAGTTTTATATATTTGTTTTATATTCATTAGGTTGTTTTGAGTTATGTACCAGTGTTCCTTTGTTCTTATGTATTATTTATTTTGCACATGTTCTGAAGTGAACCAGATGTTATTATGCCACAAGTTTCAACCACTAACAAGTGGCGAAATGGTTAGGGATTAAGCTAATGTTGATGAGTTACGCTGTTGGTGGTACATTTGTATTGCTGTGTAGCGTAATTTGTTAATTGAGAACATTTCAAACTTATGTATTAGTCGCCAGATTTAATTGGTTTATTTATCTAACATAATTTTTAAATACTGTTTAATTGTTTTCAATTATTTCTGCTTTAATTGGAACAATTATTTCTGCTTTAATTGGAAATTACCAGAAGAGGGCGTCAAGCAGAAGATTTTGTCTGGTTAAACACACAATTAAATTTTTTTCTGAATCATAATAACACAATTTAAATTGTTTTGGCAGGCATTGGATGGTTTTCTAATCGCTCTTACCACGGATGGAAACATCATTTATGTATCCGACAGCGTCTCGTCTCTCATTGGTCATCTTCCAGTAAGTGAGGCCCTGCAACAGATCTGTGTATGTTTATATGCAATTGAGTGATGGTGTATTGTTCATAGTTCCTCTCTACGCTTAAATGTGTTTTTGTAAATTCTTGAAATGATCTGTAAAATGAAATGATCTCAAAGTAAACACTGTAAAATATGAATTAGGACGAGGTTATCACAAAACAACACTGTCACTCCCACCTGTGACCATATCTTGTGATCCATTTAGGCAGACCACATTATAAAATTGAGAACAATCAAAGCAAACTCTTACATAAACTCTGAGTTTACTTTTAAAATGGTTGTCCCAGAAACTCTGGGCCCATACATAAACAGCCAATCACAGTAATGTATGCCTGTAAGAGTATGAGGGCCAATATGAGGTATTTTAATGATGAACTAATACTGGATCACATTTTATGTTGTTATTAAATAACAAAATAAATGCTGAACCTCGGTAATTTATCTAAATGTACTGCACCCCCATTGCACCAGAAAATCTGTAGTCATACACAAACAGCCAATCACAGTAATGCATGCCGGTAGGAGGGACGAATCACCATATTTTAATGGGGAACCAATAATGGATCACAATTTATGTGATGGTGTTTTCTTCACATTACTCATCGTAGTATGACTAACTGTAACTGTAGTATGATTATTAGTAATATAAGGGTCATTTCTTTCTAAATTCTGACACAACGGCCCACACATAACAGGTTTTCTGTAGGCTGTAAAGGACCAGCCAAACTCTAAAGAAAAAGACAGACTATTTGTGATTCTCTGTGATTATTGTCAAGCAGTTAAATGTGTACAGTATTGCTTCACTTTAAAAGAGTTATTAAATAAGTAGTTACGAAATATAACACTTAATAGTAGTTATCAAAATAAACTAATAATCAGAAGGTGCATCTAAACCATGTATGTATCTATGTATATATTATTGTATTATATTTTTTAATTAATTACTAATGGGAGAAGGGACTCTCTGCTTTTTTGTGCAGTGATACAACCATTAGAGCTTTGTGGAAAAAAAAAACAATTAAAATTTTCCTAAAAAATTACTAATATTAATTTTATTATACTAATAAAAAATAATAATATTGCACTGTACTCTACGACACCATACAAATTCAAAGATGCATATTTACAGGAATGGTTCGCAAATATAAGAAGCCAAAAAATAAATAAATAAAAATTACATTTGTCGTGTAAAAAGTAATGTAAGGCAACAGTGTGAGGTAGGAATAAGAAATTAAATAAATGATAGCGTTTCTCTTATAATTTGCCGACAAACCCAGAAAATGACTCCCAAATGATTCATTTTGAACTATTTGTACGAAACCCCTCCTCTATGTGATTCGATCTAAAATGATTGGTGTTTATAACATTACACGTGTATTTTGTAACCAATTAAAAATACTACAGCAACTGTAGTCATTGTACTTACTGTCTGTGATTGAAAGATGTTCAAATAAACTGGGAAGGGATCCATCCTAAAATAAAAGCTGTCGTAGAGAGATTAACATATCTGTTAATTTGTGGGGGGGGGAATAACAGCGCAGGTAGTAGTAGTCAGTTTCTAAAGATTCAGTTTATTACGACTATTTCAGTGTTAACTAAAGACAAAAGCTTGATACATATAGCACTTTCACATTTAAAACTCAAACTTCGAGCACAGTTACTCACTGTATCTAAAAGGTACTATAAAAATCCATAATTGGGGCCATTTAAAGGCTTGGTAGGGTCAGGTTTGGGTAGTTCAATTCACATTAAAACTCACTCCCAGAAATCAACTGCTTTGCCTTTTAAGAATTTTTGTAGTTTACATTTTGGGAAATACACAGGCTAATGTAGCCTTTAAGAAAGAGCAAGGAGTGACATTGCCATGGTTACTGCTGTGTCTCAGTCAGATATGGTGGACCAGAACATTTTGAACTTCCTGCCAGAACGAGAGCACGCCGAGGTCTACAAACTTCTCTCATCACACATGCTCTTGACGGAGCCTTCTACCCTGGACCTACTCAACAGCAGTAAGTGATGCACACACAATCAGGCTAAAACATAGAGCAAAACAAAGGACCTTATGCATTGGGAGAGAGCGGGCTGTTTTATTGGCTGCTTTATGATCACACTCTGGGCTAATTATAGAGTCTCCATGTGTAACACAGATTATCTGTTACAACACTCTGATAATCCCACATGCAGCTCTTACCCTGACCCCAATCCTCAAGAAACACACTCACTCTCACACACCAGCTGAGAGATAATGGTGGAGAAAACAATCACGGCTCACATATTGATCTTATTTAATCTCAAGAAGCAGTGGTCATACTCAACTGACACAATTGTACACACTCTACGAGACCGCTGTGCGGTTTGTCGGGTCATCGCACTCTATTTTGGGATAATCATCAGTCACAATGGGGCCACAGCCATAACAGAACATTAACCTCATGTGTTTGCCAAGCTAACTGTGCCCCCTCTCTCTCTTTCAGATGAGACACACATCGAGTTCTGCTGTCATTTAGCAAGGGGGAACATTGACCCCAAAGAACCGCCTACATACGAATATGTCAAATTCATTGGAGATTTCAAGTTCCATAATAATGGTGGGTTCATAATCGTTTAACACCAGCCATGAATACTAAAGAGATTCTAATGCATGATGTGCAGTTTCTAGGAAGAGATTTAATAAGGAGGCATTTTTTGATCCATCTCTTCATTTGCATGTTAAATGTCACTGTGCGCTAACATCTTTACTAATGGGGAATATGACAATTTAATGGTTATAATTAGTTATATAAGGATTCTGTGAGGGAAAGAACCTCTCATTGCACTTCTTTCAGTGAAATACAGAACAGAAAAAATTTAGCAAGATTTTGAAATATCAGCAAGCAAACCAAAAATATAATTACCGTAAATCAATATTTGGTGTTATTATATTTTTTAAATCAGCATCCGATAATATAGGTACCCTCGTCAGGTATTTTATAGATCTATAGTAGGTGTATGATAAACCAACAACACCAAACGGGTGCTGTTGATCATCAATGTCTCAAAAAGGTTGGAACCCAGTCATGAGCTGAAACAGAAACAGCTGTGTAGGAGGTTTAAAACTGGGTGAAGAACAGCCAAACGTTGTTGTAGAGTAGTTCCTGTGCTCAATTTTGCCACAACATGAAACTGCGTTAGACACAAGGTAGTTATACAACATCAACAAGCATGTCCCAGACAAAGATTGGAGAAGCACAATGAAACATACAGCATTGAGGACCGTAGATCCTGAAAGACACATCAGGCAAATTTGAAAATGATAGATGTCCAGCAGTGCAATCAGCTGAGAACTGGAACAAACAAGTGGGACCCAGGTGCACCCATCTACTGTCCGAGGAAGTCTGGCCAGAAGTAGTCTTTTTGTCAGGGCAATGACCCAAACATACACAAAAAGTCATTGAAAACAATCTTCATCGTAAAAAACAAGATATACAGGAAGTGTTTGCATGGCCCTGATCTGGATATTATTGAGTATCTGAGATGTGAGAACAACCTCAGACTCAATACATTTTATTTATTGCATAAATAAGTTGCGTAAATAACATAATACTAAAACAACCAAAACAGCATTGATAAACGCTTTTGGAAGAGTTGCTTAAAGCAAATTTACACTCCAGCTCTAGCATGTTTCCCAAACATATTTTTCAAAAATCCAGAGTACATTTTCTCCTGGTTTCCAATTATATATTTGGTGAAACTGAGATGACCTTCAGATGTGCTCTTTTATACACTGGCTTGCTCCCTATTAGATTTAAATTGACTTTTTTTCTTTCTGAAAGGTTCTGCTGGTTTGTATAAGAGATGTTTAGCTGTTGCATCCTGAAATAGACCATCTCCTTTTAATCCTCATGCTCATCTACTAATTTCAGCTACTGTGTTTCTAGCCATGTGTATCGCTTTAGCGGTTAGCATTAGCAAGAGTGAAGGCGTAGATGTGTGTATAGGGCCAACGTCTGCAAGTGATGTGTATCCGTAACTTGGTTCACTTCCTTTCTGCCTGTAATACATTTTCAGGCACTTCCTGAAAATTTATTCAGGTGTCATATATCAAAAGATCCAGGACCCCTTTAAACGTGTATGAGTCAAAGTGTTAACCCAACAAAAACATCATGTCTGTTTGGTATATTGTGCTTATCTGAGCTTAACGTTTTCTGTGTCACAGTGCCTCTGTCCTCATGCAACGGTTACGACCTGGCGTTTCCGCGCTCACTGCCTTCATCAGTAGAGGAGCAGGTCTGCCTCATGGCCACAGTGAGACTCGTGACCCCTCAGTTCCTCAAGGTAACAGTGGACAGCAAATCAAATACACAGAAGCACACTCAGTTCTGGTTATCACCTTTAGCTCAAGAGACGGGGAACACTCATTTGCATTTTGTGTTTCAGGATCTGTGCAATGTGGAGGATGTGTGTGATGAATTCACATCAAGACACAGCCTGGAATGGAAATTTCTCTTCTTAGATCATAGGTGAGTCAAAGGTCATTCCATTATGCAAACGACCCCGGTGATGTTTTCATTCTGTTGTACTACGCTCCTCTAGATTCGCTTGATTGGTGACCGCTTCTGATTATGTCATGCGTTTGATTCATTCATCAGCCGCTGACCCAGTTGCATCTGCTAATTCTGACGTTCTGCTGTCGCACACACAGTTGTGAGGGTCAGGGATGGCTTCAGTTGTGCGTGTGCTTGAATCTGTTCTCACACTCATGTTTTAATGTCATGCTTCTATTCAGCACGGCCATTCATAAGTTTCAGGATAGAGAATATTTACTCTGACCCCCAGAGAGTTTCATAACAGTGTGTATGAGAGCACTGGATGTCCTGATCCCTAAAGAGCTATAATTGGACACTCAAGCCGTCTAGTCAAACTCTCTTGTTAAAAGGGAAAGGGCATATCTGCATCAACAAAATAGTGTTTTTAAACATTACCTTTGCTTTATGCAAATCGCTTAATGCATAATTGCTGAATGCTTAATTGCTTAATGCAAATCACATCATTATGTTGGGTTGTAAAAATGTTAGTCTTTTGCTTCAGACAAATCCATTCGAACTACAGCCACAGAACTGGTCTGATTTGAGTTGCTATATTTCTTCAGACCAAGAGTACTAAAGGAATTCTGGTAAAATGCTTAGAATGCTGGGAAATCGTCCATTGACTTAACGTGGGATCAAAATTTGTAAAACTTTAAACTGACTACTAAAGGCCACTGGTCTCTGCCATTCACTGTGAAAAGTTTTTGAACCCTAGGCTCTAGGAGGGGTTAAGTATTTACCATTGACTTATAATGGCCTTTTTAATAATGGGAAAACGTGGGAAATGGCACAGAAAATATCTTGAATTGGGTTTTGTAATGTATGACACCACCGACTGCTCCTTAGCAACCAAACTTTACCCTAGCAACCAAATATTCTGACCTCTATCTCAGTTATGGTGAATGATAAAGACATGGTAGTTGGTTAATGGAGCTTATAGTGAAGATGGGAACATTATGTCACTGATCCCTCCATAGCAACCAGGCTTTTTACCATAGCAACCCACTTGGCAGTTCACTATTTCAGCTAAAGAAAAACACAGAGACATGAGGGTTGGTTTAAATCACTCATAACCACTCCATGGGAAATAAAAAATTTAATTTTGATCATAAAAATATTTATTAGCATTATTTGCACATTGCTGGTTGAGAATCTCATCGCGCATTAATTTGATGAGGAGACCACTCATCTGAAATTACTTTGTCTAACTTGGTAGGTTTCATACACTAATGCAACCATTAGAAGAGTGAGCTGAGTCTGAAAGGTACAGTACAAGTGGGATTTGAACATATGCTCCATTACTTCTGCCTACATGCGCTGGTACGTCAGGTCATTTTCACATGACCTATTGGTGTCAGTTGTGTTGCTTCATTTAATTTGTAAATCTTCTCCTGGTGTCTCATGGACTGTAAAATATGTATAATAAAACACATTTCCATGTACTTCTTTGACACTAATTGTATTTCATCTCAACTAATGCTATTTAGTTCACATTTTTGGAATTAATTTGGGGTTGCAAAAAGAAACAAAGCTTTGTAAACGTAATAACAGAAAATAAAAAATACGTAATTCAATAAAACAGAATGGTTTCTTTCTGATTTCTTCTTGTTTCTTTCTGACCTTGTTTTGACACGGTGGGGGGAGTTCCACACAACTTAAACAGTTGTAGGGCCCCTTTATGTTCCAGCATGTCTAGATCTCACAGACAATCCAAAATCACTTGTTATAATGCATTTATGTAGCAATTACCTGAATTTAATCTGTATATTTACCAGCTAAATATAGCTTGAAAAACCTTAAACGTCCTACACTCACTTCAGTCTAAAGCGAACTTGCCTCGCTATTTACACACAAGTCAATGGGCATATTTGGCTTGCTTTGTTAACCCGTTCCCATGGTGATAATGTTCTCATCTTAACCCTGTGGATCCATTTCATCAGTCACAAAGTGAACTGTTGGTTAACATCTGACAATTACCCAATTTTCTAAACAAGGGTATATGTGTTTGCTTCCAGAGCTTCGCCTATTATTGGATATCTGCCGTTTGAGGTTTTGGGGACCTCAGGTTACGATTACTACCACGTGGACGACTTAGAGCTGATTGCACAGTGTCATAAACAATGTGAGTGCTTTTAATTATTCCCTCTTGGAAATTCTGGTGCTGTTTGTGCCAGTCATAGAGGAGCAGGAGCTGAAATAGCCCTCTCCGGGAAAGATGAAAGACCTCAGAAGATGCTGCTTGATCTTTTATCTGCACTACTGATCTTCTGTGTGTGTGTGTGTGTGTGTTGCAGTGATGCAGTGTGGGAAAGGAAAGTCCTGTTACTATCGGTTCCTAACTAAAGGGCAGCAGTGGATCTGGCTGCAGACGCACTATTACATCACTTACCACCAGTGGAACTCCAAGCCAGAGTTTATCGTCTGCACGCACAATGTGGTCAGGTAAAACTCACAGTTTTATTGTATATATGTTGCTATAGAAAATTAATTCTATTCCAATTAAGAAGACTCTGAAAGCAGGGTTTTGGAAAATTTAACAGAAAATTCTGCTTTATTTTGCCTAAACATTAGAGATGAGCTATTGTTTTTCAAAAGAAACGTCCAAAACAAATCAATATTGTAGGATTATAGTCAGATTCATATCAACCAATAATACAAAATAGGTGCCAATGACTGTCAGTATCACATGAACAGTAGGTTTATGCCCAATCATGACCAGAAACAGAAACAACTTTGTAGGAGACTAAAAACTGAGTGACGAACAACCAAACTATAATACTAAAGTGAGGTTTCTTGTCATGACAAGATTGAGCACAACCACTAGACACAAGGTAGTTATACTGCATCAACAAGGTCTCTCCTTGGCGACAATTTTAAAGCAGACCGGGTTTCAAGCTGTTTTGAAAAAGCGTTTCGTTCAGAGACCTTCGTAATTTACAGAATTGTTACTCACCTGCCCCTTTGTTATCACAAAGCATCAGATGCTTTTCAAGTGCTTTGATCAAGTGGAATGTGAATGTCTAAAAATGAATAAAATGCATTTTAAATTTTGTTTTATTTCATTTAGGGGTAAAACTTTGCGCTCTGATGAATACAATGATGTAGCTTCTAAGATATATTTACAACCTTGACATTACAAGGGAAAAACACCAAGGAATTAAGAAAAAATTGCTGCACAATTATACAGTGAAAATAGTGTTTCAACTCGATCATTCCTTCCCTGTTCATATTTTTATGACAAAATATCATGTGTTTGGGATAACTAAATAAAAATGTCTCTTGATTACTAGCCAACACCACTGATCTTTTGCCACAAATTAACAATAGACTAATCTATGCGCAATGTGATTTACAGCATTTGAGAATTAAGTGTTGCAAGAATGAATGTTTCAATATTCGTTTGTGCTGCAAGAATATGTGGAAAAATATTTATTTGTTCTTTTTTTTCACCCTTTTTCAACCACTTTATCATGTCATTGTTTTTTTTTAAACAATAATTGCTGATTGTTCTTGAAAGATCGTTTAAACTTTTTCCCTCTCAGAAGCACATTATATGTTTACAAACTATAAATGGTGCTCCAGAGTTGGAAATGTGTGCTCCTGACACACCACACTCCACCCACCAATGCTGGTGTGCCCACCTCCAGGCAGACGAGACACTTGAACTCCTTTGGCAGGGGTTTTAGAAATGAGTATTTCTGGATGAGAAGAAAAGCTGTTGTTTTACACATAGAAGTTACAATTGAATTGCGGTGATTTTTTTTTTTGGCGACCATTTTTGCCTTTATCCGGAACAGAAAGAGATGTGGGTAGAGCGTGGAGGAGTGTTTGGAAATGATGACTTTTAATTTGTTTGCAAAGTAAGAAAACATTTTGTTGAGCGGAGAGGATCTTAGAAGCAGGCCTTTATTTCCACCTAGTGGATACTTTATCTTACTACAGATTCGGTCTTTGAAACTAAGCATCTTGTTGAATTGTATTTGCACCTTTGAACAATCTAAACAAAAGTGGTTGGCTTTCCTCTCTCTTTGAAGTTATGCTGAAGTCCGTGCAGAGAGAAGGAGAGAGTTTGGACTGAAGGAAACCTCATCTGAAATGTCCACGTCAACCATCAAAGTATGGCACACACACACACACAGTACTTTTTTGTGTGCATTCCAGTCTGTTTTTATGAACAACAAGTTGTGTTTGTAAATAGGGGCAGGAGGTGTTTTTGGAGATGTGTCCTCCTCTGGAAGCCGCACGTGAACGAATCAGCAGCGCTCGTTCAGTTTCGTCACAAAGCTCTATAAAATCATCACACACAGCACTGTCTGACTCTGCGTGTACGCTCATATTCTTGCTAAAATGCATTTTAGGTGCATATGTATATTAGAAAGTCACATGACTGCAAGCTCTTTTATCCTTTTACAGCAAATTCATCCGTGAGGTACACAGAAGGATGCACATCATCTCTGCAGTCGGCTTCCATTGGTCCTGAGAAGAGCTCCAGCAGAATCACACACAGTGGATCGAAAGTATATAACCACGTTTCTCCTATATAAACATTTTCACGTATATATGGCTTTAAGGTGAAGTTTTCATCCTGCCCTATGATAGCTATTACACAAGCTTTGACAAATGCTTACCATCTTCTACCACTTCCTGTGGCAGATGTCCTCCAATATTATGAGTAAAACACATAGGGACCAGGACTTAAATATGTGATAGAGATGCAGTGCAAATGTTTTATGCTGGTGTGAAGAAGAATGCTTTCAGAAATATAAACTTACTAAAGTAACAAAATGGACTGGTTGTCAAGGTGGAGTTTTTGGTTGCTATGGAGGAGTCAGTGACATTATAAACCGTTTCCCATGCCATTGTGTGATATGTCAAATTCGTTGCTATGTTAAACAGTCTTGTTGCTATGAAGGGTCAGTGATTTTATATATATATATATATACATGGGGGTTGGGTTTTACAACCCAACCCCCATGTCTTTATCATTTACCAAAGCTGAGATAGTGTTCAGAATATTTAGTTGCTAGGGTAAAATTTGGTTGCTAGGGAACAGTCAGTGATGTAATTCCATGCATTCTTTGTTTACAGCATTTTTTCACACCTTCCTAAATGAGTGACTAAATTGAAGCTATTAATCATAAATCTTGAGATGCTTTTTATTTAAACAGTGTATCTTTTCGAACCTTTTACCCTGTACTTGATAAGTAAACTGTATAGACACAGAGGAGTATGTTCTGTTTTTTTATATGAATCTTTACTCTTCTGCTTTAGACCCTGATTCAGAGACAGAGCTCATCTGAGCCCGCTTCAGTCTCGCCATCGTGCAGCCAGCATTCATCCATGGTCAGTCTCTCACTCTTCCAAACAGTTTATACGCATTTCTCTCTTGAATATAGAGCTAAAGCCAAATAATGAAATAATGACTATTTTACCTCTGATCACTGGTGACTTGGGGCCTCGTGTATGTGTTTGTTACACACAAAAACCTGACATAAGTCAGCTTTCTCGCTCATATTCAGAAAATTTCCCACTAAAGTCCAATCACAGCAGTTGTAGTCTTGCAGGTAAGGTCTGGCATTTATTGCGGGTTTCTGTGGTCAAGGCCATAGGAACCTGCTATAGAGACCCACCCATGAGTCCATTTGACCAACTCGTTGCAGACAACCAATTGCGTTTCATTTCGCTTAGCGTCATGTTTTGGGGTGTGGGAATGTCACCACTGCAATTGGCCAACATGCATTTGGCTAACAGGTCAAAACCTCTCTTTCTGACTCCAAAAACTGCCTTAAACAAAACTCCTGGACGTCTTTTCAAGAGGGTACACCGTGAACTCCACATACTTTTGTGAATCCAATGATTAGTTGTTCTTTTTAATCGCTCGTTTTCGTTATAAACGATGGCTAGAACTTTCGCATATGGCTACACACGTTTCGAAAACAAGCCAGTTTAGGTAAACCAATCACATTGCATTTTCAGGATTCTTGAAGAGTTGCCAGAAAAATGTTCCAAACACATCAGACTTTCAGCCAACGTTCCGTGGGCTTGACGTCTGATGCCGGTTTCACACAACATGTGTCTCCATTGCGTTTGTGTGGCGTCTGCGAATCGATGGAGCTCGCAGCCAATTGGCTTTCACACAGAAGACGTTTGCAGTGCATACATAAACAGAATGTCAATCCTCCTTTACATAACATTTGCCATGGTTATCTATAGGGTATGGATATCTTTTAAACAGTGAAAAAGTATTTCTGCAATAAACGCAATAAAGTTAACTTTGAGTTTCCTCATGTTGTGTTTGATGAAAACACACAGAGTACTTGCCTTTAGCACCATCAGCCCCAGCGGCTTCGTCCCTGACAAACAGCTCTTTTTAAAATGTTTTGAGGCTCATAAAAAGCAGAATACTGTTCAACTTTGACGATGTGTTGATCTGTTCTTGGATCAGACTGTCTGTCAAATTTTCCCCCTCTTTATTATTACTATAGAAAGATCCAAATAAAATTATTCTCTCTGAACCGCTGCCAATGCCTCGTCTATTCAGTTTCTGAAAAGTTGTGTATATTGCTTGGGTTTGGCACGCTCTTGTGTCTTTTTCTCATTCAGGTGTGATCATTAACATATTTAAATGTATGCAAATAATGTGGGGGTTGGGGTGTTCTATGTGCTCATTTTCGAGTTGCATCCAAGAGTGGAGCCTCTTTAGTCGAAGCTTGTGCGCATGTGTGGTTTTTTTTTTCTTAATTGCTTAAAAAAAGAAACAAATGCATATTTCTTTATTTTAAAACTGTTGTTTGGACCTCAAGAGCTTGAAATGTGTACTTTTTAACCAATTAGTCAATGGTTTGGCAATAGATTGTTTCAAAGCAGTTCTCTTTGAATTGTGTAGTAGAGCATCTTTTCACTATGCCATGGATTAAATAAGTCAGATCTGAAAGAGTGAACACAATAGTCTGACACCAGGTCAGTTTTAAAAGCATGAAAACAGAGGCTACTCTTGACGTAGGTTGTGTAATTAATGTGTTGCAGCCTCAGTCTCTGTACGGGTTCCAGCAGCCTCAGCTGGGTGTCATGCATCAGCTAAAAGAGCAGCTTGAGGAGCGCACTCGTATCCTGCAGGCAGACATCAAAACCCAGCAACAAGAACTGCATGACATTAAAGAAAAACTACAGCTGGCTAACCTTCAGGTACACCACAAACAATCCTAAACGGGCCGAAACGGCTTCATTTGGCCTGATTGGTTTTCACAATATTTATAAAGGAGATATATTGTGTGCAATAAATATGGTTGAGAAAGTGGAGTAAACGTTTTATTGCGAAACAAGAGTAATATTTTAGACTTTGTATAAAACCAGATCTCTCCCTCACTCAGATTCCTCATAAATGAGTGCGCAAGTGCTGCCCTCTAGTGGGTGGATGATATTACAATAATTCAAAATTTTCCCTTATGGTTATGAATTTGTAAATAAAATCCATTTTATTCATACATTTTCTAATACATATTGTATTGTGAACTTCTGACGTATTTACCGTATCATACCACTTCCTATCGTTGAGTGACTCGCCAGGACAGGAAGGAGGCTGCACATGTCCAAAAGTGAGGAGTGAGGTAAAGTCAGGGTGACTGTGATATAATATCTCTTCATTTTAGGAACAAAGCCGTCAATAAATCTGGTCATTGCCTTGATTTTTGGGAGCTTTCTCCACAGTATAGAGAACCATCAAAAATGGCAGAAACCTAAATCTCCAAAAACTGGATGTTATTGTTGCTGGATCTCACCGCGATCTCACTTTAGACATGATTAAACATGCTACATGTCTAAAGTGCCTATGACTTGGATGGTGAACAATTCAATGTATTTATTTATTTATTTTTTCGATTCAGATTTACTATGGCATAGCTAAAATCAAATAATTGAATTTGTGCTTAATAGTGATGTTAAAAACTGAAAATCAATTTTACTTTGCTGTGGCTCTGTGAGTAACAAAATCAATTTCCCAATTGCTTCACATTACAAGTAATTTTTGTCTAAAGAAGTACATTACATTTATAATGTAAAGTCACCAAAGCTCTAGTTGTACCCCAGGGATCCATTTTAGGCCCGATGTTATTTGCTTTTCATATGGATGCTATTGCTTTGTAGCAGTCACACTAATTATATCCCATTTATGGTGACTGATGGTTTACCTTTATGCATTTATGTGTTTTTTTTACTCACTACAGAAGTGTCTTTATACATAAAGAAGTATTTGAATTGAGAAATTATGCCTCATCTAAGCCTCATTAAGATTTGACCACTATTTTTCCAGATGTTGCTCCAGCAGCCGATCCAGGCTTCCAGCTCTGCTCAACAACAGCAAGGTCCGGGCAGACCAGCTCAACACAGCGCAAACCACAAACCTCAACACTGTGTTTCACTCTCATCCCACACACTGCTCAGAGAACAGTCCAACAGCTCATCCTCTCAGGTGAATACCGCTCAGACTCGCACGCAGGATGCACACTCTCTCAATCTTACACCGATGGTTTGTGGTGTTTTCAGGGTCAGCAGAGGCTGGTTCAGACTGGACACATGCAGGCCGTCAGTGTGCCGATGCAGACACACACCAGTCTTACCACACCCTTCTACAGCAACCCCATGATGTTCTCCTCTAACAATGGACACAGAAGCCAACAGGACACACACTGCCAAAGACACACGCATAACGACTACAACCAGGATGGACAGCTACGGTACGAGCTTTCAGATCTTTAAAAGCTTGTAAGCTCGTAAATTGTCTTTTTCACTCCTACGTTGACTTTCCCAGCCGTCACAAGCGACTGAAACACATCTGACCAATCACCTTGTTGCTTCGCTACAGCAACTCGTAAATAATCCGGGAGAATCAGTTTAGTATAAAAGCGTATTGTATGACAAAAAAGACAAACGATAAAGACTTGAAGGAGAATTTGTGGGTGATCTTAGGGTGACGTCGTCTTTCCCATCCTTCCCCCTCTATCTATCCATTTCTCTTCCTGTAGTTTATTATCATGTCTCTCCAATTAAGGCAAAATGCGAGAAAAAAAAACACTGCATCTAAATCCATAAAGGTTCTGGGTTTTTTTTGTACAGGTTACACATATTTGTCTGATATTAAGGACACTCAACAAAATCTTCACTAGGGGAGGAATCCATTCTTGATGCACGCCATTTCTCAAAACTGTGTCTCAAATTGGACTCGCGTTTGATGTGTTTGTACGTCCGTTTAATTTGTGTATGAAATATTTGCCTTTTCATATCATTTATTCGTTCTCAATGTGTAAAGGCTATTAGAATGATCAAAAATCCCTATCTAAAATGTTCTGATCAGGGGCTAATGGTTTAAAATGGGACGTAATGGGACCTAGCTTTCCTGTGGCTCAGTTGGTAGAGCTTTGCGCTAACAACGCAAAGGTTGTGGGATCAAATCCCAGGGAAAGCAAGAACTGACCGAAAAAAAAATGTTCATTCAAAATGTAAGTCGCTTTGGATAAAAGCGTCTGCCAAATGCATAAATGTAAATGTAAATGTAATAACATTTTAAATCAAATTGAAATATACAAACATATATAAACATGCAATAAAACATATCAAAACACAATGCTAAAATGTAAAAACGAAATGCTGAGTTTGGTTCTAAATATACATTCATGAATGTTAACCTTTATGTGTTTTTGGGGACGTTTTTAGCCATCAGGTGATTTTGAGTCTAAAGTTGGCCACAATTTTTGTCTGTTTCATCAAATTGAATAATTTTGGTGAAAAATCTTATTTTTACAAATTTTTTATTTTTGAAATTTTTCAAATTCACTACCCTTTCGTGTTGTTCGTGGCTGCTGTATTAAACTGCTGTAAAACTCTATTTGGTCAATATTTTTTTGCACAAATCTCTTTATCTACTAATCAGCTCTAATCAAAACTATGTTTTTACCCATTAATTGCCAAGAACGTACATGATGTCACTGATGACTTGCATTTTTTCTTTTACCCTTCATTACAGTCTTGTGCAAACAACAGTGGTGTTGGTGGATTTTTAGTTTTTGTGTAGCACCAGCTTTTCATTTTTTCTCCCTCATTTATTGATTTGAGGCCCATTCACTTCCATTATAATGAGCTTTTTTAATGCAATGCCATGACAAATATCATGGTTTCTTCATTACTGGTGGTCATTCTTGTTGAAAAGAGGTAAAATTTGAGATTTTTACTGTTCACCGTTTAGATCCATTAGATTTTGGGAAAAATAAGCTTCGTTTCAGACTGGTATATGAAGGTAGTTGGAGTAAAGCAGCATGGTACAGTGTGTGTCTGCATTGATCAGATTTGTAAACAATTAATTATTAACCAAACTGCAACAACAGCTGAACTATAGTGTATGAGTACAACACTATGAAAAGTACACGACACAATGGTCAAATTAACTAAACAATGGTACAAACGTTGAGGAGACACACTAAAAAGTTGGTTTGATTGTTTAATTGTTCAGTTAATATATCTTGTGTACTTTTCAGTTGTTGTTGCATTTTGGAGATCGGTGTGGTGCAAGTGGCCAAACACACTTTTAATTTATCGTATATTTAAACTTTCATTGATAGGATGCTGCTAAACCAGCCAATGCAGACACTGGTACCAGGCAGCAACGGGGGAGCCCAGTCTTCCCAATGCAGCTCAACTATTCAACAAACCAAGTGAGTGTGCGTGTGTGTGTGGTCTATGGACAAAAAAAGTCGTAGGGCCTCTACACACCAATCCGATTTTTTTTGTGTGGCAGCGCGCCTCAATCGAAAATATACTCGCACTGCTATATTAGATTGGTTTTTCGCAATGAAAGCTGTAAAAGAGGCGCTCGGTGGCGCTCATCCCACATTTTCATAGCGACTTGAAAGAAACTGGAAAGAAATAGCGCGCCACAATTCCTCTCTTTTCTCCGTTGTCTTCTTCTTTCCTGGACCCAGCACACTGCTGAGAAGCCATCCGAAGATTTGTGCGCATCTCATTCTGGATCGGTGTGTAGAGGCCTTTAGACTGGATCCACGACTGCATCTGAAAGTGTTTGGGTTTTTGTTCCAGATATCCTCTGGAGCAGCAGATGATGGCTCCTTCATTCCCTGTGCAGCAGGTGAACTGCAACGCTGTGCTTGTCCCCTCCCCCGTCTTCACCTCACCAATCATGATCCCCCACAACACTTTCATTACCCACCAGGCCACGCCCACCTACACGGCTAACCCCTCAGCCACCCCACACACCTTGCTACAGCAGCCTCAGCAGTTCTTTCAGGTAAACAAACCCTGGTTTGATTCACCGTGATTCAAACGAACGCTCGTGTGACGCTTGGTTTCTCTGTTGAAGATGCAGCCTCAGGGTCTGATTCACACGGCACACACTCAGGCCTTATTCCACACCCCTAGTGTTTCCCAGCAAAGCACTGTGGGATATGTGCAGCCGCAACAGCAGCAGCAAGTGCAACAGCAGCAGCATCATCACTCTCAGTCTGGAACCCTAGCAGACTACAGAAACATGCTCCCACGGTAGCCACGCCCCCGGGAGATGCCAAGAGGATGCTGGGAAAGAGTGTTGAGCCATTAGCTCTTACAGGTACGACGGGAAGGGACTCAAACGAATCGAGAAAGCCAAAGTCCCTCAATGTTCCCAAGACAGCGAATGATGGTGAAAGAGCCACGAGGCTCAAGGGCTCAGACTGCAAGCAGGGCATGCTGGGATATGTAGGACGAGCCTCCAGGGTGTGACCTAGGGGCAGAACGGGTCCCGTTGAGCAGGTGCTCCCGTCGAAGGACAGGAAGCCGCGGAGGCTTGTACTGTTACAGCTGGTTGACGTTATCTCGACTTTTCAATAGACAAGTGAATCAAGAAATGCCTTGACAGAGCGCTGCACGTGATGTCACATGTTAACCAAAATAGAAACCCACAACGAACCGGAATCACGCGCTCACGAGCCGCTTTTCACTCTTTTATTTCATGTCGCTGGGCATTATTCAGAGAGCGCCTGAATATTTTCATCAAGACAACAACATGGCTGCCTGGTATCATTGCATCTTTGCTAACACTAATGAACTAAGAAACTTGAATCACATTTGGTAGAATTTGGTACCATTTACTCAACGTTTCAAAACTCCCATTCGTTTGCGTTTTGAATATTTCCCTACGGTTATTTTCTTGTTTCATATGTGACCAGGAAACTCCTCAGGAGAACATTTTTGTTGTTTTATGGTTTTCTTGCAGATGTTCATGTGGTCCTCGAGTCCACTGTGAAACTTGATGTCAATTTCAGCTTCTAATCTTTAGTTTCAGTATTACACAGGGATGAAGCTCTGTCTAATTCATGCTTTATAGGTGAGGGACTTGTGATTGTGGTACAGTGAAGGGCTAAAGAGCTGCTGCAGTGTAACTGGAAGCAGATGGAGATGAAATCTGGAGACGCAGTGAGGACAATCATGACGCGCTTCAAATCAGCCTTTATCAATTGGATTTCACAAACACTGTGTTTGTTGTTTTGCGTTTTATTTTAAAAGTATTGACTTGATGTCAGGAAAAGGGCGAAAACTTGAAGTTTTGGAATGTTGGAACAGGAAAAATATCTCGACAATCATGAATCATTTCATCTTTGCTGCGTTGGTTGCTTCACTGATTGAACATCTGAAGACTGGTGCTGAGTTTTTTTTTTTAACACTTTCACAAAAGTCGACGATCATGTGCCCTTCTGCATGTTGTGCAATTGTTCGAAAACGAGAATGTCTGTAATTTATTATTTATCTGAGAGATTTTATTTTTAGACAGGTACATTTTCTTGTGTTGGCAAGAAGCACTTCATATTCGTAAAAGCCAGTGTGCTGCTTGAATGAAAAGGAAGAGTATTTTTGTATGGAACATCCTTAACATTCCCTCACACTCTCAGGTGTGAAATCGTCACGCGGAGCTTGCTAATCCTTAGATCACATCAAATGCTTCAGATCAATGGGAAGCACTCCAGAATCCGTGTATCGTTCGATGACAAAAAACATTTTGTAATCAAATGTACAAAAAAAAAAAACGATCCTGGAAAGGAAAAATTATTATGAGCTTGTGCTGCTTTTTATTTGTTTTTCGTCCACATGTACCCAAGTTTTTTTTAAAAACTGCAACTCCACTCAAAAACCCTGATTATTTAACTAAATAACACACTGGACTGAGGACAAAAGAAGATTGGGGGAGGGGGGGACGGGAGATCCTGAGACAGCCAGCTGCCGGGGTGCAAAGTGTTTCAAATAATATTTTTGTTTTCAAAAATACACTGTTACATGAAAATGATGAAAAAAAAAATTGTTTTCGTGTGGACAGGGCCATAGACATAATTTGTAAACATAGACATAAAGACACAACATGATCTGATTTTTCCATACATCAATGTATCCTCAATGCATCTAAACAGGTGCAAATGTAGAACAGCTCCGAGTACATGGCATTCTATTTTTGATTTGCAAATGAAAATTGTATAATACAACCTTTTTTCCTTTTTCGATTTGATTAGCGTTTGGATAATGAAATGTCGGGGGGACCCGGGATCTTAATTAGCCAGTGTTGCTCCAGTTTGCATTATTTGCCCAAAAAAATTGTTTAAATGATTCAAAAGTAGCCTTTTATACATGAATAGAACATTAATGGAAATTCTAATTTCATTACTTCACTGAAAATGATACAAATATTTAAAAAATGTAAAAAAATTAGTCAAAGTTTAATTTAATTTAGTTAAAAATTAAAGGCTTTTTTTTATGTTTTTTTGTTCATTACATTTCATATAAAAAAAAAATGGGGTGAGTTTTGATTCAAAATAAAAATTCTCCTATGGACCAGCACACAAGAGCTAAAACCCTTTTACAAAACCGTCCTGCAACGTGGCGTGGTAGATACTGTGCAGGAAACACATGATGAGGGTCTCCCCCACCCAACCCCCCTTCTAAAGGCTACGGCCATGGCCTTTTCCGTGTGTGCATAAAAAAAGAACGCTAACCCACAAAAATGAAAAACAAGCTATTATTTAATTTGTGAGAAACCTGAAGTTGAAGTCGAGTGACTCTAGCGGCACCAGGCATCTTCCCAATTCACCTGCAGACTGTGAGTGTGGAGTTATGGAACAACGCATGCACAACGTTTGTCCCCTGAAGCCATTTTTTAGTTTTATGTTTGTTTTTGTGTCCGATTCTATAACTGAAATTGGAACACCGATTACAATTAAAGATCTCGTAACTACATTTTGTTTTTCACTTTCAGCACGGAATCTAATGATGGAAAACCAATCGTTTTCCCTTCGCTTGTTTTACATTTTTTTGTTATCTTTATAAATACACGGATTCTGCAGGACTTATTTGAACAAATCTTACAATTGCACTAAAATTTCCCACGAGTGCACCTGAAAACAAGACAAAAAGCACAGATTATGTTGTTTAACGGAGTTCTGCATCAGTGCCTCCCGTTACTCACTTTATGCTGTTCTGAGATTACCTTTGTGTCCCTACAAGATGCTTTTATTTCTTTAAACATGGACGAACTAATAGGGTATTTACCCTATTGGTAATGGTTGCAAGGTGGTGGGTTATTGGGACGCCTCTGTGGTGCTCAGAAACATGTAGAACCAGGTCTTTGGAAGAAATGTAAAACCAGTTTTAATCTGGCTTTTCCTCGCCGGCCAATTTTTACTGATATGATTATGTACAAAAAAAAAAAGTCCTTCCCCCCTGCATCGGGTATCTCTTCCTTAACTTATTTTGGGTTGTGAAATGTTCAAGAGTCAGCTTTTGGTCCTGTGAAACTATGCCCTGGTTGTGGAGACTGCACTTTATTCTCTTTCCCTTCTTTTGCTTCTTACTCTGTGTTTCTCCCCAGAAGTGTCTGTTCTAATGGGGTGTAATCCTCCTGGATTCGTGCTGTGTATGTCATGTTTGTGTTCTACGTTGCTCTTGCTGTGGGCGGCGAGAGCTTCAATGCATTTCTGTTCCACCAAGGGATGGGAAGAGACAGAAAATGGCACCTGGTGGAAACAGCCATCTCTGCTGATAATCTGCAAAAAATATATTGTAATATAACAAAGAAAAAGGATATTTAGATAAATATAATTGTTTATTTTATAAGATGTTGAGTAGTTTGGAATAAATTTATATACAGTCTATGATTTTAAAGTTGAAAAGAGTATTTTGTAACAGATTAATTATTAAAGTGTCTTACTTTGGGGGTCGTAAAGCTTTCTGTCAGTTCAGCGAGTTGATGTTGCACAGTCGATGATGTTTGGCTTTTTTTCTCCCCTTTTATTCTTCTATCTACACATACCATCACAACAAGCTTTAACATATTGTTAATATTGTTTTAAAAAGATCTTATTAATAAAACGTTTACATTCTGAAACTGCGTGGATATATTTGTGCTTCTGTAGAAAAACTAAAGTTACACAAAACCAGTGGTGTAATTACATGAATTACAAATAGTCAAATTACTGTAATTGAGGGTTTTTTTTTTCAGAAATTGTAACTTAGTGAGTAGATTTAAAAACTTGTATTTGAGTACATTTCTAGTTTTGTTTCTGTGCTTAACTACTTTATTATTACCTTTTAAAATGTACTCATTTTTACAGTGATTGGCACCCATCCCGTCCAATCACATCAAGCGAATCCAATACAACCGGAAGAAATAGGAATATTTTACAAGAGCAACTCGTTTATTTTCTTTTATCGTCTCAAACAGGAAAATAATTTAATTGTGCAGCAGTTATTCTTTTTTCTACTCTTTTACATTTTCTCTCTTGCTCCTCTTTTTTTTCTCCCTCTCTTTCTCTATAGTCCTTTCTCTTTGCTCTGTATCTGTTTCGTTCTTTACTTTTACTCTCTCTATCTAATTCTTCTGTATTTGTTTTCACTCTTTTCAATTTTCTCCTCTCTTCTCCTCCAGCTCGCTCTCAATCTCTTCGTGCCATCAATGTGTCTCTTTTCTTTCATACTGTAATTTTTTTCTTGCTCTTTTCCTTCTTTCTTTCATTATATCTTTCTCTTATTTTCTCTTTGCTCTTGTTTCCTACTCTCTCTATTTCAAACGCTTTCATTCTTTACATTCACTCTATCTCATTTTCCTGTATTTGTTCTCACTTTTTCTGGCTCTCTCTTTTCAATCTATTTGTCTCCTATTTTTCACTCTTTCTTTCCTCTCTTTTTCCTCCAGATCTTGCTGTTGCTCTCTGACTCTTCATGCTATCTGTCTGTCTCTTTTCTTTCATTCTCGTCTTTTTTCTTACTCTCACTCTTTTTCTTCTCTTTCACTATATTTTTCTCTCTTTCTTTCTTTGTGCTCTATTTTCTTTTTCTCTCCTATTTCTATCTCTTTCTTTAATGTCGTTCTCTCTATCTCCTTCTCTTGTATTTGTTCTCTCTCTCCAATCTATTTGTCTCTCCTATTCTTCCTCCAGTTTTCGCTCTCTGTCTCTTCATACTATCTATCTGTCTCTTTTCGTTCTCTTCTTTTCTCACTCATACTTTTTGGAAAAATTCCGCTTCGATGACAGTGTGGTTCTTCTGCAGCAGTCCAGAACTGAGCTCAGTGGCACATTCACACACCCTTGTGGCTTACTGTGGTTACATCACCCTCAGCATTCTGGGTAAGAGCAGCATGTCCGCAGTCAATGTTCTGTTTCTTCCCGTTGTCTCCTCTGATGACCCCAGAGCTACTGGGATGACACACACCCCACACGAAAACTCACTGTTCTCCTGTTTAGCGTCCACGAGCACGCGTGTGTTCAGCCAAATGGTAGCTGTCCCTCGCCAGGTTGTCCCACGCTCTTCTGCTCATGTTTATCTGTCTTCTGATTAAAATGCGAGTCAGACTGTTGCTCATAAGTTTAAACATTTTCTGATGTCTTGGTAATTTTTTAGAAATATGGATTTCCACTCATAGTTAGAGGTTGAGTAAAGCCAGTTATTGTCAAACAACCGTTTACTCTTTTTAAATCATAATAACAGTAACTTTCCAAATTACCCTGATCAAAAGTTCACACATCCTGGTGTTTTTGTCTTGATAACCTGCACAAAAAAACAATACAAAAGAATATGAGAGGCTTGTATTCAATGTTTCTACAGAAAAGGTTTCGGGGCTCCTGATGGACCCTTCATTTCAAGTGATGCGCTGATATTTCTGAGCGATAGGGAAAGCAAATTTGCCGTCAAAGCATCTATGGGAAAAGGTAAGAAGTTAAGTAAAAATAAAAAGTTATCAAATGAACTGGATTTGCCAATCAGGAGTGTTCAAACTCTGATGAGGAAGTGGAAAGTGAGGGGTTCTCTTAAAACCAACAAACATTTCTGCTACAACTGCCAGAAAAAAATGGAAGGGATGAAAAGAAAAACCCTTCAGCTGAAATACAGGGCTCTCTGAAAAAAAAGTAGTTTCAAGGAGAACAATATAGACATTTGAAGAAAATGGGATTGAAAGGTCAATGTGCCAGAGGAAAGCCATTGCTGTCTCTGATGTTTTAGGGATCTGTGAATCCAAAGACACAGGAAACTTGGTCAAAATTATTACGGAAGATGAATGCTGCATGTTGTGTGAATTGCATTTAACAGCCCGGATCCAAATCAAAGAAGTCAAAGTTATTGGTTTCCACTAATATCATCAAACCCCTCAAAACGAGCAAGACTCAATGATTGACAACAGTTGGAGGATTTTGTTGAGCTCTGCTTGGAGATTGAAGGGTAGAAATGATCTGCTCCAAAGTGTACAGAGTAAAAGACAACTGCGGTAAGTTTGTGAGACACAAAAATCAAGTAAATATAGTTCAAATATATGGCAAGAAAAAAGTAAATTCTGATCTGCTCTCCAGGACAAAGGGGGCAGTAATGCACCAACAAGCAGAATGGCAACTATTAAGGCTGAACAGTTAATGAGAAAGTAATCGAATCAGAATTTTGCAACAGTGTGGAGTCATGCGACCTTGGTTTATTATTATTTTAAAATCAAGTAATGCACCCTTTATTCAATTCAAATCGTATTTCTCGCTTGTAATATGTGATCACATCAACTGCACAAAACTTATGGAAAAAATAATAATAAACCAGTTAATTTGGTTTTAATTAATAAAATAAAAATGATATGGGTGATTACTCATTAAAATTTAATTCATGGGAAATAATTCCAGAACTTGTTTAAATCCATTTATTTTCATTGCATGCTTTTCCTGGACAAGCAACAACTATTTATGTAAATATATATTTATGTAATTAGACTCTTTAAGTGTCCTGAACACAAACACATGACTTTTGGTGTAAAATTTACATTTTTGGCATGACATATTTAACAAAATATTGCTGTATAATTAATTTAAACTCTTATTACAACATGATTATTTACAAATCCCCATGAAATCCACATTAGAAAATACATACAGATTTCTTGTTATTTAATTAATGACAAAAAAAACCATCTTACTAAACAAGGAGTCGTCAAAAATAAATTCAGATTTCAAACCAAGAGACCAAAGCTTTTTAATAAAATACCCCTTTATTTTCCTCTATAGTGTCCAGAAGTTTTGATCATTTTGAGTGAATTTCACATCCGGTGAGATCGTTACTCCCAAAAGTACAAATGATTGTGTAGTTATTAAAAGAACCATGACTCTAATGACCAAGCACTGGCGGAATCATGGCACTTTGAAAGATCATCATGTTTCACTTAGTGTTCCTTCTTTAGCTGCGTGTGCTGTACATGTCCGCGTCCTCTGGATTGGACTGGCCGTGGTCCAGGAGAGAAGGATCCGGGACAAAGCGCGACTTCACTAAGAATGACAGAAAAGAAGAGATACAGAAGAGCTTATCACAATGAACTCATTCACAGGATTCATGCAGATACATGCTCTAAAATATTCCATTTCCAGTAGCCAGATTTGATTCCTCCTATGTTTCATTGAGCACCCCTTCATCTTTAAATTCAGATAATGCCATCAACTGCAACAACAATATTTAAGATTTTTTTTATTTAGATTCGCATCTGAACTAAACTGTCTTTAAAGACTTCTACACATCGAATTTTCAGTCCAAAGTTTTGTGCAACAATGCGCTTCGATCGAAAACCATGGCAAACATCTGACCAAACGAGTGGTACTAACGGAAAAAAAAAGAGTTTCGGACTGCCATATCAGGTCCGTTTTTCACAATGACAACCAATGAAAGCTGGCTCTTTTGATGACCTGAGTAGTACATAAAAGAGCCGCTAGGTGGCGCTCATCTTACATTTTATAGCGACTTGACACAGGAAACAAGTAGTATGACCAACATCCATAATACTTTCTATGTGTTCTTTGATTTCTTCTCTGTCGTCATCTTGTTCTTTCCAGTTTCCCTGTGTTGTACTGCAAACGCTATCTTCAGGCAGGGAGCGTCATTATATCAATATTTCCTCGACGCAGACAAAAAGCACCTTGCTGAGAAGCCATCCGAAGATTTGAGCAAAATCTCAATTCAGTTTGATGTGTAGAAACCTTTACGATGAACCATTTTAAACAAACGTTTTATTTAATTCAAAAACCTCTCTAAGATAACTTTGCGCCTCACCTGTGAATGTTTCGGGTGCCTCTTTTTTGCCTGTTGCTTCTTCGCTCAGGGGTGGGGAAACTTCCTCATCAATTTTGGCAGTAGGCTCAAGAAGGACATTCTCTTTGGGAGCTTCCTCTACTCTAGGTGAGGTTGTAGCTGGAGCATCCTCCGTGATCCCTTCATCATTTATAACAGCTGGTGATTCAAGAGGTACAGGGAGGCTTTCTGTTTTACCAACAGACTCTGGAAGAGGTTCTGGGATCCTCTCTGGGGCAGGTTCAGGTAAGGATTCTGGAGCTGGTTCAGATTCCGACAACATAACAGGTTCGAATAGAGATTCAGTAGGTTCTGTGGCAGGTTCAAGAGTTGATTCCAGAGCAGGCTCAGGTTCCAGAGCAGGCTCAGGCACAGGTTCCAGAGCAGGTGCAGGCTCCAGAACAGACTCAGGCGCAGGTTCCAGAGCAGGCTCAGGTTCCGGAGCAGGCTCAAGTGTAGGTTCTAGAGCAGGTTCCTGAGCAGGCTCGGATGCAGGTACAAAAGCAGGCTCAAGTGTAGGTTCCGGAGCAAGCTCTTGTGCAGGTACAAGAGCTGGCTCGGGTGCAGGTTCTGTGGATGGTTCTATTGTAGGTTCCGAAGCGGTATCAAGTGCAGGTTCGGGGGCAGGCTCGGATGCTGGTTCTGAAGCAGGCTCAATTGCAGATTCTGAAGCTGCGAGTGGTTCTGGGGCAGCTTCGGGGATTGATTCAGAAGCAGGCTCAGGTCCAGATTCCAGGGCAAGCTTGGGTGCAGGTGCAGGTTCCAGAGCAGGCTCAGGTTCCAGAGCGGGTTCTGGAGCAGACTCAAGTGTAGGTTCTAGAGCAGGTTCCAGAGCAGGCTCGGATGCAGGTACAAGAGCAGGCTCAGGTGCAGGCTCAAGTGTAGGTTCTAGAGCAGGTTCTGGAGCAGGCTCGGATGCAAGTACAAAAGCACGCTCAAGTGTAGGTTCCGGAGCAAGCTCATGTGCAGGTACAAGAGCTGGCTCGGGTACAGGTTCTGGAGATGGTTCTATTGTAGGTTCCAAAGCGGTATCAAGTGCAGGTTCGGGGGCAGGCTCGGATGCTGGTTCTGGAGCAGGCTCACTTGCAGATTCTGAAGCTGCGAGTGGTTCTGGGGCAGCTTCGGGGATTGATTCAGAAGAAGGCTCAGGTCCAGATTCCAGGGCAAGCTCGGGTGCAGGTAGTGAAGCGGTAGTTGGTTCTGGGGTAGCTACGGGGATTGATTCAGAAGCTGGCTCATGTGCAGGTTCTGGAGCAGTCTCGGGTGCAGGTTCCAGGGGATGTTCTGGAGCAGTTGCAGATTCTGAAGCAGTTGTTTCTGGAACTGCTTCATGAGTTGATTTCGGAACAGGTACGATTTCCATAGCAGGAGTAGGTTCTTGAGCAGCTTTGGGAGTTGACTCTGGAGTAGGCTCAGGTGTGGATTCTGAAACAGTAGTTGCAGCTGGGGAAGCTTCAGGAGTTGATTCTGGAACAGATTCAGGAGCTGACTCCAGAGCTGCAGATTGCAGAGCAGGTTCTGGTGTAGACCCTGAAACAGTAGTTGGTTCAGAGGAAACTTCAGGAGTTGAATCCGGAGTAGGTTCAGGGGTTGGTTCTGGAGTGGTTTCGACAGATGATTTCAAAATAAGTTCCGGAGCAGACTCTGGAGCAGTAGTTGGTTCTGAGGCAGCTTCGGGAGTTGATTCTGAAGCAGGTTTAGATGTGGATTCCAGAGCTTGTGTTGATTCTACAGAAGAAACTGGTTCAGTTGTGGATTCTGGAACAGGTTCAGGTGTGGACGCTATAGTGGTTGTTGGATCTGTGGTTGGTTCAGGGGTAGGCACAGAGGTGGACTGTTGGGAAAGTTCTGAAATGGACTCTGTATCTGGGGCTGTATTCTCAACAATGTCAGAGGTAGCTGCTGTAATTAGGTCAGTTTCAAGGAAAGGTGCTTCTTCAGATGTTACATCAACACTGGGAGAAACCTCCTGTGAAGGGACAACTTCTGACACTGGTTTAGCAATCTCTTCTGGAACAGCTGGGGCTGCCACAGGGAGTTCAGAAAGTGCTTTTGTGGATAGTTTAGCATCTGGGATTGTTACCATTGCAGCAGACTGAAAAAATTATGGAATATACATTAAACGTTATAATATATAAATGACCAAGTCACTCCCCAGTTAAAGGTACAGTATGCGTTTTCTGAAAAAGCTTGGGAATCTGTGTCCCCGACCGACAATGTAAACAGATGTGGTAGCCAATCAGCGTGAAGGCGCTTGTTTATTTGTGAAGCGGAGCAGGAGACTAGGAGAACTCAACCCGGACAACCAACCAAACAGAAAAAAAGCATATGATAAAGTACAAAATCAAACTGGGGTTAACTTGGGATCAGCTTTTCAGTGGAGAAAATTTATATAAATATTTGTGTGAGGAGGGGCTATCAGAATTCAGATGAGATGCCATCTGGATGGCATGTTTGTTTTCCTGATGTCAAACATCAAAATCGACTCCCAAAGATCACATACCACACATATCTTTTTTGTACAACCCCAGCTTCTTCTCTTTATTTACAATTATAAGTATTCGATTTTGTTTTTTTGGGAATTTTTTTAAAACAAAAATCAGAAGTGTTTGTTTGTCAAAAATGCTAAAATTGTTTAAAAAAACCAGGCAAACCTCTCCTAAACCTTTCAAAGGTTATAAAAAAAACATCCAAGCACATTTTGTTCCATGTTCCTTTTTTTGCCAGCACTATGAAAAACACAAGCCTTATCACAGGTATTGTACTTCCAAAGGGCTCCACGGTGGCACAGTGGGTAGCACTGTGGCCTTCCAGTTAGAAGGTCGCCGATTCAAGGCTTGCCGGTGACCTTCCTGGATGGAGTTTGCATGTTCTCCCCGTGCCTACGTTGATTTCCTCCAGGTACTCCGGTTTCCTCCACAATTCCAGAAACATTAGTTTCCTCTTAGGTGTAAATGTGTGAGTGAATGTTGCTGGCCTGGCGACCTAATCAGGGTGTACCCTCGCCTCTCGCCCAATGTGCACTGGATATAGGCACCGGCAGACCCCCGTGACCCCAAAAGGGAATAACCCAGTTGGAAAATGAACGAATGACTGTACTTCCAAAGGTTTACCCTTCTTTTCAGCACTAGATGGCACTGATGGCAGGTTTGTCAAATGAACCCAAAGGACGATTGCTCATCGTCTCACATTAATTTCAATTACCTTGTGTCATAACTCTTATAAAATTCATGTAAAACCAAAAGTATCAAAACTAACATGTGTTTTGATATCTATACTTTATATTTTATACAAAAATTAAGCAACAACTGGGTCGCGTTATACCTGGTTCATTTAAAACATTCGCTGTGATTGGTGCATGCACCGGTGCACACAGAGACATCCAAGGGTTGATGCTTACTAATTGGATATATCGAAAATAAAACACTGCATATAATATAAAAAAAGAAAAATGTATTTACCTCAACACTTACAGCAGACATGCTGACAGCTTTCTTAGGTTTGGATTTAAAAACTGAAGCAAAAGATGAAGTTATGCTATACATCTTTTTACCTGTGATCTATGAGAAAACAAAACATATATTAGAAAGAAATCACCGTAATTCCTGAATACATTTGCAAGGAACTAAGAAACCGCTCCAAATATCCAGATTTCCCAGTGGACCCTTCAAAAGTATATCTCTGACATGTGACTCTTGTTACCAATCAGAACAAAGCTATTCTCCATATAACACCCATCTAAACAACACCGATCAATGTCATCACAGTAACACACATTCCTTTCACTTATTGATGGAAAAGAGATAAGGGAATTACTTTTTCGCTCTCAAATTTCCCCATTTACAACAGCAACTGCTTTCTATCAGCAAACTGACATTAGAGAGACGGTACCTTCAGGGCTCCCACAGTCTCTGTTGGGTAGCATACTGCTGTACCAACTGAAGCCAAACCAAGTGGCGCAACTATCCTCTTCAAACGAGACCCTGAGTAAAGCACACTTTGATCCAAAAACTGTTTTCAGATCACTTTAAGCAACCATAAAACTGTCAGCAAGGATGAACTCAGCTCACCTTTGCGTGCCAGAATCAGGCCACTCAATCCAGACACACCGATGACCGTCACACGAGGCAGGAAACCAGGAGGTGGGTCCCGAAGGAAGTGATACATGTCTAAAACCAGAGAAGATTATTAGCATGATGCTCACAACAATATTTAAACAGGGTTTTTTGTCGAACTCACCTTGCCCAGCATGATAAACCGATATCACTCCAACTTTGACTGAAATGAGGCCACTCTGTAATAAAAGAAAATTATTTTCTTTTCAACCCTACAACACATTTTACCAACCTGTAATAGAAGCAGCATATACCTGCACAGATCTGACATACGGCTGCAGACCGACCCGCACATATCCCAGACCAGTTTGAAGGGCACCAGGCTGCGACTCGTCAAACGGCACAGTGAGGCCATCAAGGGTGTAGATGGATAACTGCAAAGATCATTGTGAACTTAATTATATTTAACTGATACAAGTCTTCCTGCTACAGCTTCAGGCTATTGATTTACTCGACCTCTGACCATAGATGTATTTCTTAAAAACACAATGCCAACAAAAATTATATATTTTGAACAGTAGCTTAGACCTTCATTTACACTGCAGGTGTGATGCTGAATTCCGATTTTCTGGTACTGTTTTTAACTGTGAGAAAGCGCGGTTGAATGGGGATTGGTAACGAAAAAGGCAGTACGACTTGGCCGTTCAAAAACAGGTCTCTTTCAAAAAATTTAATAAGTATCAGAAAACAAAATCTATCGAGTTGTAATCTGACTCAGGTGGTATATGGGCAAAAACTTTGTAGGGATGCTCCGAAAATTTGGCCGCCGAAAATTTTTCGCCGAAATAGCATTATTTGAAATACGGGCCCATCCTCCCGTCTGGTTCACGCTGTCGTTACGCATCAAACACTGAATATGTTGGCGGTTTGGAAGCACATCAAAGTTTCAGATGAGGTTGCAATATTTTTGCAATTATTTTTCCTCTGTTTAAAATTGAAGTAAAAAAAAGCAGCTAGCATTTTCTTTTGCGCAATTTTGTTACAGAAAGAAATTTCATTTAGTTTTGTTATTGTTAAACAGCCTTATTACTGTTTTAATTTGTAGTTTTTTAATACAAACAAAAAAAATGTAAACATGTTTTTAAATGAAGCCATTTTCGGTTTCGGTATCAGTTTTTGGCCAAGTGCATCCAGAATTTTCATTTCTGTCATCCCTAGTGTTTTGGGTCGCATTGGACAGCAGTGTGAACGTAGCCAAGGTTTTGTTTACAGACTGTAAATACAAAAGATTGTGAAAAATAGTCATTTTAAAAATATAGCAAAACAAACCTCTCTTGGTGATATCAGCTCCTCTTTCACTTCTTTATTTACAGAATAAATTCGTATTGAGCCCAATCCCAAAACAGCCGTAGGAATGGCTGCATACTTGAGAATCTGAAGAACAAACATTTTCAAATGAGACAGACAGGGGCAGGGGTTAAATTAACCAATTATCAAACATGTGCTTATAGTAATGTTGAAATCCAGTCAAGAACTAAAACAGAGACAGCTGTGATAGAGGGTGAGGAACAGCCAAATTCTGCTACAAGGATGAGGTTGAGAAAGATTCTTGTCATGGCAAGAGTTAACACTACAACAAGACTCTATAGACGACCGTAGTTGATGTAGTCGGCCAAGACACTTCAAGCTTATTACCCTTCGAAAGTGAGGTAATATTACCCTGCTTATTACCTTGATGGAAGAGGTCCATCAGCTCAGAACTGGCAGAAATCTGTGGGACCTGGCCCTGTAGTTAAAGCCAAAAAAAAACACACCTCCAAGCGACTCAAGTCTTTGTGACACCATAGGAACTAGGGTGCAGAAATATGATAGCAGGTGCTCTGGAATCATGAGTTAAAATGTGAAATAATTTAACGTAGCAGAAAACAGCTTGCCTTGTACATCGAAGGGCTGGAGATCTTTACTATAATGAGTGCCTGCTATAACAGTGAAGCACGGTGAAGGTTTCTCATACATTTGGGGCTGCATTTCTCCAAATGGATATTTGGTCAGGATTAAGAAGCGTATGATTGGCCCAAAAAAACGATATTTTTAGTGTAAAAAAAGAACAAGAAATACTAGAAATGACTGCATTGACCCAAAGAGCCCTGATCTCAGCTTCATCGAGAATGTCTGGGATTACGTGAAGAGACAGAAGGATGTGAGAAAGCTACATTAACAGAAGATATGCGAGTCTTTTTCCAAGATTTTTCCAGCAGAATTCCTTCAAAAACTGTGCAAGTGTACCTAGATTTGTTTATTGATGAAAATAAATGATTAACCTTTGCACAGCCATGTAAATACAGCACACGAGATGTCCAACAACAACAATGAGCAAAGTTTTGTCTATACAGATCATAAAAGCATTGATCAAGTCAGAACAAGTGGCGTTAATCAAAGTGATTCTTTATCTTCACAAAACACATTAACTTGCTCGAGCATTTCACTCCTTGATCTCCTCATAAGCACATTATCTGTATTAGTTTAATGGATTGAAGCAAGAGAAGGCGCTTTGGCGAGTGTTGTGAGCCAAATCCTGATTCTTGAGACTCCAAAAAGACGGAGAGAATTGACATTTCATAAATCCCACAATTGCATAAATTTAGTCAAGTTCTCTGAGGAATGTTCTGTGTTTTTTTAAATGAGCGACTGAACTTTTCTGCCATCGTGAGGACGCGAGACTGCATTTAGTCAAAATAAAGATCTTCGCATTAGTAGCCACGCAAAACATGCAGTTCCATCACTTGACTGTTATTGAGTAATATTGCAATATGTGTATATCGAGCAAAACACACACGATATCTGAGTAGAATTGAGTTTAGAACTATTTCTGGCGTAAGGGAATAACTAACCTTGGCCGCCATGCCTGTCCCGCCCCCTTCTGTCTTGCTACGGAAAGCTAAAGTTGTCACGGGCGTCCTTCGAACGCGAGAGAAAATAAAAAATTACCTTCTCAAGGCATTTGATTAAAGCTTATAACGGTCCTCTAACACTTCAATTTTTTATTTATTGAACCTTGATCTCCATTCGAATGTACTTTGTAATATTTGATATTTAAGTTTTTAAACGTTTTTTGAACAGATGCCACTATTTCTTTTGTGACGAGCGGCTAGTAGTGGTCGAGGTTAATGCTAGCTGACTGTCTAGTAGAGTGTGTGTAAATATACAGTTGTGCTCTGATTTCTAGAACATTTTTTCACAAAATATGAGGGATAACACAAAAAAAATTCACTGATAGTTTTATTTATTTTGCATTTATTACCAACTGTGTTTACTACATATTGACAACATAATGACTTTCTACATTACTCTGATCAAACGTTGATTTTGGCCTGATAACATGCACAAACACCGGCAAAAAAGGGATTGAGTGGCTGGTAAAGGTAACCATCCTCACCGGCGAGCGGTTAGCTTATCTTTTTCTTCTTCTTTTGGTTTTTAATGCTGGTTTACACCAATGTGAGAGGTGTATTACCGCCTCAACCTGTTTGCTTGTTGTAATCAATGTTTTTTGCATGAAAGATTTTTGATGTGTGAGCTCCAGAGCCTCAAGAAACGGGGAAGATGAATGCGTGTTATCAAAGGATACTGGAGGAAAATTGCAGTCATCAGCCCAACTCATCAATGCTCCAAATCACATGGCCAAGTCCACAAAGTGAAGGTTCTGGAGTGGCATTGCAGTCTCCTGATCTCAATATCATTGAACTACTCTGGGAAGAACTCAAATGTGCAGTTCATGCAAAACAACCCAAGAGTTACAGGAGTTTGAGGCTTTTTGCCCAAAAAAAATGGGTTTCTGTACCAACAGAGAAGATAAAGAACCTCATGGACAACTAACTCAAGAGACTTCAGGCTGTTGTTGATGTAAAAAGGGAGAAAACAAAATATCAATATATTAAATATTTAATAGTTTTCTACATTTTAATAGTTAGAAATGTAAAAATTCTAAACTTTTGATCAGGGTCATTTGGAAAGTTTCTGTTGTCATTATGATTTAAAAAGAGTAAATACAGTTGTTTGACAAAAAATGGCTTACCACTATAAATATTTCCAAGAAAAGGTGAAGTTGGTCACCATTAGACCTAACAAGGCTTTTGCACATATTATTGATGAATGTTATTCCAAACCAATTCCATTTATAAACAACGTCTTGGACAAGAAACCAAACACAGATTTATCTTGATGGAGCTAGCTTTGGGAAAGACTGAGTGTTTTACCATGACATAACTGGTAATTACGCACATAATAACCTGACAAATCCACTTGGGATTCCATTCTCCTGGCAAATGACTTCACCCGCATTGCCCTGTATGGAAGTGTTTGAGTTGAGGTGTGTTTGGTGGTGGGCAGAAGGCAGTAGGCAAGAAATGGCAGCCTGTTGAATATGGAAATGTTAAAAATATCCATAAATTTTACAGAAAAATATTGTATAAATGCAACAGGAAAGTACAGTATTTCACAAAACATTTGATAGCCTGTAATACATTTTTTAGAGTAAGACCTTGAATTTAACTGTTAACATTTTTTGAAAATACGTTTACTGTATTATCTCTGATAGAAAAGACATGATTTAAAATGTGTTTTGGAAATGTATGTAAAAACCCATGGGATCAAATGCATTTAGACAGATATAAACCATAAAAACATGATTACAAAATGGAAAATGTAGAGTACAATCCCAGGACAAAAAAAGTACTGTATATTTCACTGGAAAGTTTGGCAAACACAGCTTACCATAAAATGTACAGGTTCATTTTTTATTGATGCTATTATTACAACACAAACCTTTGAAATATACAGTCCTGAGCTGTAAACTTTGCAATTACGTCTCATTAAATTATTCCACCACAAACTTTAAAATTAGAAAGTTCTGAAACATATAAAAGGGGGTAATGAATAAAAATCGTTGAATTGTACAGGTGTAACGAAGTGTTTTAGGCAGTGTTTTAATAAATCCTGCGTTAGGTCTGTAATTCCTGTCAGACACCACGGGTGGCGCTGTAGTTTCCATAGGTGCAGGAGTCTCCAGCAGAGTTAGGCAGCACTGCACATGGTGAGTCGCAATCTCTTGAGCTCCGCTGCAAATAAGTACAAAATGTAGCTAATTGATGTTGACTCGAGGCCAAAAGTCAACACATTAGAAATAAGTCCATGATAGAGCCACTTAAATGTGTATTAAAAATGTGATTAGGTGCATTTGTTCATATTCAGCCCCCATGTTCTTGTCACGTGTATTGAAGGATGCGTGTATTTATTAGGTGGAGCTCATTTCACCGTTTATAAATGCTGTGAACTCTGTGTGCAGGTATTTGTTCCTTTATTTTACTTTTGTTGTGTAAATGTTTTTCATTTGTTGTATCATTTGTATATTGTTGAATGTTAATTGGATGATTCTTTATATGTAACTGAGAGAAAAAATCTATACGGTCACTAAAAAGTAAGATGGCATTGCAACAATTTTTTTCAGTTAATGTTTCATTTATTTATTTTTTTAGAATGTGTTAAAACATGTCTAAGCAGAGTTAGGCAGCACTACACATGGTGGAGCTCATTTGTCGGCGTGATTCACCGTTTATAAATGCTGTGAACTCTGTGCAGATCAATAAAGTTATTGTCATCTAGACTTCTGCGTGTGTTCCCTTCCCCGCTGAAGAGTGACAAGTTAGAGATGTCACAGAGGTATTAACTGTTTTTATAGCAACAAAAAAATTATATTTTTTAGATAAACCAATAATGGTGACATTAAATATCTGGCAATCACAGCTTTTTACAGATTTTTGGGGGGAATTTACAGTTTACTTTTACAGTATCATTTGTGAAGGGTCACTTTCAACTAGGGCTGGGCGATATGACGATATATATCGTGGGGACGATAGAAAAGTGTCTATCGTCCTGTTTCTCTTCTATCGTTTCTAACCTAATTTTATCAATAACTAAAGAAAATATTGCATTAAATAGGATATGACAAATGTATGATAATGTCTTGTGGCTATGCAATGCATACTCTACCCTTTATCTAAGTGATTATCAAGAATAAAAATGAACTTTTTCGCAAAGAAACTCCGTCTTGTGATTTTGCGACGTGACGCTTTACGTTGTTGCGACATGCTTTACGCTAGTTAACTCGTGAGTGCTTAATGATGGAGACGCAAGAGATTGAAGATGAATGCCCGGAGTTGCAACAAATTGAAACTGCTACGCAGGCAGCAGCCCAAGAAGTTCTTTTACCGAAATGTGGGAGTACGTCAGTGATTTGGTTGCAATTTGGTTTCAAGAGCTCCGACACAGAGTAGAAGACAGTCATCTGCAAACTCTGCCAAAAAACTGTTTCCGCGCCCGACGCCAACACAACAAACCTCTTTTACCACTTGAAGGTTCACGAAAAAGAATACTGGAGAATTGGAAGAAATGCGACGTAAAGAAAGTTGTGAAACAGCCCCGGCAAGTGGCGAGAAAAAATATAGCCAGCCTAAAATTAAAGAGTCTTTCATAAAATGCACACCGTATGAAAAAACGTCCCAGCGCCATAAAGAAATCACATGTGCCATCTTGCATTACTGTTGTAAAGGCATGATCCCCGTGTATGCAGTTGAGAAGGGTAGCTTTCGAGACCCCTACGTTATGCTCAGTCGTAAGCACTTCAGTAATGTCGAGTTGCCTCGCTTATATAACGCATGCCAGGCCCAAGTAGAGAAGGATGTTAGCAGTGTGGTCCATTATTTTATTTTTTTAACTAGTTTATTTTGATAATACTATTTAAATAACTATGATGTGGTTAAAAAAATGTGAAGGCTACTGTAGCTCTACCTCCACCACATCTGTTGTCATGTGATACGTTTACATTGCTGCACTAAAATGTAGTTTTTCTCATTTGTGACAGTTCAGTTAAATGTCACTTCAAAATAAAGTTGCAAAAAAAAGTATGCAATGATATTTTTGTCAAACTTTTCAGAGAATAACTGAAAACGTACTTTATTGTGGTATATCGTGATATATATCGTTATCGTGATATAAAATAATCCATATCGTGATATATGATTTTTCCATATCGCCCAGCACTACTTTCAACTATAAAGAACTATTATGATTCTAGCTGGGATTGGGATTGCACGTAACCACATTAGCTGCAGAATTTAAACACAAACATTGGATATTTACCTGAAACATTTCCATTGCGTCTGCTTTCACTCATCCTCCAAAACACCACACAACTCACAAGTGCAGAGTGCTGAGAACTCAGTTTATTAGTTTAACATTTTACAATCTGTATTATATATATATTTTTATACGTATTTATATTTCTGAAAGCAAAGAGGGTTAGCTTTGAATAATACTGTGAATAAATATCAGGCTCTTTCTGGTGTTTTAATATACATAGAGGGACTTTCTTTTTTTTTTTTTTGAAAGAAAACCTTGAAAAAAGAGCAATATGTTCCGTCTCAATGTTGCAGTGCAACTTACACCTTATACAGCATAGCCGTGTGGGGGAGAGAGGGTTGACATGCCCTTAAAACCACAGTGAAACCCCGATGCCTTGGAGAACACACTCATTCTCGCGCGCGCGCGCACACACACACACACACAGTGATATGATATAAGGTCAAGCCTAATCAACATTCTACATGAAAGAACCATGGGAAGGTAACTGTAATGGTTAAATGAGGTTTGGGTTTGCTTTGGTAAGAAACCATCGACCACAGACGTCAAAGTAAAGTCGGTGTTAAGGTAGTGTGTGAACTCTACAGTTAAGAAGCCACTGAATTAATACATTCTGTTCAATTGATTTACATCCAACAAGATTCTACAAAAGTGACAATCAAACATAAGTGGAAAAATGTTCTAATGAGGAGGGATGAAGATGCTCACATTTCAGTGACGTTGAGACTTTTGGACTCTACAGCCAGGGATTATTTCTGCAATTTATGCTCAAACTCACTCATTAGAGCTGGATTCTAGAATCCCGGAGCCACCGATGTCTACAACTATGAAAGGGACTTTGATTTTGGCTGGTTGGAGTCGTAGCAAATGCAAACATGGAAACAACCTGAATGTAGCCCATAGCTCAGAGGTAATGACCAGAAAAGACCCGGAAACAAGCAAAAACAGTCATAACATCAGAGAAGCAAAGCTTTTCGTCTTTTGTCGTATTTTTTTCTTCAACAAAATAGAGAGTAGAAAGGTTCCGCAATCGCAGAGTTTAAAAGATTGCATTCACAAGTACAATTCACAGTTTTAAACAGAGGATGCAGCTAAATAATATGTTCTTATGTACAGACTGTTCTCCTGCCTGATGGCATTTAGTAATATTTTAAAACCATGCATCAGTTTAGCTATAATATCCTAAAGATGCCAAATTAAACACGTTACTACCTGCAAGGAATCTGTTCCCCATATGCAAAAGTCTGCAGCGTCTGTCATGCTTTCCTACTTTCTCTCGTTTCTCTTGCACACTCGCACGCGTACTTTCCAACACGCTCGCTTGCGTTGAGAGTTGTATACACAGTAGGGCGGTGTTGCTTGGTAACAGAGTGAAGCCTGTTGCCCATGGCTACATGAGTGCTCTTCCTGCAGCATTCCAAGGAAAGGGAGTTAAAAAAAAAACGAAAAAAAGGCTTCTCTCCTGTTTGGGATAAAAAATAAGAGAACCGTGTTTCTGTATCATCCTTTCCTTCAAATCAAGTTGATTCATCAGGCATGCACTGTGCACCTCACAAGGCCTTGCCCGGATCAAAGTATTTTGTACAGAGTTTCCAATAAACGCTCCTGCTTTCACGCTAGTTCTTCTGGAGGCTTCTTGAGTAGATAGAGGAGGGCAGTATCAGGTCATCCGTTAAGAAAAAAAAAAAAGCAAAGCCAGTCTGAATTCACAGTGTTTTTCAAAGTGCGTCTGTGGGAACAGGCGTCTTGCTTTCTATGGTTAGCTGTACTTTTGTAGCGTGTGACTCGTTGTTAGTCAGTGTTTCACACGTGTGTCTCGATGAAGGAGTGAGTGTGCATCATCAGGGTTGGAGAGAGGGGTGAAAGGTCATTGGAGTCGCTGGGCGGCTCCAGCGGGGCCGAGCTGAATTCACAGATATCCAGGAAAAGCTCGTGGTTTCGTTGCTTCCATTCTCGAAACTTCCTCGAGGTCAAACACGGGTCATCCAGCACTTGACTGACGATCGCCAAGTCGCCCTCCTTTGCCTGTAGGAGAAGAGAACAAGAGTCAAGACAGATTTATTTAAAAAGAACAGATTAAAACCCACAACAAAGGTTTAAAACATACAACCAAATTCTGTGAAAACAAAAGAGGAAGAATAACTTCTTCTAGGTCACATGTGTCAAACTCAAGGCCCGTAGGCCAGGTGTGGCCTGCCGTGTAATCTAATGTGGCCTGCGAAAGCTTAAAAGCTTTGAGTGTCTAAAAATAAAAAAAACATAAACAAAAAAAAAACTACGTTTCCCACAATGCCCTTGGCATACGGTAGCCGCAACGGTGTTACCGCATTTATACTCATGAGTGAAACTGCAGAGCTGCCAACTCTCACACATTGAACGTAAGACTCATGCATTTGACTGATTTTTCACGCTACACCTCCGATTTCTCACACTTAAATACATTTGAAGATGTGAAATGGTAACAGTTTATCTGTTTCTTGAGCCTGATGATAAAATGTGATGATCGATATGATGTCTGTGAGGGGTTTTTTTTGTAAACAAATTACAAAACTGCTATTTTTCTTTATTCACTTGGACAGTTTGATCCTTCATTAATGGAGTTATGTGGGTTTTTATAAGCTGACAAAAAATAAAAAGGATTTATATTACAACAAGCATACAATTGTTTCTATGCAACTGAATTGTCACTTGAATAAGTTATAAATTATGAGTTATTTAATATTGAGTAGTTACAATTATTTTACATTACATTCGATTACATTGTTTTACATTGATAAGTTACATCTGGCCCTTTGAGGACAGCCATTATGCTAATGTGGCCCTCTGTGAAAATTAGTTTGACCCCTCTGTTCTAGGTACTCAATATTGTACTGCTCCCCAGGTCTTCAATGAACTTGCTTGACTTTGTTCCTACAATGGAGGTATGGCCTTTTGATTGCAACTCTTCCTTGAAGATGGGTGTTTTGGACATATCTGGTTCTCACTGGTTTCTGTCTTTTTTAACCTCACCTTTATAGCAGAGTTGGTCTGTTTCTCACCAAGAATTAAGCCTCTTACACCACTGTAATGAAATGTTACTCCAGTAAAAGTAAAGGTGCTCACTTCAGAATTTCACGAGTAAAAGTACAAAACTATTTGCCTCACAATGTACTTAAGTATCCAATGTACTATGATTTATTTTGGCTATAAAATACCATTTTCATTTTCGTCAAGACTCTTGCTTAAACAATATGTGAAAAGACTTGATTGATACGTATGCATATTTAGCTTTTAGTGTGTCATAGACGTAAACTTCAAAGTACAATTATTTCAGCACAGGCTCGGATCACATTTTTTGGAAGCTGAACATTTGAAAAAAATAAATTAAAAACATCTTGTTAATAAAGAGCACTCTACCCTACTCCAATATACAGTGCTAACATCAACTGATTGTCATTTAACAAAATATCTGAGCAATCAGCTTAAAATACAAACTTTGGTGAAAGCATCAAACACAGTGAAACAGTTTTCTACAATCTACTGTAAGATTACATAATGAACAATCCCCATCAGATGAGTTTCCTTAGATTGGAAGGAGAATTCTTGTAAGAATAAATTTTACAGGGCCAATTGAAAATGAAGAAGTAATTTCTTCTTTTCAAGGATTTAAAAAATATGAGCAGATAAGGCCACGGGTGTTGTGGCAATTGATAAGGTGGAGTTTCTTCCATTGTTTATTAAGGCATTGGTATCTCAGAAAATGCTGCTGTTGAACCGACACTAAACTGCACTCGAGCTAAGTATATACAGCAACCAAAACCATTCAAAACAGAGCGTGCACTGTGCCCTGATTGATGGCTCCTCCGATTATGTTTTTTCCACTCATAAATAAAAAGGAACGACTGATTTCCCAAAATGAAGTTGAGTAAAACGTAAGATATTTGACTGAAATGAAGGTAAAGTAAAAAGTCTCCTCAAATTAAATTACTTCAGCAAAGTACAGATACTTGAAGAAGCTAACTTAAGTACAGTAACAAATTACATTTACTTTGGAACTGCCCACCACTGTCAGTTAATGACTGGGTTTCCACCTACCGGTACATTCGATATGATGACTATTTGCACCTGTTTGGTATAATTGGCTAAACCAACACCAACTAAAACACTACAAAATTTGGGAATATTTTCCCCTCACCTACATCTCTCACCCACTTCCCCCTTTCATTTTAACACCCTCATGTGCTGATATAATTAATGCAAACTGTTCCATGGGAAAAATAAATTATAAATAACTACATAAATTCACTGCTTCCTTCCAGAGGAGGAAACACCACACCATGTGTTCACTCCCCTGGAGATAACAAAACTGTCCAGCTCAAATGAAGCACCTACTCCCCGAGAGGGTGGCTTTTAAGCTGGACAGGACAAGGTAAAATAAATAAAATATAAATAAATAAAAGCACTTCAAAATACCTGACTGTGCAAGTGCTTATAAAAATTTTAATGAGATTTTCTTTTGTTTGCTCACTTAGCATTTCATATATTAATAAAATTAAACTGTGGTAATTTTATTTTGTAACATACTATGCATCTCTGGAACAAAAATTAGCCAATTAAAGCTGCAAGCAGCGATCAAAGGGCTCTTGCACCTCTGACCCCTCAGTGGTCAGTTTGTTGAAATTTTTCTGTTAATATTTTGGACCATTTTCTTGTCACATATGTCAATGTTGGTAACAAGAAGTACCTTATCAATGTTAAGAGATGTTCTTCCAGAGGCCACTTGGTGGCACTAAAACCAGTGGGTTCAGACATGGATGTTAAATAGCAAAATATATAACTTCCTGTTTATAGCCCACAATTTTTATCACAAATTTTCTGTCTACCTTAAGTGTTGATCTGAGAACCCGGATGCGGTGCAGTCGGTCATTGGTGGCTGGGTCATTACTGCGTTTAATGAAGGAGCGTCTAAACTCTTGTTTGGTGGAGGGTCTCTGCTGGCCAAAAGCGGAGAGGCTGGCCTGCTCCAGTGATCTGTAGAGCTCCTGCAGGCCGTCCGTGCAATCAGATGCTTTCTCCTCATTCTCAGACCTCCTGCTGCTAGCTTTCCTCACTTGTTTTTCCTCCTCTTCTTCCTCGTCTTCCTCATGGAGATGAGTTCTTGGCCTCAGAGTGCCATGCGTGTGCATGTGTGTTCGAGTACTCCGGTGCGAGTGCCCTCCGTGGGTGTCCCGGTGGCGAGGAAGGCTCTGGCTGCGCTGTTTGTGAGTGTGATGGTGGGGTCGAGACTCTTCACTGTCCGTCAGTGGGAAAGGACCGTCTCGTTCTAGAGGACGCCGGCGCTGAGCGGGGAGTGTAGCTTGCCGTAGTTGATCAGGTGACAGGAGGGCTGGCTCCTCTTGTTCTGCGGTCTGTAGGTAATGCAACCCCGTGCTCGTCAAGGGTGTTTCGATCAGGTCTTGCCATGAGCGTCGTTCTCGATGAGAGGATCGGCATGATGAGTGGGACTCCTCTGCAGAAGAATGTGAGAACGTAGAGCCACTGGAAAAATGGCGCTCTGGAAATGGACTGGTTGATGTTCCCTGTTGACAAACAGCATTTAACATCAATGTCAGGCAACAGAAATAAAAAAAATAAACATTAACATTAAACATTAATAATTTAAAATAGAGATCTGCTAAATTGGTTGCTAAGGTTAACAGGCTGGTTGCCATGGAGGTGTCACCGACATAATGTAATGTTCCCATGTCAAAATGAGTGAAACAAACCAATCCCCATGTCTCTAAATGTAAAAACGACATTAAAACAGAAATAGTTTTATCATTTCATCAGGAAATGGTGGTTTATGCATTTTTGAGTAGTAAGTTAATACATAAAATTTTAACTGCTGATTTTAAATGTAATTAAAATGAATTTTCAACTTACAAATTGATCACATTTGTAATGTATGATACATGTATACATTTATAAATATAAAGAGAATGTATAACATAAATCAATCTAATGGACATCTATTTGATTTTTTTTTTCAAATTGTCTTGTAGTTTAACATTTTAAAATGTTCTTTGTTTTTTTCTGGAACTTTTACTGAAAGAACAATTAAGTATGAAAGCACCTCTTTCTTCTGGAATATTATGTTCACATTGTTCGTTGTGGCTTCATATGGTATGTTGGAAATGATCTATATTCATACGGAAGTAAAAATGAGATTTCTCTTTGTGAGAGAGTTTTTAATCATTATATTAAGTAAAGTTCAAAGACCTAAAGACGTAAGATCTCTCCTCAGTTTCTATCTAAGTGCAGCTCTGACGTTTCTCAGGCTCTCAATCGGATTAGAACGAACCGGAGAGTTGCACGCTTGAGGCTTTAGGTAACCATTCTTTTGTTTACCTTCTTTACAGTGTAATAATAAACGCATATGATTCATACAATTATCCATCTTGAGTCGTTAATATTACAGGGATAATGATTTTCAACTCATTTTATTCTTCTATCTTACTCTGTTCACCTTCTCCTAGGATAGAGAAATTGGAACATTTCCATCCAGGACACGGACGCACTTCCTTAAAGAATTCGTTGTGTCTGATAAACTGAACAGGGCACAGAGCGAATGTTATTTTGAACTTTTATACAAAAAGAAGCTCAAGAGGCCAGGTCGGATGAGATGGCGATGCTTGCTGCTGAAGGGCTCGGCTAGATGCATTTAACTCTGCATTTCTGAACTTGTGGTTGTGGACAATGTGCACATTTATATATATATATTTAAATTATTTGGACTTTATTGATCCTTCCATGTTATGCCAGCTTTTGGTTGTAAATTATTTTTAATGCACCTCAATGTTTTGTAAAAGTGTTATGTAACAGTAAGCAAAGAATGTATCTGTCCTTCCACCACGAACCATTCCATGCAATAAAAAAAACATCATAAAGGGGACAAGTATAGTTCCTGAAAAACAACCTCACACAATAAACACGCCCAACACCTTCACCACCAATCAAAGTGCTCATATTAAACTTTCCCTAAAAATTCTTTATAAAACTTTAATAGTTTTGTCTTCAACTCTATATTGAAAAAGAACCTTGCTTTCTCTTTAATCCTACTGTTACTGCTTTGACCGACCTGCTGAGATACACTTCCATTTCGGTGGGCCTTTGGTGTAAATTGGCTACGGAGCAAATATTAAAGCAGTGCAGCTTTAAACATAAGCGATGTCTATGTTTCTATTAGAGACAGTGACTTCTGAGTAAAAAAAAAGGGGAGTTGTGTTGTTCTCACAGCGGGGTTGTGGTGGTATGTGGCTTCCTGTTTGAGTGTCATAGATCCATCAATCTCTTCCTGGTCACTCTCACTCCAGTAGTCTAGAAGTAGAAAGAAATCAGAAGGAGTTACTTGGATTTAGGGCTTGAGTACTTCATAGAACTCTGTTGTAATTGCTCAGAGGATTATTGTTTTGCTTTCTGCTTACTTTTGCGGGCCTAAGTGTGCTTTAAAATATCACTGAATTGTGCATACATGTCAAAACTGCTGGAAAAAATACACTTGCTTGGGATTCAAAATTCAAAAATGGGCTTTATAGCGTCACCTAACATTTTCATCGTCAAATGAAATTTGGCACACCTGTGAAAGGTACTAGGATTTATTTTTTAAGTAATATAAATTACATTTCCACAACTTTTGCTTGAGTCATACCTTAAGGAACTCCTAGAGATTGTGTCTGTTCTCCAAACTCCTTCAGTCTTTTGTGGAATGTTAAATTGCAAAGCGGCAGCCATCGAAAGCTGACATTTCATCTTAACCTCTTAAGCCCTGAGGCCTATTTTCCGAAAATCCTATACTTTTACTTTTTAAGGCATTTCTCAGCTTTTACAAGGCCTAAACTGCAAATCTTGGTATCAAAATGAAGATAGGTTCTTGAGGAGTGGTGTGGATGAGTTAATTTGACAGTCAAGAACACTGGGTAAGAGTAATTGATGTTGGAATGGCCAAAAAATGAACTCCGCCTAAAACACATGTTTCCTCCAATATCTCCTTATTTTACTTATAACGAAGCAAATAAACACAATCAATTGTAACCACTACATGTCAAGAACATCTGTAGCAAGTTTGGTGTTCATACTACAAGAAACTAATATTCTGTAAAGGTTTTGATTGAACAAAGTTCAGGCGTAATCCATGTTGGCACAGTTTGGCACAATTTGGCACAATAATTGAAATATGGAAAATATCTTGTCCAAAGCTTCCGCTACGTTCATGGTCTTCTTTTCTTGCTTACGGGACATGATTTCAGCAAAAAACTCCTAAAGAAACGCTGTAAAAGGGGGGTGGAAGCTCATTTACCCCATCTTGCTGCGCTTTTGGGAACCTTTCATTCACAAACGCCTTCGACGTCGAGCTTCTGCGTGTCCCTACCCCCCGACCATCTGTCCAATCCGGGAGATTTATATATCGCTGGAAAGCTCTGATTCTATGGAAACCAATCAGCTCAACCATTTTGAGACTGACGGGATCGCCGACTAATCACACGACGCGCAGCGTGGAGAGACCACCTCTTACGCACGGGGAGTCATTCCATATTTGGTGACGTCATGAGACCAAGGAGCCACAGAAAAAATGCAAAATGGCGTTTTCGCGAAGCTATTGACCGGACATAACAACAAACTGACTTTTATCGCTATGGAAATAACTTTTTGTTGAAAAAACGGCAAAGGTAAGATAAGATTTACATGCTTGCTTGGTTTTCGCTGGCGTTTTTTCGTGGAACTTTCGCTTCCTGCTCTGAAATACTTCATGCAATGTTAATGAGTTGCATATCGCTGGATTCAGCTGGTTGTTAGCTTTCATTTAATGTAATGGTTCGGGTGTTTCCGTTTATATTGTGGATACATATCGCACATAAACAAAAACGTAGTCATGAATTATACTCCGGACATGTTGTTGTTTATTTGCATGGCGTTCGAGCTGTGGTTAACGGATATGAAATTGAATTAGATACGTTTTTAGAGGAGTTTCCGCTGAACACAACAGTATTTAATATGTGTGGGTTATTCTCAGGGTTCGTGAGCTATGAGTGAAAATGTAACGCACAAGGGGGCAAGTCCCCGGTACCGGGGACTCTCGGGCTTAAGAGGTTAAAGAGCGTAGGTTTGCGAGCCCTTTGATTGCTGCCTGCAGCTTTCATTCACTTTTTTTATTATAACTGGTCATCAAGTCATGTGATTCGACCTTAAGAAGTATCTGCGAACATACAGCTTTGTGTTGACGACTCTAACCACCCATGACACGCTTTCGTCAACACATGATTCAAGCTAAACAAACCAATCTCGACTCTCTGGAACCAATTAAAGCCATTCCCCCGAATCAATTGGTATTAAAGAATGTGCATCATGTGATCACCTTCATCAGGACGTGGTACTGGATCATCGGGTGTGTAGCCGATCGCAGCCAAGCCTAAACGATTCATCCATCTGAAGAAAGAAATGTAAAGATTAGAGGAATCCAGCATGAAGGGGGCAAGTGTCTAAAGCGACTAAAACCACTTACCTGTTCATCTCTTCTAAATGGTCTGTTGCAAAAAAGAAGCTTTTTATTTTGGGATGGCACGCTTTAAAGGCACTGAAATTGCAAAAGACAGAAAGGGTCAGACAGATATCAACGCAACAGTGATGATTGTCGAGCTGTCATTCATCACTCACTGTTTCCTCCTGCATTCAATCGCTCGGTCTATCCGAAACTCCGGCAGACTGATGAAGCCCTCTGCTTTTTCATCCTGATATCAAAGAACCAGAGAAAAAATTGTAAACAAACACACCTTTCAGAAACCATGCATTTGTTTGATCGGGAGTAATACAGAGTATGCACAGACGTTACTTCCTCACTGTGCCACGCCCCCTTCACTCAGACCGATGCCATGTCTACCAGAACACTGTTTTATTTTGGAAATGTTTGTGCGCAAACACAAGATCACATCCACATGTGCTTGTCTAAAAACACTAATTTATACAAAACCAACAGGTGACAGTCGCTGAAGTCATATTGGCCAATCAGAAGCGTCTTTTCGTCCACCATTAGACTTGGTCATTCTAAACAAAACAGTGACGCCAAGCCCTCCAACACCCTTGAAAACCCAGTTTCTGCTATCAACACTTTATCCAGCATTTTCAAAACGATGCACATAAACTGTTTACAACTTTTCAATAACCACGCGCGTTGAGACAGGACCTGAGTGGCTAACGAAGTGGTAAAATCGGTTAGTTTAATACAAAAAGTGCCCAACTGCAAGTTACTCTAATGATTACACGCTTAAGTTAAGAAAAGAGTTGGACTTAACTATCATCCCCACATTAATACTTTTCTGATTTCAACACTGGTCAAGTACATTAAGCAAAGTTTAAAAGTGTACAAAAGGCCCGATGGTTCATCTTACTTTAAAGCAGGATTCTAAGTGAAGAAGACATTGTAGACTGGTATGTACAAACAACTTTTATCATAGAAACTGTTCATGTCAGTACACAATCCTCTTCCACCCACTATGCCAAAGTTATGTAGACTACTGTGTTTCAAAATAAGGTTTAGGGTTGGTAGGCATTTTTTTTGGGCTGGTGAGTGCGGAAAACCCTAGTGCTTTGAAATACATGCAAGGGGCAAGACTCTGATTCACTGCTAGACCAAAAGTAGTCCTATTTACACTCACTCCGTAACTTCCAGGTACTGTGACGTCATGTGCATACTCTCAAATATAACTTTCATTTTCTGTGAGAGTTATTTCATCATCAAGATTTTAAGACAAAGAATTCAAATATGTCTATCATATGAGTTAGAGATATTTCTTTAATTAAGAAGTCAAAAAGGTAAAAGCAATGGTGATATTTTGATTGGTTGCTTACGTTTTGGTTGGTGTACCAGTATAGGTTGGAGTCTTTGAGAACGAACCAGTACTTCTTCCATTTCTGTGTAAAGTACCCGGTTGCATCTTTCTTTTTCCACAGCCAGCCTTCACAGTCCCCATGACCCAGATCTTTGCAGGCGATACGCCTCCTGCTCGCACTACTGAGGGAGCCTAGTGGAAAATCACATTTTATATAGTTCCTGACAAACAGAAACCATAAGCTTTAAGTTAATGTTGTTGTAGATCCTCATACCTTTGCTTTTCTTCTTGGGCTTTGTCCTCAGAGAGGCGTAATGAACAGACTGGAGACAGCAGGGGAAGCACACATCAGAAACATTGAGTAAATACATATTTTTTTTATATGGATGAAACCATTTGCACATATTTGATGTAGTATAAATATTACAAAATATTATTTGGGTGACTAGCTGTTGGGTTGCACAGGGTGACCCTGTTTCTCTACACTGTTCTATAAATAATAAATAGATGGCTAAAATGTGCAAGCAAACTATGATGTTAGGTTGCCTTAGTGCCATTTAACACTATTGTTTTAACTCTTCCCAATATCTCAAAAGAGTAACAAACCAACCCCCCATGTCGAGATAGAGATATGACAAATTGGTTGCTGTGGTAAACTTTCTGTTTGCTATGGACAGTCAGTGTCATAAGTTAACGTTCCCCATGCCAAAAATAACAAAATGAACCAACCCCTATATCTGTAGGATTTTCCAAAGTTGAGATAGAGATATGGCAAATTGGTTGCTGTGGTAAACATTCTGGTTGCTATGGAGGGCTCAGTTACATAGAATGTTCACCATGCCAAAATAAGCAAAATGAACTAACCCCTATGTCTGTATGATTTTCCAAATTTGAGATATGCCAAATTGGTTGCTAAGGTAAACAGTTTTGTTGCTATGGAGGTGTCGGTGACAATAAAATATTCCTCATGTCAATATAAGTAAAATTAGCCAAACCCCATGACTATCACAACCTAAAGTAGAGATATGGATGAATCTGTGACAAGTTGTTATCTACTGTCCACTTTAGTTTCATATAAATCAACCCCCTGTCTCTACGGTGTTTTTATTTCACATTGACAGTATATTGTATGAATTATTAAGTGGGCGGGGCTTGATAAATGTATGCTAATTCAACACTCATCACAGAGTTTTTGACTCTCCAGTGCTAAACATATACACACGTGTTTTTCTATGATATTAGAAATGAATGGGACCCATTTTGGATTGATTTACAATGGCAGTGTTGTTTCCATGGAGACACTTGTCCTAACTACTGATGATTGACAGCTGCTGCCAACTGCCAAAAGTTTCAGTTAAAAATAAGATTTAGGTAAATAAATATTTAAAATAGTCCAAAAGATAAAACGAGTAGTTCATCGACTAATTTCATACCACACTAAAAAAAATAGCACTGGGATTTTAGAACATGGTACTTCATGAAGAAAAGGAAAGTATTGTAAATATTTGTATCAATTCAATTTTCCTCCTGTTTGTCTATGATTTTGCTGTCTGTTTGTCTGTTTACCTTCCTCATCGATGCTCCCGCTTGCCTGTCGAGCCCTGAACTTGCATATCTGTAAAGAGGAATGAAGGAGTTAAACATCGAAAGAAGGCTTTTTTTAGGTTCGTGTGCGTCTTGTTTGTAAAGGAGAAAGTGTGATTTCTGTAAATTATAATGAAATAGGCGCAAGGGTTGAGCGATGTCTAATGTGAAACATCGCAATGGACAATGACATCATGTCAATCACAAACTTAGATTTGAGCATTATGACAATGGTCCCGCAGCAATATTACAGTTTATGGTCCCATCCAAACTTTGTTCATTAACCTTTGTCTCACGCGAACAGCATGAGAGCGTGTTAGCATACACCAGCACTGAACTGCTTGAAGTGCTGGTGTTATTTCTAGACGTTTATGGTGGAATCATTAGCTTGCGAAGTGATGGGACTTACACAGAACTCTAACATGAAGGCATAGCTTAGGGAGGAAGAGGCGTTATGCAGAGGCAAAAAATACGAGGTGATTCAAAGACGTTTTTGATTAATATTGCACTTAGAACGTTACTAATGGTGCAGTGTTTGTGTAAAGGGCACAAATGACATTTAAAATTCCATAATATGGCCCCTTTAAGTTTTGTTGCCAGTTAAATTTGAAATCGTTCACGGCAATAGGCTACGTGGGGCTAAGAACACGCAGAGAATGTAAATTAGAAGTTAGAAAGAGCTCCAGAAAACCACTCAGAAATGTTTTGTTAGAAGAGGTTTATACAGTTAACTTCACTAAACAAAGTTTTTGAGATGCAAAAATTTAAGGAAAATGTAAATGTGAGCAAACATGTCTGACCTGTCAGCATCTGCTCGAAGAGTGTCTGCAGCTCTCTGAGTCAATGACGATAATGAGAGAGAGAGAGAGAAAGAGAGAGAGAGAGAGAGAGATTTGAATTTCCTGTTCAGTGAGAACTGCTGTTACAGCCTGAATGGTTATATAACATAAAGAGTGATGTATGCCATTTATTAAAACAAACCCAATGTTTATTTAGACCAATATTTATTTACATTAATTTGCATAAATTGATCTTAGTGACAGCTGATCACTTACATGGTAGTGGGGTATTGTGTTTGAGTCGGGTACAGGGAAAGGAAGCCCCTCGGGGGGACCCGTGTCCAGGCGCACAGGTGGTGCAAGCATAGAGGGACTGATGGGAAAACTGGGGCTGCTGGGATTCCGGCTTTTCTTCCTGGATCGTCTGCTTGTGTCGCGTTGGGAAAACTCTGGATCTTCTTGAATCAACAAGATCCTGTCGTCACTGAGGAAGCGCAGGAGGGAGGAATCTGAATCTGGGGTGAACAGAAAGCAGTGTGATACAGTGCTGCAGAATGTTTTTCTCAATGGTGAGTACATTTGTCACTGCATGCCATGAATCTTCTCCGACAGCTTCCCCCATGTGTCTGTGAGGTTTATTTCCCCTGAAGGAGGTTGGCTTTCTATTTCTACTCATGCCTGTGTCACCAACGCATTCTCTGTTCTATTATTAGAGTCCTATTTCCACAAAAATAATGAATGAGTCAATGTACACTATTATCTTTTCACGTCTTGTCATCGGAACGCTTAGTCTTTAATTGCAGTCCCTTATAGAGAACACATAGAATTTTTATTATTTGTAATGAAATGTTGTTCATCTGACAAGATATAGTAAAATACTGCCAAAGGTTTTGTGGGTATATTAAAGTTTCAACTTGGATTTTTGATCCAAAGATAAAAAAAAAAAAGTCTTTTGCCATAATGTTCACAATTGTGAAAAAAGGAACTGCTTTGTAGGAACTTGTAGTAATTCATGTAAATTTCAATAAAAGAAGGAAATTAGCATAAATAAGGTTCTCAAGGAATTTTGTACCATTGTCATAAGGTTTAAGAAAATTTATTGAAAATATTTTGTCACATTTGAGGGGCGCTGCTATATTTTCCATAAAAAAAATAAATTAACCAAATGACCAAATTTTTGCACAGAAATGTTAAATATTAAAGATATCATGATTAAAATGTTTGAGGAAGTGAGTGGAGTAAATGGTGTACTCCATTTTCACTCTATAAGAAAAAATAAAGTGATGCTTTCAAGTCACACCATATGACAATTTAAGATATTAGAGTAAACTGATAAAAAACTGGTTTTAATAATCTAATAAAACGAACAATTATTTGGAAGGGTCAAGACTACACACATTATATTTGAAACTGATTTCTAAACTGTTCTTTCAGGCATGATATTTTTTTTTTTTGTCAACCGCCAATTTGTATTTAATCTAGATTTTTCTTTCATTGGCAAATTTACAAAGCGTTCTTAGTTTTACACAATACTGTGTTTAATGGTCAATGAAACTGGGGCAATGAGGAACTAACTCTAGCCACACTGATTCTGTTAATGTTTTCATAGTCATCTGCTGGAATCATTCAGAAAGAGACTCCTAATCGTCAATGGCATGCTGTATTTGTATAGAACGATTCTTTTTAGCGAAATCTAATCAGTAAAGTCATTATCTGAGAATTGAGAACTGTTCAGAACTGAGAATCGCTTGCTGTTTCGCTAGCGTTCTGACACCAAAGTGGTTTCTACTTGTCTTTGCTTCCTTTAGAAACAGCATACTCTAGTGCAGTATTTCCTGTCTCTGGTTGCAGAGCTCATCACAGTAAAGTCACCACCTCAGCTTTCTGTTTTGATGCTCAACAATTTCAGTTATCTACTCGTGCAACATTTATTCTGCTGTAGGAGACCCCAGATGCCAATTTCCTGATTGTCGTCTGATTTGGAACAATTGTGAAAATGCTCTTGCAGATTTGGTTGTCCTCTGTCCCACAGATTATCTATTGGATTGCAGTCTTTGTGCAGGCCAGTCAAGTTCACCACTTTTAGAGGTATTTCTTCAGCAGAAGTGAGGTTTGACAAGACAAAATGTTGTCTCAAACCACGTTTTCTTGAAGGTTGCCTTTCAAAATCTTCCCTTTTCATGTCGAGATTCCCAGTACCAAACACACTGAAACATTCCCACAGCATGATACTCCGACTACCATGTTTCACTGTGGGAATGAGGTGTTCTTTGGCTTTGATGCCTCTCTGTTTTCCAAACATAGGCAACATCTATATGTTTTGTTGCCGAGTATATAACTTTTTTCCCAGATTTTGCTTAACAAACTTCATTCTGGCTTGGAGGTGTCTTCAAAAGTGCGGTCCTTATTGGTCAGCAACCCCACATGTGTAGGGTTCTAGTGGCTGTCCTTGGTTTTACATCCTACACTAGTGTCTTGGCAGTTGTTCTTCTGTCTTTAGAAACTTCACTCGCTAGTTTTCTTTCCAAAGGTTATGAAATCATTTGTTTCCTGCTCTCCACTGTGTTTGTCTCTTTAAACATCTTGATAATGTTTCTCATTGTAGTTCCTGACACTTGAAACCACGTTGATAAACATTAGAGGTGTAACGGTTCACGGGGATGTATTGAACCGTTTCAGTACGGCCTGTTGGGTTCGGTACACTTGCGTACCGTTTCGGTATTTTTTTAAATTAAATAATATAAACTTATTATTAGCGCGATATTAAGCGCAGCGGAACAATGTTCCTAGGCGAGTTTCCGCACGGACGCTATTGAGTGACGCACAGTAGAGCTGCACGGGTAGCTGTGAGAAATGGCAACAGGGAAAGAGAAGCCAGAGCTTGAAGACCCTCCCACCTCACTACGGTCTCCTGTTTGGGAACACTTTGGCTTCTCTGTTAAAATACATAACGGGGATAGACGAGTGGATAAATTTAAAGTTGTATGCCGACATTGTTCCACGGAGATCGGGCAGGCAACACATCTAACATTTTCTACTGCTGGAGGCATTGTCACTGCAACCAGATCTGTGCTCTCTTCAGAAAATGTGGATAGGTTAATCTTTTTAGCCAAAAACTTAAATAATAGTTGAATAGTTAGTTTTGTTGATATACAAGCTGAAGCTGTTGCTAGTGTTAAAAGTTTTCAGGTCCTAACTAGTTGCAGTATTTAATTTTTTTATTTAAAAAAATGTGTATTTCTTTATAAAGAGTGCAATTTATTTACAATATCACCCAAATCTATCACTTTTATTTATTTTATGAAAGAATTCTATTGTGTATTGGCAGCTTTTCAAAATAAAGATTATGTAAGCTCTTATTGTTTTGTGCGGAAAATTAACCGAACCGAACTCTCCAAGACACTGTACCGAACCGAATACGATTTTAGCGTACCGTTACACCCCTAAGAAACATGTATCCATCCAACATTCTTTCTCTCAAGTCCAACCTAATCCCTTTTGTCTTTGCTTTTCTGAGATTATAGTGCAGTTCAAACGCTAAGTTCATTAGGTTAATCTTTTGTTAGAAAGCTAATCAAAGTAATATTTTGTACATCACTTTTGGCAATGCAAATGTGCAATTTTGCATGAGGCATAATAACTCTGTGTTAAATATCAGATTTTTATCTGATATTAGCACAAATTGAGTCAGTCTTGCTAAACTCTGTGAGGCAAATGGCGGTATAAAGAACTGAGCAACACGATTGTGGTACACTTGTGAAGCTGTTTCATGTAATTTCAATTTATATGTGATGAGTGGAGAGGAATCCTTAAAAATATTAGGGTGTCATCCTGCCCTCTGCCTGACACTATTTTAAATCTCTTATATCAACATCCATTGGGCAGATCATAGATGGACCATTTGTGCCCGCCTCCCATTTCCGACTCTGAGCTGTAAACCTAAAATCCCCACAGAGGTCAACATCTGTTAGTGTAATTTTGAAAGAGCCTCTTTCAGTTTGATCAGTTAGGTGCTCGTCAAGGATGTATCCTGGGATACAAAAACGTTGATGGAGTATAGTTTTGTGTGATGAAAATTAATGTAAAGTTGTACAAAGAAGTCAAATCATCACCTCTGCTTCCTCTTTTATAAACTCCAGATTCTTGAGGCTCTGCCAGCCACTCGGTTCCCATGGAAACCTGCCGGAGGTCACCTACACACAGACATTCAACCGTTTGGTGTGTATTAGCGAGAAAACTGCAGCAAACTAAATGGCTGAGATTTGCAGTTTAGAGTCAGTGTTCAAAGAGGTTTAATCTCCTGTAATGCAATGGCCTTCTGGGCATGATGTAACACGTACATTGTGTAAAATGGCATACGTGCACTATACAACTTACAAATGCATAGTGGACAAATGCAGCATTGCATGTATTTATTAAAAAGAGGGCTGTTTTAAAGCGCCTGATGGACACAAATATTGAAAAACAATGTTTTGTAGAGTCAGTGGGACTATGATAGTTTGAGAAGTCATGACTGGCCAACCATAGAATAATACCTATTGGTTAAATAGCTCTAACAAAGTCCAAAACAAACTAGATGGCTAATGTAGGTACACAAACTTTGGCTTCAAATGTGCCCCTTGTCACTTGGAGTGATATAAACTTTACGCCATTATGCAATTTTCCTGAGTTGAGCTACATTTTTTATCGGTTGCTAGGGAGAAATCCTAGCCTTTTCTGAAGCTGAGATATAGATCTGCTGATTTGGTTGCTAGGGTAAAACTTTTAGTTGCAATAGAGGAGTCAGTGACATCACATTATGTTATTTTAGTCGTCATGTCACAATGATTTCAATAAAGCAACCTCCATGTCTATATGATTTTCCTAAGCTGAGATAGAGATAAGTCAAATTGGTTGTTACGGTTACAAGCCTGATTGCTGTTTAGGGGTCAGTCACATAGTATAATGTTCACCTTGTTAATATGAGTAAATAGACCAACCCCTATGTGTCCACTCTTTTACAAAGCTGAGATAGCCATATGCTAATGGGTTTCTATGATAAACAGTCTGGTTGCTATGGGGGAGTCAGCGAGATAACTATAATGATCATTATAATAATAATAACATAATGTTCCCAATGTCACGGTGAGTAACACAAACCAACCATCATGCCTCAATCATTTACCAAAGATGAGATAGATTTCAGAATTTTGGTTGCTAGGGAGCTCACAGTGATGTCAAAAAGATATAAGTTGTTACTATGATGAGGCTGTCAGTTTGAGTTACAGTTAGAGTTACCCCATGTTAATTCAATCAAAGATTTCCCAGATTTCCTGTCTGAAAAGATATAGCAATCTGAGTCAGACCAATCTGATTCAAGCGCTTTTGTCCAAACCAAAATAATTGGAAATCTACAACGGTAATTGTCATTAAACATGCAATTTTAAAAAAATTGAGTGACAATAGAATTTTGGTATTGGGAAAGACTATTTTTTGTTCTTACTGTGAGTTGGAGTCCGGTCTCTGCGTCGCAGTCCGGTATTTCTCCCAGAATCCTCCTCCAAAAGGGGAAAATACTGACTCCCCATTACTTCCTGTTCAACATAATATCCGGGTGAATCTGATCCAAACACGCCAAACCCTCCTCGGTCCATGTCTTCCTCTCTAAATAAAGACAAATAGACAATTTTACACCAACACATCATTAGATATGTATTCAGATTGAGAATCTTTACCTGTGTCCATAGACAGGGGATAGAATAAAAACATCATGTCCCCCTGGCGTGTCTACTCCAGGCGAGAGCCCAACTGACCCAAGTGTGCTTGGAGGGGTTGGAGATCCACTGCATGGACTGGTTGAGAGGGGCTGCCAAACAAACACACACAGTTACTTCGTCTGGAACAGACTCTGAGTAAATGAGGAATCAAGGCTTAATCTGTTGTAAATGTTCTCTAAACGCTTTATTCTCTTCTCTTTATTCATTAGGGCTTGAACACCAATGGTACATACTCAGAGGATTATTGTTTTGCAGCTTCCTGTACATTTTTCAGGGGCTGAATGTGTTTTCAAAAATCCGAACTGGTGAAAATTTACGTCTGATTGGGATCGAAATTTACGTGAGTGTTGAAAAATAGCTCTATAGTGCCACCTAATACATTTTAGCTAATGGTGCACTGACAGTTTGTCGTAGGCGATTGAAATTCGGCACACATGTATAGGATACCAAGACTTAAATATAGTTAATGTGGAGCACACTTCCAAAACGCAACGGGAAATGGTTATATTGCAGAAACCTCATAAAATTGCTACTTTTTCTTTTACAATTACAATCCGTTACAATTCTTTAACAATCTCATAGAGAAGATTCATCTGCAAACATACACATGGACACAAATTTATTCTGCAGCAGCACAACGAGCCCAAATATACAGCAAAAGCCATTAAGAATTATATTCCAAAACAAGAAGTATCTGATCTTAACATCACCGAGTGTGTCTGGGATTACATGAAGAGACAGAAGGATGTGAAAAAGCTACGTCCACAGAAGATCTGTGGGTTGGTTCTCCAAAATATTTTGGAACAAGCCGAGGTACTGTTGTAAATAAATATCCAGGTCTGATATTAACCTATGATGTCTATTGGAAATATATTTTCAGGTGTGATATTATTTAATTATTACCAAGGGAAAATATGATTCAACAAGTAGAAGACCAATACTTTTAATAATCGTACTGAAGATTATCAGTAAATAATTTGTAAAAGTGTCTCTGGCTACAAGTAACTCTGCAAAATATCAGCAGTTACAAAGGGAACAAGCTTTTGGGTTAAAACCAGGACTATTGGTTGCTGAACAATCACTCTGGGACAAGACACAAGCTCCTTATTAGGATGAAGCCTGTAGGACAAAAAAAAACTGGTGCAACAGGAGTCATGAAGACCTTGTAGAGCTAGAGTTGGCCTTGGAATCTTCTGTTGCCCATATTTAAGCAGTCGGACGAGTCTATGCAACCAAGATACTCTGTAATTCTTGTTAGATTACCCATATTTCCACCCATGGCTAGTTGTTGTTTTAGATCTCTGGTTGGTTTAAGATTTATTAAGCCTTAAAGCATGGTTTCTGGAGGTGGGGAGGGGGTCTCATCATCCTCTGGTGTTGTTCATTCTTGCTAATTTTTATATCAAAGAACTTGGCTATTTTTTGTCTGCGTGTTTTTTTTTTTTTTTTTAGCGGTAGGATGTTGTCACTTTGGGTGACCTCACTGACACTTCGTCCATGTTTTATACAGTCAATGGATTTATTATACTTTAATCCTCTTTTCCTGTGGTTCTTCCCTTTAAACCAACACGCATAAAGAGATATAGCAAAGCAAAATATTCAATCAGTCCTTCAAGTGTAGGTATAAGAATTGCGGGTGTTTTGAAAGGTTTCATTGATGAACATAAATTATTAGCATTTTCATTTTTGAAAATATTTGTTTACAGCATTTTTAAAGCTACCAAAACATTTGCACCGTATTTTATATACGGTATAGATTTCTTAGGCCGTAAATGCCTATGTAACTGTTAGCCCCAGCTTATTTTTGACATTGGCAAACACTGTACCTCCCAGTACATATGTTGTTTTCATAAATTAAATTATGTGCCATTTTTGAATAGGTCAGTGTGTGAATAAGGCACTGATTTTGTTTCATAAACTAAAATATTTTGTCACTAGATGAAACAGACATGCCACGACTCGTTTCAACAGCCAATGACTGAGATTATGGAAGGTATTACATTAGATGTCAAATAATCATGATGGCGACACTATAACATGATGATTATTACAGTTTTGACTGGTTAAGAAGCACTCACAACTGCTTTATTTTATTCTTTTCGAACCTTTTAGCCCTTTTGCTAAAACAGTTATTAGATTAAATTGAAGGGACATTACTGTATAATCATTTCTTTGATCAACACTCAGTAAAATTAAATATTTGATTTAATTAATTCCTGACACACATTCCACACACAGGAATCCTTTTATATCAGCCAAATCCAGGTGGTGTGCTTATCTTTATGAGATTATATTAAAACTCAAACACTTGTTTGATAAATTAATTAAATCTAACATCTAATAATTTTGTTGTTAAAACATTGGACCAAGAGTTTGTTCCTAAAACGGCAGTAGTGTTGCCCGTAGCAACCACGAGCGCTGCATCCGTCAGTCAGTGGTGAGGAAAAGCATAGCAGCAAAAGCAGCATGGGTTACATGTTCATAAAAAACTGCTCATCATCCCTCACGAGACATCCTTTAATGTCATTTCTTCAGTCATTTACTCCAACTGCTCACTTGTCTGTCATTTAGAGTCCTTTCCTTTTGTTTTTCTGTGTGTTCCACCTTTATCAAAGCACATACATCTTTGGTTATGTCAGTAATGCCCCTGCCCTTCATCCGGCCCGTGTGAATTCATTCATGAGTGAACGTCCAGTGTGTCGTGACTGTGAGCTGAAGGCACATGTGCTGCTTGCTTTCACTGAATCTGTCTGATTTGAGTATCCAGAGCAACCACAGAACTCTGGCTGCCATGGAAACAAGCTGTACGGAACTCATTCACTGCTCTGTAACACACACACATCACATATTTAACAGATACCACGAACAGTCTAAACACACACACACCTGCAGGGCGAGGGGTTTCCAGCGGGCATTCTTAAGCAGAGCTGGAGTGGAGCCCAGGGTGTTCTGTGGTCTTTTCTTCAGTGTGAGGATGACTCCGCTGGGATCCTCACGCAGACAGTTGACTAGATTTTTTAACTGCCAGCCAACCTGAAACATAGTATTTTAAAACCAGAATCCATGTAAATTGACAAACCTGTGAGAATGCTTGTATTTTAGCTTGTACGAAATGGAAAGTTGATTTAGATTCAATGTGGATGGGTTAAAATTGATTATATTAAATAACAGCTGGAAAAACACAACGAGGTGGTGCTAGAGCGCCAAAGAATATTCAATCCGTGTAAACAAATTCTGTATAAACATTTACAGTGACTGCTCTGGTTTGATTGATTTGGAGAAATTCCTGTTTGTTGTTGTTTCGGTAGCTTTTCTCTGTGTTTCCTCAATCAAGACAACAATGACTTAATCCATGGAGTCTCTACTCGAATGCTAAACTTTGAACTCATTCTTACTGGAAATTGTTTGATTTCTTGGCCATTTTCAGGCTCATATTTAATGGTTGGGTGAAGTCATTTATTACTGGGTTTACCCTTTTTGAATCATAATGAAAGCAAAACCTTTCCAAATGATCCTGATCAAAAGTTTACACACCACAGCTCCCAATACTTTGTTTTCCCCCATTTAACAACATAATGTCAGTCTGGGGTAGTTGTCGGTGAGGTTCTTTATCTTCTCTGTTGGTAAAACAGTCCATTCTTCAAGGCAAAAATGTAAACTAATGTAAACGATTGGGTTTTGCTCGTTTGAATTAAACCCCAGAGTGGTTCAATGATATTGAGCTCAGGAGACTGAGATGGACACTCCAGAACCTTCACTTTGTTCTGGTGGAACCAATGACAGGTGGCCTTGTAATTTAGATCGTTGTCATGTTGGAATGTCCAGTAGCATCCATCGCACAGCTTCTGGGCTGAGTTTCCTCCAGTATCCTTTGAGAACTTGCTGCATTTATCTTCCCATCAATTTTGACCTAGTTTCCTGTGTCTCTGGGGCTAACACATCCCCAAAACATCAGTGACCCGCCTCCGTGTTCCACAGTGGGGATGGTGTTCTTTTAATATCCCTTTCCTGTTTTGTACAGTTAAGCTAGCTTTGACGGCTCTTTTGCTTTCCCCATCGCTCCGGAGTCAGAAATATCAGCACATCACTGGATGAAGAGTTTAAAACCTTTTGGCATTAGCATTAATTACAAACAAACAGGTTGACTGTGAGGATGGTTATCTTTACTGGCCACTCAAACTCTTTTGTGTCAGTTTTTGTGGATATTATCAGGTCAAAATGAACTCTAAAATCTGAACTTTTGATCAGGGTCATTTGAAAAAATGTCTGGTATTGTGATTTTTTTAACCGTTAACACAGTTGTTTGACAATAAATGGCTTCACCCAACCACTTACTATGAGTCGTACAAAAATATTTTGTATTATCAATCAAATTTTCTGAAAATTTTATGAGCACACCTGTACATTTTAGCACATTTGGTTAGTTCCTGCTTCCTCTGGGGTTGAACCCATGCTTTACTGAAGCACTTTCAGATGCAAATGCATGCGTCAATCCCAGACCACAAACACTAGCCTATTCTGACAGAAATTTGTGTTGGAGTGAGTTTTGAAGGGTGAAAAACTATCAAATGATCCAGATTGGCAGTTTCCAAGGGTTAGTTTTTAATAAATCAACTGAATATTAGCATTTTTGTTTTGAAGCTGAAGTTGAACCCTGTTAGTGTCCCTGTTTTTTTTTTAGAACCCTGTAAGTTTTGATTTGTGTCTCCTAACGGTTGCAACAGATGTGGTGAGATTTAATCTGACTGTGGGTTAAAATTAAGAAGGAACTCTGCGTTTTCATGTTATTGACACCAGGAAAAAATACATAAATTGAAACGCATCAATGCCTCGAAAACTGATGAATATTTCAGGCCTTGAAGAAACATGATCTACAATTGCTTCATAAAGCAGATAAAAACTTGTCTTCTGTGCTGAGCTTTTAACTAAGAGTGTGTGGGATCGAGGCGTTCTCATCTAATAGGCCTTTAGTTTAATTAAAATGTGTGACTAGCAAACAGAAGATGCAGAGTAATATCTGTGGGCACCAGAAGGGTTTTTTCTTCTCAAAGGCTCTTTGTCTGGGGCATCCCATTAAAAAAAAAAAAAATATATATGAATTTATTTTAATTTGGACAGTTCAATCCAATAAAATTATGTTTGATGACAAGAGGCTTCTGTGTTAAAAGATACCAAAGTGCACTCATTATTTATAGTTTTATCTCTATAAATCCTGAACATTAATAACTAAACAAAATTGCACACTGGATGATAACTGCATACTACATATCTCTTTCATAACTGTGTTTTTCAAACAGCTTTATTTGACGGAGTTTCACAGCAATACGAATATACCAACAACAGCACAACTCATCAACTTTAGCTTAATCAGGTCGCTGTGCAGGTTATTCTTATTCTTTTTAGAAATGGCTGATATTGAACATCCTGCTCATTTGTGAACATGTACAACACCATTAACACATAAGAACAAAAGAACACTGGTTCATAACACAGACAACCTAATAATCCATGGGTGGCGAACCTGAGGCACGCATACTGCTGTTTGTCTGCTCTATTGCGGGTCTTTAGTCTGCACATGCTCCATGTTTACAGTTGTGATTTTATTTTCCAAGTTAATATTGCCGTTTCAGTTAGAAGGTTGTCGGTTCGAGGGTCCTTCCTGGAAGGAGTTTGCATGTTCTCACCGTCCTTGCGTGGATTTCCTCCGGGTACTCCGGTTTCCCCCACAATCCCAAAAGCATGCAGATAGGACCATTAGGTTAAATCAATAATGTAAGTTCCCCTTAGGGTGTGAATGTGTTGCCCTGCGATGGACTGGCGACCTGTCCAGGGTTTACCCCCACCTCTCGCCCAATGTGCGCTAGATATAAACACCAGCAGAACCCCGTGACCCCTTGACAAAAGGGAATAAGTGAGTTGAAAAAAATTTATTTTAAATGCCTTTTTATGTAATTATTTTCTCAAATAAATTGTTCAAATTAGTTATTTATTTATTTTTAACCGAACCTCTCACATTATGTAATGTGACTATCTGACGCATTTGACCGTCGGAGCTTGCGCAAAAGCATACAGCGAAGTGCAAATATGAAAATAATATGTACATATATAATCGGAATGGGAAGGTTTTTCGTTGAAAGACAATGAAATTTCATTGACTTCAATCGGCCCGGAATCTACTCATTAATGTCAGAGAGGCACTGTGCGTAACATAGGAGACTTGACAGATCAAGTGAGGTGCACCAGACTAAAGATCCAGGTAGGCTTATCGTATTTTTCGGCTCATAAGACGCACTTTTTCTTCCCCAAAACTGAGGGGGAAAAGTTGGTGCGTCTTATAGACCGAATGCAGAGCGCCGCGAAGTCCGGTCACGGCCGTATGAGAGGCGTAAGAGCTCCGGAGCTAGGCCGAAGCCGCGGCCATATTTGTTTACCCAGCGCTGCGCGCTGACGTCATCGCCCATCTCTGCCATAGCGCGGTTGTAACGAAAACGAGAAAAAAAACTACATTTCCCACAATGCCTTGGCTACGGTAGCCGCAGCGGTGCTTCCACATCCGTACTCACGAGCGGAACTTTCTCTCTTGCTCGCGTGAGGAAAACAAAACGCTCTCAATGACTGAAACTCTCCTTTAATAAACTCCAACTCAAATCATCTCTCAACGGTACATCTCACACATGTACATACGAGATAACAAACGTAAATAACGTGCTTTGCAATTAGGTAGTGTTCCTAACCAGGTAAGAGCGCATAAGGATCATATCTTAACACCATGCAAACAAATTGCCACTTAAATAAGCTATAAATAATGGGTTATTTAACATTAAGGAGTAGTTACATTTATTTTACATTTAAATAGTTATTAATTAATTATTAAATAATTATTATTTTATATCTTTTACATTCTTTTCAAGGTTTAAAGGGGGGCTCGACTAAAAAAGTTTGAGAACCACTGTGATATTACTAATGTGGGGGCAATGTTACTGGCTATTATTAGTAATGTAGTGACAATGTTACTGGCTATTATTAGTAATGTAGTGACAATGTTACTAGCTATTATTAGTAATGTAGTGACAATGTTACTAGCTATTATTAGTAATGTAGTGACAATGTTACTAGCTATTATTAGTAATGTAGTGACAATGCTACCGGCTATTATTAGTAATGTAGTGACAATGTTACTGGCTATTATTAGTAATGTAGTGACAATGTTACTAGCTATTATTAGTAATGTAGTGACAATGTTACTGGCTATTAGTAATGTAGTGACAATGTTACTAGCTATTATTAGTAATGTAGTGACAATGTTACTGGCTATTATTAGTAATGTAGTGACAATGTTACTGGCTATTATTAGTAATGTAGTGACAATGTTACTGGCTATTATTAGTAATGTGGTGACAATGTTACTGGCTATTATTAGTAATGTAGTGACAATGTTACTAGCTATTATTAGTAATGTAGTGACAATGTTACTGGCTATTACGGTATTACTAATGTGGGGGCAATGTTGCACTGGAACAGTGATGGTGATAACGAATGGTGGACTTTAGAATGATGAGTGGGGGCAAAGAAAAACATTACAGCCTTTTTTTTTGTTACTTTTACTGTTTACTGTCTGTTCATGTTACATGTTTGGCTGTTAACTTTTACACAGTTGATATAAAATATTTTACAACAGTATTTGGTTCAGAATCTTTTTTTTCTAGATCTTCCTCTTTTAAAATTGGGTGCGTCTTATGTGCCGGTGCGTCTTATGAGCCGAAAAATACGGTAATTAAAGTACTTAAGTCATTTTTAGACTTTAGTCTTATTTGTAGTGTGATTCACATTTGCGTATATAGTAGATGTGTTGGGGAAGGGAAAAACGCACAGTTTTACTGGTATTTTACTAAAATGAATGAAATAATGCAAAAAAAAATATTCATTCTTTTTACTGAACGAGTCTCAGTAGAATGATTCAAACTTCCCATAACGAATCGAAGCGGTCCAAAATTCAGCAAAAATACAACTAATTCCACCAATTATAACATAATCATACATTCCAGTGCTTATTTCATAAATTATGCCAACATTTTAATGATATTGCTTTATGAGATCATACGTATCGCTTGATGAGATCATTGGTTATGCATGCACATTTATACGCAAAGCTTAACCTGAGTTACAGCAGGAAGCGATACACACCACTGTTTGGTGATTGACCTGAATGACCTCGTCACCAGCATGGATCTTCTTGCACTGATCTGCTGGAGACTGCAGCAGAGAGACAGAGAAATAAATTACTCTTTCGTATTACACTCACATCTCACAGCGATGGTCATCAAATCTGTGATTAAACATTAGATAAATGTTGATCTTCAGAATGAAAAACTTTATGCAGCAAAACCTCACTCATCTGGAGACCGGTGCCAGTGCTTTTTAGAATCTGTGCAAACTTCTCAGAGCTTTAGTGCCCCATTTCTTCTCTTTACTCACTTACCCGTGCCTTAAATTTCTAAAACAATACCCTAAGGAGTGTTAGATTCAATATTAGCAAAGAACTTGTTGGTACCAGTGCAGCCAAGCAATGTTTTAGCTTTGGCTTTTCTAAGGGTCACCAGCAAACATATGTAAAATGTGCATTAGGAGCGGAAAATCCTCAGGTTGTCCCTGCAGTTAAAAACAGCAAGTAGCTCGACTCCGGCCTAGTTGAAGATTTGCTTAAATGATTTAAGAAAAGCACTGGAACAATCCGACCCTGCAAGCCTCTGAGCTGGAGAGCAGATGACCTGGTTCTGCTGCAGAAAACCAGAGCCAGCTCTATCACACAGCATCATTAATGAGGATCTCCAAAAGAACATAAAGCCTTATGCAAGCTTTAATCTAGTCGAGCTCGGGGGGTGATTTGCATTATAAAATTATGATTGGAGACCAAGCAGTCTAGATAAAGTTATTTATAGATTCACTTCACTGCTTGCTGTGTGTGTAGATATCAAAGCTGCGTACAATTAAAAAAGGAACAAGGTCAGATTAAGAACCCTGTAAAAAGTGAAACTTCTGCTACTTTTTAGACTCTCACCGGCCACTTTATTAGGTACACCTTGCCATCAGCACGCCCTCAATCCTTCAAGGCATGGATTCAATAAGCTACTGGGAAGATTCCTCAGAGTTTGGTCCCTACTGACAGAGGTCCTGCAGATTTGTACGCTGCACATCCCAAAACTGCTCTACTGGATGTAGATCTGGTGACTGTGGAGCCTTTTGAGTACAGTGAACTCATTGTCATGTTCAAGTAACCAGTCTGAGATGATTCAAGCTTTATGACTTAGTGCGTTATCCTGCTGGAAGTAGCCCCTGGATGATGGCAACATTGTAGTCATGGAATGGTATGGACATGGCCCGCAAATGTTCTAAATGATGCTCAATTAGAAATAATGGGAAAATAGCCCCCAAGAAATAAACCTCCCAAGAAAATACCTCCTACACCATTACAGCACCAGCCCCAGCCTGAACTGTTGATACAAGGCATCCATGCTTTCATATTGTTGACACAAATTCTGACCCTACCCTCAGAATGTCGCAACAGAAATCGAGATTCATCAGACAAGGTAACGTTTTTCCAATCTTATATTCAATTTTGATAAACCTGTGCTAGCTCTAGCCTCAGTTTCCTGTTCTTAACTGACAGGAGTGGCACCTGGTGTGGTTTTTTGCTGCTGTAGTCCATCCGCCTCAACATTCGGAGTGTTGTGCGTTCATTCCTTGGTTATATCTGGTGGCAATTTGAGTCATTGTTGCCTTTCTATCAGCTCGAACAAGTCTGACCATTCTCCTCTGACCCACAGAATCGTTGCTCACTGGATATTTTCTTTTTTTTTAGGCCACTCTAGAGATGGTTGCGCATGAAAGTCTAGACTGGCCCAAGCCATGCCATGTTCTATTAAATCAACCAAGTCTTACCGAGTACCATCAATCATTGGCTGATTAGAAATTTGTATTCATGAGCACTCGGACAAGTGTACCGAATAAAGTGGCCGGTGAGTGTGCAGAGTGTACTGGTAGTTGCTTGACACTAAAAAAGACAAATCTATCAACAACAGCAAAGTTTGAAGCACATATGTTTTATATATATATATATATATATATATATATATATATATATATA
>SRMA01026654.1:706175-744652 GCA_007224835.1 Danionella cerebrum
GGTTCGGTTTATTCGGTTCGGTACGAAACAATAAGAACTCACATAATCTTTATTTTGAAAAGCTGCCAATACACAATAGAATTCTTGCATAAAATAAATAAAAGTGACACATTTGGGTGATATTGTAAATAAATTGCACTCTTTATAAAGAAAAACACATGTTTTTTAAATAAAAAATTAAATACTGCAACTAGTTGGGACCTGAAAACTTTTAACACTAGCAACAGCTTCAGCTTATATATCAACAAAACTAACTATTCAAGTTTTAAGTTTTTGGCTAAAAAGATTAACCTATCCACATTTTCTGAAGAGAGCACAGATCTGGTTGCAGTGACAATATCTCCAGCAGTAAAAAATGTTTGATGTGTTGCCTGCCCGATCTCCGTGGAACAATGTCGGCATACAACTTTAAATTTATCCACTCGTCTATCCCCGTTATGTATTTTAACAGAGAAGCCAAAGGCGAGTTTCCGCACGGACGCTATTGAGTGTCGCACAGTAGAGCTCCACGTCACTCAATAGCGTCCGTGCGGAAACTCGCCTAGGAGAATGGTTCCGCTGCGCTTAATATCGCGCTAATAATACATTTATATTATTTAATACAAATACCCAATACCGAAACAGTACGCAAGTGTACCGAACCGAACAGGCCGTACCGAAACGGTTCAATACATACCGTGAACCGTTACACCCCTAATATATATTAATAAAGACCTCTACACTTCGATCTGAATTTTCGATCCGAAGCGAGACCGGTCATTGATCGAAAACCATACGGGAGCTCACAAATCTGACAGAAAAGACCTGCTTGGTGGCGCTCACGCTACATTTTTATAGCGACTTCATACAGGAAACACGTTAGAAGTAGCACACCACAATTCTTCTCTTTTCTCCCCATTTTTTACAAACAGCTCCCTTTGATTAGCCACCAACAGAATAAACTGCTCGACGTATATTATTTAGTTTTTATGTTTATCCATGATTTCTTCTCATCAAACAACATCTTCAGGCAGAAAGCATTATTGCATCAATATTTCCTTGATCCAGAAGAAGATTCGTACAAATCTCAATTTGGATCGCTGTGTAGAGGCCTTAAAGTTGCACTAAATGCGCAAACTGGATTCTGATGACTGGTTTACTATTGAAGTCATGAGTTCTCAAAACATGTGATCGTTATTTAACCGTGCATAATACAATTATGAAGACAAAGACTACCCAAAGATAATGTACTAACACTTTTTAATTTTAAACAAAAATGCAACACAATAGGGAGCATGTTAAGCATGAAGCTACTTGGCCAATCAGAGGCCTCGAAAACCGGTTTGTATGCGTTTCACCAGAAAAAAATCCCTGGTTTTAAAAAAAATGGCACCCATGCAGACAGGCCCTAAATCATACATCCCTTTCTAGGACACTGAATACAAGCCAGGGGAAAGATTGAAACTCACATTCTCTGTGGTTCCAGTGATCACATGAAGACCATCATAAGTGGATTTGATGTACATGCCCTAAAAAGAGGAAAGAGCGTTCAGACAGATGTGTGTTGTAGCTCTCCTTGAGGAGAGGAGAAAACAAGGCCTTAGATACCGGAAGTTAATTATTTTACATATTATTTTAGATATGTGGCATAGTTCACCCAAGGATTTGAACCCAGAACCTTGAATAAGAATTAATTTGAATTGGCAAAAGTGAAATCAACGTGTAAATTATTGCTAATAAATGCATTATTAATTACGTGATAAGTGGTTCACATTCTTGTCATTAGGAAGCAGGTTATTACTCACCAGGCCTTCGCTTGGCATTACATTAGTCAGGTGGACAACCTCGAGATGGGCAGACTGCGAGACCAACGAATCAGATGACAAAGAAATAATGTGCTCGCAGATTCCTGATAGAGTCTTACACTAGAGAGAACAAGGGGGAGGAGGGGGCGGTGACAGGGAGAGAAAGAAAGAGAGGGAGTTTTCAATCTCTGTCTAATAAGTGTTTCCACTGGAAAAAATTTCAGTCACATGAAACGTATAGAGATCTGTAAAATGCCACCAATGTTTAATGAATCTGCTTGAATAACTAAATATTCATGCAATATTCCTTTTCATTCTGTTTACTCAATCCATCCATCCATCCTTCCCTCCATTTCTGTTGTGATCCTGAAGGCATGAAATTCACGGTCTGCATTATTCAAGACATTCGACCTTAGGCAAACATATGCACATGCTCACAACATACTGCATGTGCAGGCTAGAAACATGCGACTCCACAGCACATTCTACTTGAAGGACGTCTATATAATTCTATATGCACTTCATTCAAATAGAAATGTTGTAAACCAATAAACCAAAAGAGTGTTCGATCTTTATATTAATTCGTTTGTGAACTATAGGCACAATGAATAAAACCAACCTCCGTTTCTCTATTATTTTCCTACGCTGAGATTTGCCAAATTGTTTGCTATAGTAAATAGTCTGTTTTTTATTGTGCACAATATAATGTTCCCCGCGTCGCTATGCGTAAAACAAACCAACCATCGTATCTCTATGATATTCCTGCGCTGAGATATGCCAAATTGGTTGCCATGGTAAATAATCTGGTTGCCTAGAGAGGTCAGTGACACAATATAATGTTCTCAGAATCAGAATGAGCTTTATAGCCAGGTGTGTTTGCACATACGAGGAATGTGTTTTTGTGCAGAGGCACTGCAGTGCACCAGATTCACAAAGACAAGACGAGATACAGGTAATAAAAAAAATAAAAGATAAATCCACATTTACAAAACAGACATTCTAAATTTACAAAATATACAAGACATTCTCTGTGTCGCTATGAGTAAAACAAACCAACCATTGTGTCTATAATATTCCTGCGCTGAGAATATGCCAAATTGGTTGCCATGGTAAATAATCTGGTTGCCTAGAGAGGTCAGTGACACAGTATAATGTTCCCCGTGTCGCTATGAGTAAAACAAACCAACCATTGTGTCTCTATGATAATCCTGCGTTGAGAATATGCAAAATCAGTTGCTATGGTAAACAATCAGTTGCCTTCCTGATGTCAAAATGAGTAAAATTAACCAGCCATCATGTCTCTATGATTTTGCAATCCTGAGAGAGAGATATGCCAAATTGGTTGCTAAGGTATACAGTCTGGTTTCTATGAAGGGGTCAGTGACATAAACAATGTTCACCATGCCAAGATGTGTAACATAAACCAACCCCTGTGTCTTTATGCCTTTTCTAAGCTGAGATACATATTAGTTGATTTGGTTGCTATGGCAAAAAGTCTGGTTACTATGCAGTGATATAATATAGTATTCATAAATATGCATGATGCTTGGTAAAATGTTTTTACAAAAATGCTTTTGATCATTTAATTTATGATTCCGTACTATTTGTACTCACCACATGTAGAATCTTGTTCTCAGTTTCATAAACGGTGCAATCCTGCGATGAAAAGAAAACCAGTGAAAACAGTTGTAAAGGGACTGAGCTTGTTGCTTGTGTTGAGTACCAAAACACTCACAGACACACACACCTGCTGCACTATAGTGGTTAGCTCTAGACAGAGCTGAACAATGTTGTTCTTCAGCACTGAGTACTCTGAAACACTGACAAATGGAGACCTGTAAAAGCAAAAGACACACAAAAAGATGAAGGCGTTTTTCTTTTTTACACATGGGATGTGAACAAGACCTGGGGTGGGGGTGGGGGGGCTTCTTAAAATGGAAATAGCTTGTTTTTGAGTCTGCATGGATGGCAACAAGGATCTGGCTGCAGACTTGAACCGCAATTTGAACTCTGAGTAACAAGAGCCTCCTCTAGAAGTAACGTCACTGTCTCAAATACACTTGTATGGCAAGCTGTTTTAACATGTAATTCACTCTCTGTATTTAGTGTATTGAATTGTATTTTCTGTATTGTCACAAATGCAAATTAGATGTCTGCAATTTGATTATGACTAGTCATAACTGGCATTGCGGATATCTACTATGTTTATCCGAATAGCTTTAATGTACACCAGAGATATCTACAATTCTTTTACGTCTACTCACATTCCTCCATTGACCTCTATCGGAAAATATTTGCAGAATATCTCTAATTAATTTATTACTAGTCAGATGACATTTGTAGATATCCGCAATTGGAATTATGATTGCGCACATCTCAATATGTACCGTAATTAATTTAGCACCAGTAAATGTTGTAGCTGGATATCTCTGATTACTCTTGCACCTAGTGAAAATACATTTACAGATATTTTACATTTTAATTTAGATATCTGCAAATTTTTTCCAAAGAGGTTCAGTCGAGGAATCGAACTAGTTCTAAAAGAATTGTAGATTTATCAACAGTTGTTTGTTTGGGTTTCTTCAGTCTCTCTCTGCAATCCCTCACTCAATCATAGTCTAATCATCCTATAAGTCGCCTTAATCTGTGTCTAATCACCTTATCAGTGTCCTTTTTTCATCTCCTCTTCATCTTTATATTCTCTCACTTCTCCCTTTCTCACTGTCAGTCCTACGGTTCAGGTTCATTGACTCTCCGTGATCACTCCTTGCCTTCTCGGATGTCCTGTACTCTTGTCTGTGTCTCTTCTAGGTTCAGCCACCACTCCATCTATTCCAGCCATCGACTCAAGACATTGACATTGTGAGCTCCACGTTTTCCTGGTTCCATATCCACTTTTATCTTCCAGGGAGGCTCAATTCTATGCAAAGTCTCTGTCCTTTCTCTCTACTTTCCAGCCATTGTGAAAAATGTACATTGCACAACTTCACCAAAGAGCAATTTCAAAATCTCTCTAAAATGCATTGCATGGATGGTAAGGTCTGCAGCCAGACACTTATGGACTTTTGCTTTGAGATGTGCTTTGTGAGTTCAGTGTATTTACTGGTGTATTCACCTGTCCAGCCATGCCAGCAGATTTTTTGCTGCCCCAATGAGGTCGACAACTGAAGTCAGGAAGTCGTTTGGCAGGCGTCGTGAGACCCGTCCGTCATAATGTCCGCCACGACGGCGGCCAGTGATGAAGTTCTGTAAATTCTTAGCCGATGCATTGAGTTTGTGCGACAAAGTGCGTAGATTCTCTGTCTCTAGACCGTAGTTCTGCAATGAGAGAAAACATTTGGGGTCAGTACGGGATGTTTAAACTTTTTGAACTCTTCAAAGACAGCTTTGTTTGTCCATAAAGATACAATTATAAATGTATTTTGTCCATCCACTCCAGGGATAGAGTCCTGGATCTCATTAAAACACCTCACGGTTCTGAATTTGATTCCATGCTCTTGATTGTGGGGAAAAATAAATATTCCCTGATTTTGTAGGCACGAGAACACAGTGGAGAAACTGTGGATTTGAAATGCCCCCAGCAGTCAACACTGGACTGATAGTTTTGCTTGGAGCACAAAGGCCTCTGAATATTTAACATGCCTCTGAATATGCTTGGTATAAATGAGAAAAGTGCTAAAAATAGAACAAAACTCAGGTTATTTTTGTTGTGTAAATGTTGTTTTAATGCTTTTAATTCTTTCTAATGTTTTGTTTATATTGGCTGAAATATTCAGTGGCTAAGCAACTCTATTAAATTTGCCCAGAGATATATATAGAGAGGTTTTTGATACCATTTTTAACACTTTGCCACAGACAAACGACTGATCCAACCAATCCACAGCTTTATTTTAACTGTGATAGTTGGTATGAATATATTAATTATAACACATTTATTATGATCGCTATGATTTGCATACATTCATGTTCTGCCAGTCTAACACAGGGCAACACACACTCACACATTCACACCTAAGGGGAATTATTTAATTAACCTAGCCGCATGTTTTTGGGATTGTGGGGGTAACCCACGCAAGCACTAGGAGAACATGCAAACTCCTTCCAGGAAAGTCACCAGCGAGCCTTGAACTGACAACCTTCACCTCTATGATTTCCTGTTTAGAAAATAGATAGGGACCATTGAGGCTGACATGAGAGCGAGCTGGAGTCCGCACATGCTCTGAAGAAATATCGGGCAGAGGCGCAATCAATTAAAAATTAATCTATTTTTAAACATTAGTCTATTTGGTCCACTGTATGACATCAATAATCATCAAAAAATGTAAACATAATTGAAGAAGAATTCATTGAAGGTTCACAAAAAGTTAATTCAATTAAATGGTGAAGCTTTGTCTGAATTTAACAAATGTTAATCAATTTTAAAATTAGAACGACAACAGCTTGTATTGATCCCACAGACTGGGGAAAGAAAAATTGTCAGATAGAGCTCAGTTTCTCTTCTGCATACCATCATCATGTTTTTGTACGTTTACAAAATGCAAAGAAAAGTGATTTTTGAAGGTATATTTGCTCAAATCAGGTATTTGGTTGAATCATATTCAGGTGTATTATGGTGCTAAAGATCATCAATGTCACATGTAGGTTGAAACCCAGTCATGACCTGAATCCAAAACAGCTGTGTAGGAGGGTTAAAATTGTGTAAGGAACACACTTCAGAGGCCCGGCAGAAACACAGCTTCTTCTCCCAAGCCATTCAGCTCCCATGACTTAACCCACCAACACTTAAATGTTGCCCAAAGGAACAGCACTCAGACGTGGACTCTTTGCACATTCCAGTCGCTCAGATTCTGATGTTCTGTTGCTGCACTTTACTTACGCTTTGGTTTGCACGCTACCTCCAAAGCACATCTGTCAAGCACCTTAGACTCCTGTTGTAGTTCTATTAGTTTAGATTTTTACTACCTCCACTCATCTTTTATTTTAACTTTAGCAGTTTACTTATTGTGTACTTATGTAACCTGTGTTAATTGTTAACTAGAGAGTACCCCCCCGTACCACGACAAATTGCGTGTTTGGGTGTGCGTGCGTGTGTGCATGTGTGTGTGTGCACATGCACACTTGGCAATAAACATCTTTCTTATTGTTATTCAGCTAAACTCTGCTATAAAGATGAGGTTGAGAAAGATGGAGCACAGCAACAAGGCACATGGTAGTTACACTGCATCAACAAGGTCTCTCTCAAACAAAGAATAAAAAGCATACTGGAGTTTCAAGATGTGCTCTTCAAGCTCTTATGAAAAACAAAAACAAGCAATTTCGAGAATCCAGCCAAGGAAACTTAAATAAGTCTAGCCAAAAGTGGTTTTGCATGAAGCAAGCACGAAAACAGAGGAACAGTGGTGCAGAAATATTAAATTCTGCTATCGCAAAAAGCAGCTCGGTAAAGGGCTGGACAGTAGTGCAGTAATAGTGTCAGGAGCTCATTGCTGCATTGGAATTTGGTTAGAATTAGTGCTGAAAAATGCAGGCAGCATCATACAATACCATCAGGGAGGCTTCTGATTGGCTACAAATTTATTCTTCAGCAGGACAATGGTCACAAACTTACAGCCAAAGTCATTAAGAGCTTTGTTTCTTCAGTGCATTGAAGAAGTACTGGAAGTGATGGCTTTGCCTCCATTACATTAGCATGTGAGAAGATTGGTGGTTAGTTCTCCAGTGTATATATATATATAAATATAGAACTCGACCTGTATTTTATGTATATGTCGCTGATGTATTGTTCATTTGGTGATCAAGGGAGGGACCTTGTGCATTGTTCAGTAGACCGTGTCAAACTCATTTGCTCCAAAAAACAATTTTGTCGGTTTATGGAGTTTACAATTTGGGACTAACCTCCTTCCCTCAGTTAACTTGAGCAATATCACTGGAACAACACATCCAGGAAATGCCCAGACGAGATCCCAGGATAAGAGTAGAGTGATAAAATCCCTTCTGTAATGAACTTGGCTGTAAACAGAAGCGCAGGCATTATTCTTCTAGCTGAGACTGCCTGGGCGACAAAATGGAGAGAAATCCCAGCCAAAAGCTGCAGAGGAACGTCACTTCATGCTAATGCTAGTGAAACAGATTGCCCACATGATCATGTTTCCATGAATATCTAGGAATTTTGTCATCTCTGCTCAATCACCAGAGCATTTATTATCAAACAGCAGATTTCCGAAGGCTCGATTCGAGCAGTAATCGCTTTCATTTACACACCTGAGTGCTTTGTAGACCATCTCTTATATGGTGTTTATTAGTATCTGCAAGTCTGACGTGTTCTCAACAGTCGTGACTATTGTTTGGTATTCTAATTCAAGCTCCACAATCATTGAATAAATTAGAGCTTCAATGCTTGATGTTAATATGAGGCACTCGTTGCATGTTCCATTCATTATTATGAATGGATAGATCTTTATATAAATAGGTGCAACCTAATGAGATACGTGAAACATGTGTTCATCGTTTCAAATAGCTTTCAGATAGCTTTTAAGAAACTAAAAAGGTTTCCCGATAGCTGTCTTTCAAAGAACCTGAAGCAGAAGGGTACTCCAATCTGCTTACTTTCATTATATATGCATTGTGTTTATTTGGTTATCCCCAAAAAACTCCACATTTTGACTGATTAATATTTAAAAATGTTTCGAACTGGTTTGGAACAGAACCGTGTCGTTTCACTTTTTAACCCGTAGAAGTCCTGGGCCTTTTTGTGGTGTTTTTGCTACTTTGAAATTAGCTCTAATAAATTACATTTAAAAAGTTTTTTTGTGGCAATTCTTGATATCGTTTTAGTACAAGCCCAGCTTCTTTTTTTTGTTTTGTTTACAAAAGTTATATTACGCGATAGTTTCACAACAATCCTGAAACTGTAATAAAAGTACAATTGCAAGTAGTAAACGTAGTAATTTTTTACTGCAAAAATCTAATAATTTGACAATGAACAGTTTTTATAACAAAAATCAAAAGGGTTGAGATGAAAAAAAAATCTGAAATCCCCCAAAAAAGGAAAAACAAGGTCAAAACAATGTGAAAATGTATTAAAAAACAGACGAATCTCTCCTAAATCTTATTCACTGTTCCAAGTGTATATAGCCATTGTGGGTTTTTTTGTGCCAGAACTTTGAAAAACACAAGCCATATCACAGGTTTGGCACTTCAAGTGGGTTATCCCTTCTTTTCACCACTAGATGGCACTGCTTTGGGTCAGTAAAACTACATTTTCTCACACATTATTCATATATTAATTCAAATTACCTTACAAATTATGTGTCATAACTCTAGCCATGTTGTTTAAAACACAAAATTTCAAAACGAATAACCTTTCGAAACCTACACACTAGCTGGGATGTGTCATTCCCACCTAATTCAAAACTGTGATTGGCACATGGACCAGTTCGTGCGGAGACTTCTAAGAGTTAAATATCTTTGAAGGAGCAGGATCTACAATAGCATGAACAATCTCAGAAAAATAGGATTCAAAATATTTTTTCTATCACACTTAAAGTGGTAAAAATCCACGTGGGTGTTTAATAATCATCACAACAAATGGGGTATGGCCTCTTAAAAAAAGCTGCTTAAAACAGTTTTTGAAAGAACAAGGCTAGAAGGTTGTTCCAAACATCTTGGAGAACTAACCACAGGTCTTCTGTGAATGTAGCTTTCTCACATCCTTCTGTCTCTTCATGTAATCTTGAACTCACTCGATGATGTTGAGATCAGGGCTCTGTGGGGGTCATGCCATCACTTCCTGTACTCGGCTCTAATCATTTGCGTGTATTTAGCAGCAAGAATCACCATTAATTTTGACCAAATCTCCAAATGATCAAAGGACCTCCACTATGCTTCACCATTGCCTTCAAATACTCATTCTTGTACACATTTAAAACTGATCAGTTCAGGGCATCTGCTGCCTTTTTTTTTGCTCCCCAGTGCCTATGTTTTTGTAAATACTTGAAAGGTAATGTTTTTTGGCTTCAACTCTTAAATGAAGACCACTTCTGGCCAGACTTCCCCGGACCTTCCCTGTAGGAACTGGTTGATGCCGGTTCTGGTCTGATGGCATCTTCCATTTTTGAAGGGAAATAAGTCTTTATTTGGTTTATTTTATCTTTACTTTAATGCTTTAAGAGGTTCTACTACTGGGTCTGCTATCCTTATTGTTGCCTATTTCTTTGTGCTTCTTCAAAACAGGATGAACAGCACATCTTGAAACCCCAGTGTGCTTTGAAATCTGGAACCTGAGATTTAGACTTAGTTGATGCAGTATAACTACCTTTTGTATTGTTGCTTGTCTTGTTTGTCTTGTTCAGTTCATGACTGGGCTTCAATCTATGTGTAACATTAGCACCTGTTTGGTATAATCCTACAAAATCCCTGACTTTGTGCAAGTGTACTTAGAAAAATTAATTCTTGTCCGGCCTGTGGTATAATGGGTGGTACGCACGGTTGCACAGGGCAACAAGTGTTTGAGTCCCAAACTTGTCGTCATTCCCCATCCTTTCTCCTCCCCCTACCCGCTTCTCATCCTGTCATGAAACTGTCCATTCCAAATGGCCAAAAGTATAAAAACTATTATGCAAATTGGTGGAAATTATTGAATTGGCAAGATCTACTTTTGGTAGCTCACTGTCGCACAGTTTCCACAAATAAACCATGATTTGTTCTTTAGACCTTATAGAAGCTCCTTATTCATTACTGTGATTGCACGTCATGTTTGGAGGTTTTGAGTTCAAACTTCAACTGAGTTTTCTATATTTCCTAAGGCCTCAGGTATGTGGGGGTTTTTTGTGGTAATATTTAAAGCCAAATAACTAAGAAAGATTTAAAGACAAGGAGATAAAGAATCTTGAGTATTCTCAAAATCCTAAAATATAAGCACCGGGGGTGGGGTGGGAGGTTAAGGGTGGTTGAAGTGTGAATATTTCTTATTGCAGCTATAGAAATAAATGTTATTTTCATTCATTTAAGCTCATTACAGTCCCACACTTTCAGATGTTGCCTTCAAACTGAAACCTTGACATTCCACAATATTTTAATATAGGCAATGCCCCATTTTCTAAGATGAATCTCTTTATATAATCGCTGAGGTCGTCAGTCAACTAACTTTTCTCCTTTTTTCTCCTAATCCTCCAGCCGCCAGTGAGACACCACGCTCTGTTTTTTTCATGTACACCCGCTGGGCGCTAATCATTCAGTGTTCAGCTCCTTTCGATTAAATATCTGTTGCGCAACAAACACATCGTAGTTCACAAACACACACCAGTGCGCAGAGGAGGTCGACAGCCTCCAGAATGAGCTCCTGGTGTCCGATGCGGGTGACGCCAAGCTCCTCCAGCTCCTGATGGGTGATGTGCAGCAGCTGCTCTCCACTGATCTGTTCCCTCTCAAACGTCCTCATGTACTGCAGCAAACAGTCGTCCAGCCCTGCGAGACAAAGAGTGTTCGAGCATAACTCATTTCTGTCATGTAATCAACTTCAAACAGCACCCCGTGTAAGTGTACTCCTCTCCCGTCATTAGGATGATTGATACACACCACTCACACACCAAACGTAGCACATTAAACGCGCTGTAAACCCACAACCGATGTCAAAAGGACACTTCCTGTAACCGTTTGTGCTCACTTAGTGATTACAGACACGTCTCTTCGACAGACACACCTGCGTTTCTCAAAGGCTGTGCCACACACTCACAGGGTGATGGTGTCTGAGAGACTCTTCAGATGGAACATTCTGAACTTGACAAGCTCAGTGTCTTTAATAACCAACCCCAGTGCTCTCATACTGTGACATCCTGTGTGTTGTTTTACCTTTGTGCGCGTGCCTGTGTGTGTTTGTAGGATGTCCTTCAGCTAAACAGACTCATTCTTCTCATTCTCTCGTTCTGCTCCAGCTATACGGGCTGCCTGGCAACCGTTGCTTAGAGACGAGGAGGTAAGCCTGCACTGAGAATGATAAAGGCCTCCATTTCCTATAGTCCTACACACACGCGCACACAAGCGTTCTTAAAAGTCGTGTGAGGCTCATACACCTCTTTGAATTGAAAAATGTAATCTTTGTAATGGGTTCTTCAGAAATCCCCTTTTCCCATTGGCTGGCTCAAAGCACGCTACCGACCCCATCTCGCAGCATTATTCAAAGTGGAAATGAACAGTTTTATGTGCTTTGTTTCCAACATCAAAGCTGATTCACATTGTCATGGCAGGGTTTTCCTGTTTAAACACAAGTGGGAATTTAATGAACCCATCATAAGTGTTTTTAATGCATGGATGATGTCAAATCTAAACGTTTATGTATTTGTAAAGGAGAATCGTGTGAAAGTGGGCATTGAAAACAAGCAGAAACCTTCCAATGTTCCAAGAGAAGCCAATACTGAAATTACTAAATCTGTTATTCAGCAACTGGCCACTAGAGGCAGCAAAACGGAGAAAATTCCATAGAAGCCTCATGATAAATGGCCTATTTTTCCCAGGTTTAGAGCCAGGGGCAAATTCTGATTTTGTTATAAAACTGTTGTGGAATAAATTTTTTAAAAATTATATTTAGTCGTATTATAGGTTTTTTTTTATTGTTAGTGTTACATGATGCTTTTGTATAGCTTGTTCTGGAGGAGGAGGAGGAGAAAAAGAGAGAACACCCAGAGCTATGAAGTTGTAGGTCCACCCCTATTTGGGATTTTAAAAGCAAGCAGCAGTTTGGATTTGTCCTCTTTTTCCTATCCTATCAACTCCTGCGCTGCGAAACTGCATATGCGTAAGATAAGTACATGGCTTTGTCTATTTGTTTGCATTAAATAAACTTCCTTCATTGCTGTGTCCTTACAACTTGGCTCCACAGTGGTTAATATTAAAGAGAAATTGATATTCTACAGAACTGTACATAAAGAACCATGCGGCTACTTGATTGATGGAAATGGACAAGCACGGATCAAGTTTTTTTTTTTCCTTTTTTTGAATATTTGTAACGATCCACATGCTAAACAGCCAACATTAGCCACTTTGAGCTTCAAAACTCTTCTTCAGAAACATCAGAGTGACACCACTTAGTCCATATTTATATACAGTCTATAATGAAACCTTGAAAGTGAATTAAATGGCATGGAAATAAGACGGTGTTTCCCCTACCATTCACTTTAAGGGGCCACCCAAAAATAGAAAGTACAGGTAAATTATTAGGTTTGCATGTTTCTCAAATGTATTAAAGGACTGAAACCGAATTGCAACATAACTCAAAAGCACCTCTCATTCACTACTTACCTCTGTTACCCCCCCCCCCCTCTGTTTCTCAGTGTCATCTCATTAGCAAATCTAACAACTTTTCATACTTTTTAACAGATCTAACAACTAGTCCCAAATCATGTGGCTTTTTATGGGGTTCTTGAAGACTTAGAAACAATTGAGAGCAGTGTTCTCCCTGTCTTCGTCCAGCCCAAGCTAACACATCAGACTCCCAATGTACGTTAAAGGGTAAGAAATGAGAATTAATCCTCATCTCAGGCAGATTCAATCTTGCACTCTGTTTTCAGGAGTTAGAGAAAAAGAATTAGAGATTGTGGCTTTCGATAATAAAAACAAGGAATACTGGAAAGTATAACCCATTTTCCAAACAATAGTTTCTCTGTACGTAATTACTCTCTCGCTTACAAACAGCCATTAGTATTGCATACCATTCAAAGTAATCCAACTTTTTTGCACTTCAAAAATGTTCAACTTCTTAATGCAAACTGAAAACAAACATGATCCGAAGACTTGTTTAGCTTAAATGTTCTTTAATTCATCCCTATTATAACTATTTTATTTTGCTCAAAATGTTTGTGTACATAATACTTTGTGTTCACGTAATTTTAATAAATGAAACACGGGCAATACTTTTGTTCGAAAAAGCATTTGGGGAAAAACATATTTCATACAAATCATGTGGTCTTTATGCTGATTAGGTCATTATTTAACCCCATGAATATTATTTCCGACCAGGTAGTATCTACTCTGCCCACCTCAGCATCCAATGAGCCCACTCTGTCCTTTTAACTAAGCTATCATGCTATGGCTGTGTTTCTGTATACCGACTGTTGACTGTGGAATATTTTTTTTATTAAGTTCCATAAATAGTTTATTGAAGCTATTATTAAAAACATCTATGTATGCCAGTTCTGTTGCTATGGAGACATGCACATAGTTCCTGATATAAACCATAAAGGTCCAGATAATGCAAGACGTAACCATACATTGTTTTGTAGTTTACTATTAGGGAGTTTAATGTCCTCTGGAGCATTCCTTTGTTGATATTACATGACCCTACAATTCTTTCAACACAGCTTCAAACTGATCTTGTTCTTCATTCATGAAATTCAGGTTTTTCAAAAGCTTCCATTTAAAACAACCATAATGTTTTCCAATATTCTCATCAACCATATATTTAGTACTGACAAATGAATCTACACTGAATTAAGTTCCATAAATGTCTTCAAATAGAAAATGTTTACAAAATGTTTAAAAAAAGACCATAAATCACAATACCATACATTGTTGAAGTTTACAGTTAGTGTGTTTAAAGTCCTCTAGCGCATTCCTTTGTTGACATTACATTTGTTTGATGCTTATTTCTGAAGTAGTAAGAAGATCGTGTTACGTATGTATTTGTTTCTTGTGCCTATTAATAAATATAAGCCTTTTTAGGACCATTCATTATGTCACAGAGACAAACCCCGCAACTCCCTCCTCTGACCAACAGAGGGAACCATCGCCCCACTAACCTCTGCCCGCTACACTACATTTCCCACGATCCCTAGGTCCACCTTGATTAGTCACCCAGCCGAATTGCATTTCACCCCTCACACATTGCGAAGTCTGTTTAAGTAGAGGGGTGAAATGCAATTCAGCTGGGTGACTAATCAAAGTGGACCTAGGGATCGTGGGAAATGTAGTGTAGCGGGCAGAGGTTAGTGGGGAGATGGTTCCCTCTGTTGGTCAGAGGAGGGAGTTGCAGGATTTGTCTGTGACATTAAACAGCAACAAAAAAAACGTTAAGTTTCTCAAGGACCTCTAGGAGGTCGCAGTAGCTTTTTTGATCGTTATTGTTTACATTTGAAGCTTGAAACCTCCATCTTTTGCTCTTTTGTCTGAGATCATGAAGCTAGAACATGAATGAGTATTTTTTGTTGACAAATAGCTTCTAAAATAATATGCAATTCCCAATGATTTAGGCTTGTTTTATGAATCACATGCACAACTACCAACATCAGACTTAATCTCCACACATCTACTGCTTTACATGCCACATCACCAATCTGCACCAACTCCGTACTGACTCCAGAACAGCTTACAAAAGGAAAAATGGATGTGGTTCCACCCACTGAGAGAGATGAGTCATCACGAGGAAACCCCTTAGAAAGAGATCAAACGCAAGTGCTTGCAAATGCTCCAGGGACTGTTGTTTCTGGACCAGTTTCCCCAAAGAGATCATTTCAAACAGTCTGTCATCTTTATCGAAACACGATTTGATCAGCTCACTTGGGATTTTGATAGAATTTCTTTGTGATGTCTCTATCATGAAAATGTCCCATTCTGTCAGCAATCGACCCTGTTAGCGATTAACGACTAGATAAGGTACAATGCGCTTTCAACAATGAAACGTAATCAAATAATTATGATTTCATTCTGTTTGAGCCAGGCCAGCTCAAAGGTAGACATGATCTTGTACAAAGTGATGATAAAGACGTAAAACAGTAACTATTCCTTCTCAGGGATTTAATATGCTCACAGCCAAAGCTTAACCTTTGTGTTTCCACCAACTGCCAGTATCGACTCGGAGTGGGCTTGTGTGAGACACATCGCTCCACTACTTTATTCCAGTTCTGCTTGGTGACATCACAGCGAATGCATCTGTTGCACGATCGCTGGAAATAATCTCCTTGTTTGCCTTTCCCTGAGTCCCTTCATCCACAGACACTGTCCTGTATGACTACACTATACAACTAGAGTCCTCCACAAGTCTGGAACATTGAAACCATCTTCAACGGTCAATTTACATACAAAGAGCACACCACTACAAAAGCTGATCATGCAGATTTACCCTGTTCAACATTAGAAAGATCAGGCATCTTCTAACAGAGCATTCAACTCATCTTCTAGTTCACGCTCTGGCTATATGCATATGATTTATGTATGTTTATGACTTAGACTAGATTACTGCAAAGCTCTCCTCACTGGACTTCCTTCTGATGCAGTCAGACCTCTGACCCAGAACTCAGCAGCTCGCCTGGTTTTCATTAAAGAGTGTTCACTTCACTCCTCTCTTCACTGACTCCCCATTGCAGCCCTTGTTAAGTGCAAAACACTGACGCTCACATATAGAACCGTAACAAGGTCAGCGCTCTCCTCCTTCAGAAGCTCTTGGGTTCCTACATCCATAACCAGAAAATGAACAGTGTCTTGTGTTTTCATTTGTCAAAGTCAATATTCATGTCACATATATAACAAATTGGTAAAATCAAAGTTTTTTCCTGTAATTTGTTTGGCAAATCTTCTCGTCAAAGATGTCAAATTTGGTTTGTCATTGTCAAATATTGTATTTCCTGTGGCCACCTGCTGGTTCTGGGACCAGGAGAGTACCAAGTAGATGAGTTCAGACATGGACAGTTAGCAAAGTTGGTAAATTAGGAGTCGATCAGACATTGCACGGTTGAGTTATAACAACTTCCTGTTAATGGGAAAATATTGAATTTCGGTGGCCTAAGATTGATAGAGTTTGGAGATGATTGGATAAAATCGCTTAAAGTAACATAAAGAGTAACAAAGTAAAGTGGCCATTTCTAGCGGTTCTTCAGAAAATGCTAACTTCAGAAATGTAATGGCTACAGAGCCATTTTGCTACTTTTCGAACCACAATCCGACGTAAATGGTCACCAGTTCTCACATGTGTGAAATTCAGTGACTTTTCGAGTGTGTTTGATCCCCCAAAAATGTTACAAAACAATAACAAGGCGGATGAATTTCGGGCACACATGTGTAAGGTACCGAGATGTAAACATAAGTATTATGGATTGCATTTTCAAAATCAACAGAAAATATATCGTTTCGTAAGATGGCCCCTTTTGCTACTGTCATACTTTATGACCTCCTCCAAACTCCATCAGTCGTATCTTAAGGCATATGTGATGTTAAATTGCGAGGCTTTTTTGACTTCGACAAGCTGTAAGCGTACTGCAGTCATCCAAGTTCGAAATTTCACCATAAATTAACCAGTGAACTAACTAAACTACACAATGTCTGATTAGTCCCTCAGGTCTCTCTTGTTATAGCACCACCAGGTGGCCACAAGAAATACAAAATTTAACATTGAAATACCAAATTTGACATCTGTGACAAAAGGATTAATTCATAGCGCCACCAGGGGGTCATGACACTTTCTGATACGGTTTTTATTGGTGAAATTTCATTAAATTTGTATGTATTGTTCAGTAATTTGAACAATTCTCTCTTGAATAAAGACTGGCCATAGTGTGTAGTGCAACAAACTAGCCACCAAGAGGCCATGGCGCCAGAGGTGCTCGAGCCCTTTAATCGCTGCTTGCAGCTTTAATTTCTACTCATTCTTTTCAAAAATCTATGTAATGGCCATTGCACATGCTGTGAACGCTACACACAAAACTCATGTTGCCTTAACGTCTTTATTTCAACCACGGAGATAACCTCAATCTAACCTCCAGTGTGAACTCCTCAACCAAATCCATAGCCTTGAGCTTAAAACCCTATTGTATGTCAGGCTGCATGATGATTTGTCAAATACAAGCAGTAAAGGTCGAAGCTGGAGAGTTTTATATTACAAAATGGCCATACTGTTAGAAGGCAGATGATCCCTGCAGACCAGACGGCATCAGCACATGCCACATCCCAAGGTTTAGGGTTCATTTTCAAATTGGATGAACAAAAAAGAAACATAAAAGAGAGAAATTGAGAAACAAACAATAAAAGAGCATCTCTAAGTGTGCATGCTGGCAGATGTTTGCTTATGCAGAAACAAAGGTAAGCAGGAGTAGCAGCAAACTGGCCCAAGAACAGGTGCTAGAAGCTCTAACAAGCACTATGTCAGCAGTATATGTGAAAATTCTGCACAAGCAGCCACTTTTACAGCTGCATCTGAGACAGTGTTTCCGAAAATGGAAGGCATCCTGCAAAGCCATGAAACTTAATGCTCCGAGATCCAGCACAATGAGTTACTTCAGCTAAAAATGTTGAGTAGTGATCAAATATAGATCCTTTCAGGTTTGCAAGAAAACAAACGCGCGAGTGTGAGACCGGTGCAATCCATCGTCTCTTATCATCTGCCTCTTTTCTCCAAATAAAAATGTAGCCCACAAACAGGGTAATCAGATTCAGCAGCAGATCTGATCAGCCCGCTCTCTTGAGTGAATCAAACACAAACAGCGCAATCAGGGTAATCAGATTCAGGCTATTTTCAGCCAATAGCAAAACAAAAACAGAATAGACAGAATATGACTCACAGATAAATGACTCTCATCAGCTGCTTCATTACGTGTCCGTTCACACTTGCTGGTTCTGTCTGAATAATATGAATAAATATGAATAAAATTAACCAAACCTTCTGATGGAACTGGTTGCTCTACTTTAGACAACACTGTTTTTAAACATCATGGGACACTTAAAAAGTCCAAAGCCTTATCTTAAATTATAAATGAGAACTAGTGTGTCTAGAATGGTGGAATGTTGCTCAATTGAAATGTGGGCCACCAAATACATTTAAAAGTACTGATGGATGGATACTTAAATGGCTGTAAAATACTGTTTTAGGTTAAACAAATTATATTTATAAGACAATTTTCAAGCTACCGTAATTCCCCAAACCTCAAACCGTTCAATCTGTGCTCAAAACTGAACTGTGTTGTCAAATCCTGCCCTGAGTCAATAAACATAACTCACTCAAATTCTGGTTCCCTGAATCAATTCTGCTAAACAAAAAGTTCTTGCTTTACACTCAAATTGCAGTTCTAAAACTCTTCTTTTTATTCAAAACAGGACAAACAATGCTCTGCTTTTGGCCCAATTTTCTTGGGGAACATACCTTGTTTTCACACAAACACGCTTCACACAGTTTTACAATTAGCAATCAGAGCTTTAGCATAAAAGGGCAACAGTTCTTCTGTTTTGGAGCAATGGATGCCAACGGAGACAGTGGTGTGAGATAAAGAGGATGAAAAAGGATCTCTGATGAGATCTGAGCCACTTTGGTTGATCATGTGGTCAACCACAGTCTAACAATGAGAAAGGCTGGATATAGAGTCCCTCCATATTCTCCATTCCTCAATCCTTTTGAGGAGATTTCTTCTGCCTGGAGATGGAAAGTCTAAATATGAAATCCACAAACGCGTACACCTCTTCTTCAAGATATTTAACAGCTGATGCTTTCATGGCTGGATTCGCCATGCTAGGCGATGTGTCCCCCTGATGCTTGTGATGTGGATGAGCTGCTGTGGCCAGATCGCAAAAAAACACATGATGCATCATACTTCTTTTTATTGTTTTGTTTTATTAATATGTTGTTTTGTAAGTAGTCTGTGCAACTTTGTGTTGGTTGGGAATGGGATGTACTGGAACAAAACAGAAATCTTGATAGCACTTGTAAAAACAAGCTGAAATCTTATACGTTTGCCACTTGTGTACAGTAAGCCCAAGTCATTTCCTCACGTTCACTTACATTGATGGTTCAGTGGGGTTTTACACATGGGGAGACTTACCAGCTCTATAGTATGCCATACAGTAAAAGCTGTCGACATTTACATACTGTAATAAAACATCAAAAAATGTATTTCTCTTCTCTAAATCTTCACATTATGGTAGGAACAGTGAATCTACTGATGGTTGCTCATACTCTCTGTCCAGCCTCCCTTATGCTCATACCATGGACAAGAAAATGGTCAATCACAGTATAGCTCTGATTTCATCAGATATTACGGTTCTTTGTTTTTGTTGACCACCTCTAAATTAAATGGTGGTCGACCTTATTTTTATACACTGATGTCCTAAAAAAATTACTACTGCGTCCTATTGAGTCATCAAAAAGCTTATGCACCTGATCTCGTAGCTCAAATCGGATCACATGACGAGATATCGCAGGTCAAAGTTCAACCGGGCTGAACTTTCTGTCAGACTCTTTATCTGAGATTTCTTGAAAAGTGCATGTTTACATTTTTAAAAGTTTAGTGCAAGGAAACCCGATGTCAAACTCAGATTTTAGGCATTTTAGAAAACAATCATAGAAATATGACAGCTGTGTAGACCATTCTTCAATAGAGCATGGTTCGATACATATTTGAGAATTATTGCGATGAAAAAGTCTGCTATAATTATAAAAATGGCACCTGTCCAGCACTCCCTCAAGATTTCTCATTGCAGATATAATAGAACTATAATATAACCATTAAGATAACAGGGACAAAAACTTTATTTATTGATATTGTCTGCTAGGCTGACTGCTAGTATGTTCTCGGAACATCCCCACTTGTGTCAAGGGAGGGTTATGGTTTTAAGGGCACTCTCGAAACATTTAAGGCACCAAAAAGACTAGTTATTTGATTTTCAGAGAAACATTAGGTTAAAGTCTCAAATGTACTGGATGTAACATTAAAACCGAATCTAGAGACATTTGTAGAATATCATTCTCTTCTTAAGGTGTGAGCAAACTGGAGCGTGCGCTGAAGACAAGCTCTTAACCCCTTCCAACTTTTGTGTAACCTCGACAACTAAAGCAACAGCTCCATCATAAATGTTACATTTGTTTTTAAATCTTTAATTCATGCAATTTAATATTTAAAGGCCCTACCAGGTGAAAGAATACTACAAGGATCGCTGGCAAGAGACACTAAAAACGTGAAGATAATTATGTTCTTCTATTTATATGTTTTCAACCTTTTTAATTATTCTTTAAATATTTCAATGTGTGCATTTGGATGTTAAAACAAAGATTGTAGAATTGAAGTGGCTTACCCATAATTATGTTTTTACGTTTATTGCTATTTTCTCCTGGATGAATTTTTATTGCTATTTTTCTTCTTGTTTTTAAAAGACAGAACTGTGAAAAACAAAAGCCATATCACAGGTCCAAAGGCTACCCCTTCATTTCACCACTAGATGCCACTGTTGGCACCGATTTGGGGCCTTTAAAATGAAACTGACAGATGATCGCGCAATTTCTCGCATTTTAAGTTGAATTACCTAGCAAATTTTGTGTCATAACTCTTGTAATGTTTGTTTTGAAACCAAAATACACATTATATTTGAAATTAAAACTAATCAAAAGGCGTTAATCGCGTTATTCCTACTTAATTTGAAACTGTCACAGTGATTGGCAAACGCACCAGTGCGTGTGCAGAGAATTCTAAGGGTTAATTATATAGTTATACATCATGAAAAAAAAACAATAAAAATCCATAAAATTTACAGAGTGGGTGCAATGCCGCAAACCAATAGCTTTTACTGTTTTTTTATGGTGTATATAAATACATAGAACACTGTAAAGTAATTGTGTCTGTTCTTAATCTTTTTAATAATTTTTTTTTACTAAACAAAGGTTTGAAAGGTGTACAAATGTTAAAAGAAAAAGTTTGTAGAATTACAGTGATTTACCCATAATTATGGAATAAGATATTACAGGGTTTTTTTTTTTTTTTACCAGGCACCCCTGCTGGTAGATAATTACTGTCATTTTACATCACCCTTTTTCACTATATGTGAACATCAAGTGACCTTGAACCAAATGTATTTTACTTTGCATTGTGTACCAGGCGAAGGGAACAAAGCTGAACTCATCTTTGACGAACTCTTCTATAAGCCGAGAACAAATGAACCAGTCAACACTTTTCTGAGCTGAATATTGCTGAATATAGTGCTGGTTTGTTTTCTGAATGTATAGGAGTAATACTAGCCTCAGCAAACATCCAAGAGTCACCTTTGAAGGTATTTTGCACAAGTAAAGTTTTCTAAGAGATTATAGCTTATATTTATTCTCATGTCTACTCACACACTTGGCTAATATCAGATTTGGTGGAAGAGGGTTTGACCTTTGAAATGCTCTTGGGTAGAGATTATGAGCAACCGAGCATCACGTGCATGAATGCCCTTAAACTTCACTTCAGATTACATCTGATCTCGGCGGGATTTTGGCCCTCCGTCTCTCTTCCACAGCTGCTCTATTGTGTTCTACTTATAGCATCTGTGTATCATCCATCAGACTGTCTTTACACGTCATCTAGAGATGAACGAGGCATTGAGGGGAATGCATTTCTAATCACATAGCGACAGTCGTGTCAGAATTTATTTAAAAATGCAGTTTTCGCAATTGATTTCGTCAAATAAAGAACATCCAGGAGCTAAAGCATCATGATGAAATTTAGATTCTGCTTGTGTTTGTACAGAATATTGTCTTAAGGGGAGCCCCTTTTTGGAAACTTTTAGAATGCACCGTCCATTTGGTGTGTTTTGGAAATTCCTTTTCCATTTGAAGACCAAATTAGACGAAATGTGCATGAATGAGTGATAGCTGGTGGTGCTGTTGTTGCAAACTTACATAAATGTAAAGTCAAGTCTAATTTTTAATAATCAGCGTCCCCTATGCAATGGTTCGACAAAACTGTTAATTGAAAGAAAGAGTTTATTGTTTACATATGTTATGTTTTTAGGCTTTTATGAACGTTTCTATTAAAAGTTGCTACAGAGCAAAGGCTGAAGGGGCAGTCCCATTAAGAAAGAAATTGCATTGACTTGAATAGCAAGAATTCCGTCAATGCGAATTCGGAAGTTTCAGATTCCCGTCTGACAGAAAGTTTAGCCCGGTTGAACTTTGACCTGCGATATCTCATCATGTGATCCGATTTGAGCTACGATATCAGGTGCATAAGCTTTTTGATGACTCAATAGGACGCAGTAGTAATTTTTCAAGGACATCAGTGTATAAAAATAAGGTCGATTAGAGACCACCATTTTAATTTAGATTTTTTTCGTGAATTGTTTAATTTTTAAGCAGTTTTTTAAACAGGCTCATAACAGTCAGCGATAAGATAAAATATGTTAAAATTCCATATTGTTCCTTAGTAGTAGTAGTTGCCTCTTAAGATGCAGTTTGCTAAGCTCAATGTGCTTAAAACTGCTGTGAAAGGTAAAGCGATGGCAAACCCACTATTTGTTTATTTTTTATTTCAAATATAATGTGTAGGTTTCAAAATTTTATTAGTTTTTTGGATTTAAACAAACATTGAGTTATGACTAGTTAGAAGGTTGACGGTTCGAGGCTCACCGGTGACCTTCCTGGAAGGAGTTTGCATGTTCTCCCTGTGCTTACGTGGGTTTCCTCCAGGAACTCCGGTTTCCCCCGCAATCCCAAAAACATGTGGTTAATCTAAATTCCCCTTAGGTGTGAACGTGTGTGTGTGTGTGTGTGTGTGTTGGCAACTTGTTGCTTATTGACCTGTCCATGGTGTACCCCTGCCCCTCACCCGATGTGAGCTTGAGGGAATAAACTCACAAAGAATTAAGCGGGCAGGAAATAGAATCAATGAATGAATTTTCAAGATAAATCAGATTACAATGTGAGAAAATTTGCAATCGTCTTTCAGTTTCATTTTCTACATACCCAAAATCCGTGCTATTGGTGCCATTTAAAGATGAAAAGTACATAACCTGTGATATGGCTTGTGTTTTTTAACGTTCTCGGTCAAAAAAGCACAATGGCTATATACACTTGGAACAGTATATGTTGTTTAGGAAAGCTTAACATAAAACAAAAAAACTGTTAGTTCTAAATTTCTGAGATTTTGTCAGTAAATAAAATGTAATACTCTGAATTTGTTCAATTTCGGGTTTGTTGTAGAGTTATTGTGTAGCGTACTGAAAAAAAATCATAAAAAATAAAAAAAGATGCTGGTGTTGTACTAACAAAAGATTTAGAAACTCACAAAAACTTTAAAAACATTTTAAAGGTAATTTATTACAGCAAATTATAAAATAGTCCAAAAAATGCTCAAAAAGTGCACCTTGTGCGTAAGTTGGATTCTTTCTATGGATTAACTTTGACGTTTTAGTGGAACAAAAGAGGAACCCCGTGGAACAACTGAAACTTGATGTGAGGTTTGGCTTCTACTCCAAAAATCACCAACTCCTGATTTCTCACCAATATATGGGACACGAGGCTTGTGCGAACATTTTTCGTGAGTGTTGTTTATTTGATTTTTATTTTTGAACCAGGCGTTAGCATAGCGGAAAAGCTTCAACAGGCCTTCGTTTAGACTTTTAATGATTAAAAACAAACTGTTGGATCACAGAAATTGGTGTAAAATCTGATAAATTCTGTGTTAATGTTTAATAGTTGAAACGGTGTCTCTAGCTGCAAGGATATCAACACTAGAAGCTTGTGAAATCTGTAGTCTGTTGCAGGAATTCTCATTGAATTGAATGGTAAATGTAGGATTTTACAATTTTGCTATTGTCATTTTAGAAATTGAGTTCATGGAGAAACGTTGGAGTTCATTTGGTGAGCAAAGCTATTCATGGAGGGCCGGTGTCTCTTCCTGGTTTTTGTTCCAGCCCTGCTTCAGTTCAAATATTGGCAGCTTTAAACAAACCGAGGAGAGCTTCATTAGTACTGTGTTTCATTAAGGTTGCAACAAAACTGTGCAGCCCTTCCCAGCGCTGAATTCAAGATAAAAAATTCTGTTCGTTGAGATTTTAAAATGTATTCAGATCAGAAAAATAAATTATCCCTTTTAGTTGACTAACGAAAAATAATTTTATTAAAACGATATTAAAAAGTACCTTTCAAAAATAACATGGCTCTAAGTAAATCAAAGCATGCCGCTTAAGTTTTAAAAGTGAAAGGGCAATGTGTATCTAGCTACTCCTTTTTTTGGCAATTGCCTTTTATTGATAGTGAAGAAATATCCTGTCTCTAGTGAAGAGAGAGAGATTGGGGAACCCATGTCGCATATTTGTCCGTCGCAATGTCCACTTTTGAAAAGCGTTTACGCTAATTTACTGAAATGGATTTAGCTGTAGTCTATCTGCGAATGAGACACGGTTGATCCATAATTTAAAATTCTCTCATTTATGCATTTCCGCTACCAACATTCAGCATTGACAGTGAGTCTACTGCCATCTTCTGGTGGAATACAGAACTGCTTTTTGAATTATTGTAATTCTTACTGTGCTCAACAGTGACAATTGCTCCGTTTATGACGGAGACTGTGTGCCAGTGGAAATGTAAACATGGGCTGCACTTGGTCCTCGAGTCGTACGTTGGACATGTCTGTCTTATATTTGCTGCTTAAAATTGTACAGAGTGGGATCCAATGGTAAAGTGGTTTGACCGCGCTGATTTTTCCTGCCGCTGGGCTTCAAAAACTCTCTGTGTCATACTACTGTCCTGTCATATAAATCCACAAGTACTGAAAAATGGTCTAGTTAGGACTATTTTCACTTTTCTCGATTGGTAATTTCCGACAAAGCAACAGACATTAAACCTAAACTCTGCAGACTGGTGGCTAATCGTCGATGTTCTTCAATTACGAGCTGAGTTTGAAGGCTGAAGTATTAGGATAATAGCACAGCTGTACACAAAGTGTTGCGATAATGGAGACATATCAGAGTTCTGGCGACAGGGAGCATAACAGAAGATGAAAGAGAAGTCGATAATGGTCATCATCCCCAATATAAATATTTGAATATTATTGGGTCACTTAAGTCTGTCTGAGAGAAGCCAGATAGGAAAGATTGTCCTTCAACAACATCACTTACAGAAATCTGAGGACTATTGTGTAGTGGGATGACTCAGATGTGCTATAACCTGTGTCTAAAGCATGTATCTAGTGTCATGTTTACCACGAGTTATCAACAGCTCGGACATTTCTGGCACCAGGTTCGTACGCATCTCAAGAGGGATTTCATACCACTCTTTGTGGAACCTCTTCAAGTCTTTCGAGGCACCCTCCATGGATTTTCTTTGAGATTAATATCTGAAGACTGGTTGTACTTTTGGTTGTACTAACCACAACACCTTCACCCGGTTCTCCTCTGAGTCATTCAGATGTTCATAGATGTTCATAATACAGGCCTTTACATGTGATTTCTGAGCTGGGGGGGTTGTAGGTGTGACATGACTTCAGTCCTTCACAGAGTAACATGTTTCCAAAGTGTTGTTGATTGGTTCCAGCCACCTTCAGATCATTTGAATGATCTTTACTGGTTGGTTCCAAACATGCATGGGGAGTTACACGGTTATTGGTCTACAGGCTTGTCCCTAACATCCTTAGAACACGCATTGGCCCCAGCCAAGTTGGAGATTTTGAATTATTTTTTTTACGTATCTATATGTTCAAATTCAAAGAAAGTAATACAGAAAATATCTTTGTCTATTCAAAATCAACTTTTTTCTTCACTGTGCATGTTATAAGGCATTAAGTTACCATTAAAAATGTTGCCAAAAAAATTTGGGTGTGTGTGGAAATGTTGTCAGCAAAGGATACTTTCCGAAATTTTCTTTTTATTTTCTAAATTTGCTCTAAATTGTAATCTGTTACTATAGCGTTTGCCTTCAAACCAGCATCAAGTGATACGGGTACACTTGCACAAAGTCAAGGATTATTGTGATCAAGGTCAAAGATCATCAATGTCACTTGTAAGCTGAAATCCAGTCGTGGCCTGAAACTGAAACAGCTGTGTAGGAGGCACAAAAGTGCTACCAAGGAGAGGCTGAGACAGTTTCTAGTTATGACCAAATTGAGCACAGCAACAAGACACAAGGTAATTATACTGCATCAACATGGTCTCTCCCAGACAAGCAGAATGGGGTTTTACGATTGAAGCTCTTTTGAAAAAAGTATAAAGGAATGGGCAACTTTGAGAATTGTAAACCCAGTGGTAAGCACAAGGAAACTTGTGCAGCAGATGCATAACACATCAAGCTCATTACACTTTCAAAAACATTCAACCAAGAACTGGTAGAAACCATGGGGACCCATTTACAGCCATCTATACTGTCTGGAGATGTCTGGCCAGACGTGGGCTTCATGGAAGAAGTGCAGCCAAAAAAAACACTGGTGAGATGGGAATAAGGCCAAATTCTTCAAGTATGCATGAAAATATGTTCAACTTTTTCTAACCTGCCGAAAATGTTTGCAGAGTAACGTAGAGATTCATACAGAGAGATGAATTTATAAATGGCTACAATCCGGCAGTAGAAACATCTGCCCCAAATAACAAAGAGCAGACACTTGAGATGATCAGAACCAGGAGTTAGAAGACGAGCACTAGAACAGTATGTATGGAATTGGAAATAAACACACTATAAATGCTTAATCCGGTCATTATTATTATGTACTCTCATAAGCGTGAGGCCAGAGGTCTGCTGGAGCCTCACATACCTAAATCAAGGGAGTCTGTGCGCAACAAATCCACAACAAAATCGTCTAAGAACGACCTTTGGTTCAAACAAGGAACCAATTTGGCTCTCTGTGGTCCTTTTAAACTCACTCTTGGACTGGACCACATGCAAATGTTGGCTTGGTTCATGTCTGAGCACGTGATGTTTAGCTTTGGTTAGCTTTTTTATTTGGAATCTTTACTTGGCTGTTCAGGGTATAGAGTCAGACGATGGGACATAGATGCTAGTAATGGGCGATTGGGGGACTCAGCTATTTAAGCTCGTCATCCCTCCTCAGGTCCCTCGATTACGCGCATCCGCAGCGCAGCAGAGCGCGCGACGGCCTGGATCTGTCCATGGTGCTGCGCGAGGGCGACGTTCATTCACTAAATGCTTCTTATTCACTCTCAAGGTCCCTATTTCTGAGCGAATGCCCCCATGCGCTGCACGCTGTATGGACACTTTGGGAACGTCACGTTGTCTCTTGGGAAATTATCCGCGTTTTTGCTCAAACAAGCACACCATTCAAGAGCGCGCGCACACATCAGGCATCTCCAGACCACACGCACACCCCCTCTTGCGCGACTAGTGCTGTGCGGATCACACACACAACGCGGTGCACAGAGCGGAGGCGCAAAATGGCACACCAGCGCGATCAATAGCTGACAGCGCGCACAGGCAGCCCGCATGCAGCGTGGCGCTCTCCCCGCTCTCCCATTCCCTTCCCAGCGGCTATAGGTCAAGACTGCGGAAGACAAGCTTTTTACCTTTCATCCAGTCCAGAACCTGCTTCGGGGACCATTTGCTGATGGGTTCCATGACCAGCGCCATGGCTGGTGCGCGTTGATTTCCCGATTGAATTGCGTTTGGAGCGCGCAGAGCATCCGAACTCAGAGAAGAGGATCAGAGGCTCCGTTGGATCACAGAGGCACGTGTCATTCCGTGTACTGACGGCAGCGCGCGCGCGGCGGGAGCCGAGCTGCTGGAGACATGCTCGCGGAGGACTGCGACGGTGAGAGATCCACGCGCGCTGCTCGCCCCCCTCCAGCTCTCTCTCTCTCTCTCTCTTAAGTGTGCACCTGCTCCTCCAGTCTTCAGCGTGTAGATGCAAAAGAAAACGTGTCTCTTGCCCCCTCCCTTCCGCGCTTGCAACGCTGCAGTATCACATGGGTCAGCGGTTGCGTGAGCGTGGGGACTGTTCGGTGACACCACCGATAAACGCTGAACAGCTCCACTGGGTCCAATACTCTGCGCAATATCCTACCGAGCAACTTGGTATGCGTCTCTCTCTCTCTCTCTCTCTCTCTCTCTCTCTCTTCTCGTCTGGAAAAATTTCTGCACGCCCGTTCGCTTACGTCACCGCAGCATCTCTTCACAGATGAGACCAAAGCGCGCGCCTGCTGAACCAATAGCGGCGCAGCGCAGTGAGGTAACCGTAACCCACCGAGCCAGCCTCAGCCAGGGAAACCGGGTCAGCCGTTCAATCTGGGACTGAGAAACGCCAGTCTGAACCGAGAAACCGATCGAAGCTTATACAGCCAGGGGGGAGGGGGGGGGTGCATTGCACTGGGTGGGGCATAGAGTGGGAATCGTACCACCTTGACTTTGGGTTTTGCGGTTATTCTATTCCAAATGGCACTATGTCCACACAGGATTCAAGGACATTTCAAGACATTCTCTTGCGTGTAGCTAGTGCTGAAGCATTACCAAAACTTTGAAACAAACTGCACATTAGGCCCCATCTCTTCTTTCTCTTCTCTTCTCTTCTCTTCTCTTCTCTTCTCTTCTCTTCTCTTCTCTTCTCTTCTCTTCTCTTCTCTTCTCTTCTCTTCTCTTCTCTTCTCTTCTCTTCTCTTCTCTTCTCTTCTCTTCTCTTCTCTTCTCTTCTCTTCTCTTCTCTTCTCTTCTCTTCTCTTCTCTTCTCTTCTCTTCTCTTCTCTTCTCTTCTCTTCTCTTCTCTTCTCTTCTAACAGAAAATTACCCCCCTGAATCTGTCTCCTCCAACCCATCTCCCTCTATTAAAAGCCTCACCTCCTCAGTTGTTAGATGTACTGTTCACTCATACTGACTCTCCATGATAGCTCCTATAGCCTTCTTGAATCTCCACATTTACTCTGTCTCTTCTGGGTTCTACCGTCCCCGAATCAGCTCCATTGTAGTACTCCACTCCAATACTCTTCTTACTCGCCTTCATTCCAATTGTCATCCTCAAGTTCTTCGTGGGTTCTCGAATTACTGGCACCTCCCCACCATTGGCTTGAAGAGTGACTGTTCAACACTCATTTCCCTTTGAGGGATGATAATGTAATACTTGTAAATATTGTAAATAAAACTTTGTAAAAACTGTATATAGCTCCTGATCTCATGTTTGCTTCTGTTTTCTCCAGCAAACCGTGACAAAATAGAAACATATCTGTTGAATAATTAAATCATTTGTTGATTAACCTTAAGTAATCCGTGTGTTGTAATTGCCTGTAATTGTCTTAACAAAGATGTGACCAGTAGAACTTTTGGACAGCTTTATCAGACTGAGTTTCACAGTAATACAAATGTACCACCAACAACATAACTCATTTAAATTAGTTTGATCGCTAAACATTTGGTCAATTAATGGATTAATTGCTATATATAACAAAATCAACCTCATAAACCCTACGAGATACCAATCTTTAAAAGTGCAGTGATCACCATGGCAACCAAAACACGTTGTAGTGCATCTGATTATCTCTTCTCTTTTTTGCTTCTAAAAAAGCTTATTTTTGTCGTGTTTTGTTGTGCTTCAACATGGACTTGAAGTCATTATTTTAAATCAAATGATTCGAAGTATCTCACATCAGAAATATTTCCCAAAAAAAAAATAAATAAAATAAAATGAATGGGAAAAGGCAACAACAACATCATCAAGGGAAATGTGTAGCATTTGCTGTGCTCCCTAGCAACCAAACTGTTAACCATAGCAACCAAATTTTCTATATCTCAGCCTTCATTTATATGAAAGAGACATGGGGTTGGTTTAAATAATGCACACTAACAAAGGCAACATTATATTATGTCACTGACCCCTCCATAGCAACCAGGCTGTTTACCATAGCAACCAATTTGGGATATATCTATCTCCGCTTTGGAAAATCGTAGAAACATGGGGTTTGGTTTATTTCTCTCGTAGGGACATACGACACATCATATTATGTCAGGTACACCTCCATAGCAACCAGGCTGTTTACCATAGCAACCAATTTGGGATAATTCTATCTCTGCTTTGAAAAATCGTAGAAACATGGGGTTTGGTTTATTTCTCTATTATACCCTAGCAACCAACTTGGCATATCTCAAAATTATTGAAATGCAGGGGTTGGTTTATGTCACCTACACAGTAAAATCCTAAGAGTTAAATTAACTCTACTCGGAGTGTATTTGGTCCCACTCTATATAGAGTTAAACCGACTCTGAGAAAGAGTAATTTAATAATCTATTTTCTTCATGTTTTTCCAAATCTGCATGGAAAATGCAAACTAAATATTAACTATTCAGAGAGGGACCAAGTCCACTCCAGAAAGAGTAAAAACAGACAAAAATAGACTGTTTATTTCAAATAGAATTATTTAAATAACTCTCCTTCAGAGTTGGTTTAACTCTATATAGAGTGGGACCAAATACACTCTGAGTAGAGTTAATTTAACTCTTAGGATTTTACTGTGTATTGTGCCCTAACAGCATTTCTGTGAGCTAACACCAATGGTTGCTGCAAATAAGCCAGAATGTCATAGAATTAGATCTTTCCTTAGAGAGATTCTTGAATGGCTTTCCTCCCGCAGACCAAACAAGCATGTTAGGTGAATTAATGCCCTCAGAGTGTACAGCCAGTGGTACTGACCCTGTGATGGGCTGACAACCTGTCCAGGTTGTCGCCAAATGTGAGCTGCAGTGGACACCCGTGACCGCACACAGATTAATAAGCAGGTTGGAAAATGCATGAATTATTCATTTATTTTTTTTTATAAGAGAGAGGGAAAAAGACCCATAACATCATGAACCCATGCACATTCACATTCCTGTCCAGGTACCACAGGACATCAGACTGTGGCAAAGAACTAGATGAACAGTTCTCCTGGCTGGAGGAGAACATTCACACCATCTGGTATAAGAGTCTGCCACATGGTGCCAGGCTAAAGAGCCAGTTTAGATGCACACAGAGCTGCTACAAGAGTGTGAAGAAGCCATGTTGGCACAGATTGGATTAACATGCACAAAAAACTAACATGTTTACAGGTCACAGTTAACAGTTAATCCTGTTGGTGCTGGTGTGACTTTGGCTCATGTGTGCCACTGCCAGAATGCCAGCATGAACGCACACATAGCTGTCATGCAGGCACACAAAACACACCATTACTCATGGTCCATTAACTGTCATGTGGGCGCCTCCCACAATGACGTCAAAAGTACGTCAAAATATTATGTCAGCACATTCGTTGCATTCAAGGTTGGGGTTTTTTTCAGTTTATACTGCAATAGGACGCTCTTCTTGATGGGACATGGAGAGTGAGGCGTTTATTCTAGCTCTTTAGATCGAATGAAGGTTTATTAATCGACGTCTCTCAGCTGAGGATGTGAGGAAAGTGCTATAAAACATTATGACATAACCTTTCCTCATGACATTGGCTGCATTTCCGGGAGTTCCCAGCAGACGGTGCAAGCGTTTTGTCCAATGTCTGCATGTCATGTCGGACTGTAACCAGCAGGTGGCAGTTATCTAAAATAATAGATAAACAAATGCATGGCCAATTTGGAAGTTTCCTGCTGTTTGAGGGGGTAGAAATAGTAAATAGAATTTCTGTTCTTTTTTTTTCAATTATTCTTAATTTTGTATATTTCAAGGACTTGTCTTGTAGAATGAGTTGGTTACATATTTATTACAAAATTTCCAGGTCTCTTCCATTATTTATTTCTCCAAATTGCACATTTTCAAAGCAGAGTATGAAACAGAGAAGAAGCAGAGGCATTAATGGAACAATGGGGTTGTTTCTAGGTTTGTTTTTTTAATTATTTACTTATGTATTTATTTGTTTTTTTCTGCAGACATATTTGAGGAAAAGTTACTGAGAGGTCGATTTTACATTCTATGATTGTTCACGTAAATGATGACGTCTACATTTTTTAATTAAACAAAAGAAGATGAATATCTTGATTTTTTAGGTACTTAAAACTATACATAACATTTAATGTTATACAAAACAGTCTCTACATCAAATCACAACAAATAGGCATTTTTCATAGATCTCATTTTTACTAATATACACTCAAGGCCACTTTATTAGGTACAACTTGCTAGTACTGGGTTGGACCCCATTTTGCCTTCAGAACTGCGTTAATCCTTCATGCGTAGAGTCAACAAAGTACTCTAAAGAGTTAGGGTTCCATATTGTCCTGATAGCACCACACAGTTTCTGCAGATTTGTCACTGCCTTTCTAACAGCTCAAACCAGTCTGACCATTCTCCTCTAACCTCTGAAACCAACAACAAATCGTATGGGAAATCTGTTTTACCATCACACTGAATCTACTCTAAAAAAAAGAGTAGGTAACAAGGAGCAAGCCAGTGTTTGGAAGAATACATATGTTTTCATCTTCATAAATTGACAATTGGACTGTGGTTTTGCTTAAAACTTCCTACAAATGTTACAGTATAGTGTTTGAAGGCAAATATGTTGTTTTTTATGGCGAGCATCACTGTTAAACTCTCTCTTACTCATCCGTGCTCGTTTTGCACACTCCCACAAACATTTAACTCACTGATCACTGTATCCATTGTAAAATAAAGTACGAAACCATCTTCTGCTGTGGCTGAAAGGAGTAATCATTGCATAGAGAAAGTACAGTAACAAAGATCTGCCGGTAAGTGTCAATTCAATTTGTCAGAATCTAAAACATTGAAGAAGTATTGCATTTGTACATCTGCCATCATGCAGGAGCTCCACACCATCTGCTCAATCCACCTCTGAGATTCGCAGCACGGGTGAGCTGAAGTGGGAAGTAGCAGGAGCTGAACAAGTGCTCAAGTAGCGCACAGCATCTCCAGACGAGGAATCCAGCTCCTCTTCCTGATTGGCGGTCAGTTCTTTGGCAACGCCAACGCTGGTGGGCACCAGAGCTGGCATGACATCAGGCCCAAGCAGAGATGAGCCACAGCATGCCATGTTTTGCATGTGCTGGCAAAACACCTCCAGCATTTGAACCTCTAAATAGCCATTTAGCATGGAGTTGGTGAGCCTTTTCTCACACGCAGAGCTGTGATTACTCTTCATGACCAGATACTCCTCATCGCTTAGGGTTCCACTGTCCGGCGGTTGATTGAGCTCCAGAGAGGGCTCCAGAGAGCTCAGGTCCTGAGACTGAAGCAGCGGCCCTTCATCTGATACATCGAGGAGGTCATGAGAACTCCAATGCTCCAGTCGATCCCCTGCAAGCCGGAGATCTGGATAGTCCTTGTAGAAGCTGGGACAACACCAGGAGCAATGCGTCGCCGTCCTGTGGCGATCTTCCCCCCTGCAGCTGTGAATAGGCATGCCGATACTGGGTACTGAGGCACGACACTGCCGTGGCTTTTCCTCAGTCCTGCCATCTGACAGAAAGAGGAAGTATGTCAGGCACCAATCTCATGTAAATATAGCAACAAAACTGTGAGAAAGCCCAGAGTCCAAAGCCAAGTCCTATTGATTCAGCGAGTGACTGATGGTCTCCCTGCAAAAGCTGCTTTTGTTCGTTTCACTTGGGAACTCACCTAAATAAGGAAGTGCTTGCAGCAGTAAAAGCCTCTGTATTATTATTATTTTAGTTTTACATCCCCACTGAGCTCGAAGGAATGCTAAAAGAAAATGTGTTTAACTCTAAATATGTTAAGTTTCATGAGACTGCATTAGTGTAATTATTACCTGCCATTGTGGCCAATGAATATTCTAAACTTAAACAATGACCTAGAGAAGTCCATTTCTACACAAAATTTTTTTTGAGGCTAATGCCTAGAAGTGAGAAAATAAAAGTTCTTAAGCATTTGCTTACTTGTTATATTAGTAATTGCGATAATGACCCAGTGATGACTAATCAACAAGCCCTATTTACAATAAAATAATAGAAGGACAGGTATGTTTAATGCAATTGTCTGAACCCAGGGAAGAAAGAACTGCATGTGTGCTACTGTTCTAAAGTTTGTAGTCACTTAGAAATTTCCTTTTTTTCAATGTGGTAAATGTCTGTAGAGGCCCATTTCCAGCAGCTATCACTTCAGTGTCTACAATGTGTTTGTTCATTGTGGCAGAAGCTAATAGAAGACTATAAAACCCTTGTGCATCATGTTAGCAGAGCTGAAAGGAGTTTAGCTGCTTAGAGAACCAAAAAAACTGACCTTCCTTTGAGCAGGTTGAGTATCTGGAGCAGCACATTTGATGAAACGCTCAAATAGGCCAAAAAAAAGAGAACTTTCATGTGAAACTCGAGAGTCTTTCTCGTATTAGAAATTAAGACTATTCCATGCGAGAAATTGTGAAGAAGCTGGAGATTCCCTACAACGGTGTTTACTACTCCCTTCAAAGGACAGCACAGACAGGCTCTAACAAGAGTAGAAAGAGAAGTGGGAGCCCTGCTTCACAACTGAGCAAGAAGAAAAGTACATTAGAGTCTCTTCCTTGCGAAATAGAAGCCTCATGGGTGTGCAACTTGCAGCTCCATTAAATAGTACCCTCAAAACGCCAGTGTCAACAGTGAAGAGGTGACTCCGGGATGCTAGTAAGGCCATATCTAAGATTGGCCAATAAAAGAAAAACATTATTAAGAGCAAAAGAACACAGACATTTGACAGAGGAAGATCGAATCGAAGTTTGAGGTGTTTGGATCACACAGAAGAACATTTGTAAGACGCAGAAAAACTGAAAAGATGATGGAAGGCTGCCTGACGACATTTGTCAAGCAAGGTGGGGGTTACGTGATGGTCTGAGGCTGCTTTGGTGCTGGTGAGGTGGGAGTTTTGTTCTGGGTGAAAGGGATTTTGAAAAAGAAAGGCCACCACTCCATTTTGCAAAGGCATGTCGTACCCTGTGGATAGCACTTGACTGGAGCTAATTTACCACAACAGGACAATGACCCAAAGCACACCTCCTGATGCACCAACTGTAATGGAGTTGCCAGCGCAGTCACCGGATCTAAACCTCGTTGAGCTGTTGTGGGAGCAGCTTTGAGCCGTCTGGTACACAAGAAGTGCCCTACAGCCAATCCTAGGGTTGGGATGTGCTTCTAGAGCATGGAATGATTTTCCAGATTACCTCAAAAGAATAACAGGTAAAATCCCAAAGGTCTGCAATGCTGTTATTGCTGCTGATGGAGGATTCTTTGACAAAAGCGGAGTTTTAAAGAGAAAATATAGAATTTTTTCACATAAATATTCAAACCGTGTCTATGTCCTGACAATATTCTCTATACATTTTACAACTTATGTGGTAAACAAAAGTGTGACTTTTCATAGAAAACACAAAATTATGTGGGTGACCAAAAACTTTTGAACGGTAGTGTAGTTGTGATGACTGTATTTAAAAAAAATCTAGCTAAAAAAACATTTTAAAGCACACTGTACTGTATTGACAAAGGCAGTCACTCATCAGACATTAGATATTAAGAACTTAATGGCATAACGGTAGTTGAAGCAAATATTTAGGGTTTGGGTTACACTTTACATCTGTTTTACCCAAATGCAAACTGAACCTATTCTGAAAAAAAGAGTAGGTAACAAGGAGCAAGCCAGTGTTTGGAATAATAACTATGTTTTTGTCATCATATAACTAAAGATTTGTTTACAATTGAAGTCCTTCTAACAAGTTTTTTTGATGCTATGTTGTTGTTTTCTATTATTATGTAATGGGAAAATTCACATTTCCCAATAGTGTTTGGAGGCAAAAAATTAAGTCAGTTTTCGAACCCCCCCAAACCCAAACCCTCCACCAAAACGATAAATCTATGTAATTGTAAGTCCATCGACTCTATAAAGTTAAACAAAATTCAGATCATGGATTCCAGTTCATGATTCCTTCATCCCAGTTGATACCCCTCTCTCTTATCCAGGCCATTCATACACCCCGTACTGCTGATTGGCAGCTACCTCCATGAAACATATCTGATCTAATTAAACTCCTCTTATCTTGTTTGGAGCTAGATTGGTGCTTGGATTCAACAGCGTTGGAAACAAAAGGTGCTTATAAAAATTACTTTGACATTACATCTTTAAATTATATCTAACTTTTGCCCGGTTCACAGTCTTCACTAAAGTTGCAAAAAGGCTTCCCCTTCAAGTCTTGAGAAAGCCATAAATCACAGGTGTACCGTCATATCTGGTCATGTCCTCCATGAACACAAGACAGAAGAAGAGGAAGAAGAATGAATACAACAAATGTTCCCCAATGGAAGTTAAAGTTATTTTAGTGACAATACAGGGCATCCCCAAAGATATTCCCATAAAGTTTGGAGCATGCCTTCAATCTCTTTTCTGGAGATGTCCTTTTTTCTGGAACTAAGGAAAACAAGTGCAAACCATAATCCCCCTCGTCTAACACTTTGCACAATGTAGTCAGATATGTACCCTTAGAGTCCAATTGAGGCATGCGTTTAATAGCTGAATATGATGCTTGGATGCAGATGATCAGCCATGGAAACCCCTTCTATTAAGCTATCTAAGCACCTAGAGCTAATCGGAAGGTCACATGACGCTTCTGTGCTGATTGTCTGATTTTGTCTCCGTACTAAAGTATGCGCCTGCTTACCTCGCTCTGACATACCCCTTTGATTCCTCGCAATCACTTCCTCTTTATTATAATACAACAGGAAGCTGATTGTGGAAAAGTTAAGTGTGCAAAGGCTTGGTTTCACTCCTTTGTAACTAAAACAATGTCTGCAGATCAACTTTTTCATTAGCTCTGGAATACATCTTTACATAATAGAACAAAACAAATGTCTAAAGCAGAACTTGTCAAAACTGTAACAATACTGTAATTAATATAAAGCATTTAAATTGTTTTGATAGTGGAATTGCGCGGAAAACAATGATGGAATGAGTGTGACTTTAAATAAGGGTGTTTTTATTGAATTCAACACCTGCGCTCAACACCTGTTTTTCGTGGCATGACCTTTATGTGGCACTTCCTTCTTGAAGCTCTCAGAACCTCCCAGATGATCAAAGCAGTCACACTTTAGATAATGATACTATATCCATGCACCGTTTAATCTATATTTTGGAATCTACCACTATAGAACAACTCAAAATCTCACCTCTCAGAGTTTGTGGTGTTTGGGGGAAGCTGCTTTTGGTGTTTCCTGTGGTGCCGTCATGAGGATTCTTGCGTTTGGATGAGTGCCTGGTGGACTGTCCATCGTGATTTCTATTTTTGCCATCATGATTCATAAAATGAAGGAAAGCTTCTCCAAGCATTTTTGCCCAACACAGCACACCTTCAATCAATAAAATGATATAAAAGATATACAGAATAAAAGCATGCAATATAAAAGTCTTTTTTTTATTTATGGAATTTGGTCTAAACAGGTTCCAACTTGGTTATGCTAGATAAAAATGCTGTAAATGAATTATGCTTTTAGAAATATGAATAATGATTGTTTATTTTGGCAAATCTACCAAAAAAAAATCTAATTCAAATCAATATTTGGTGTTTTGCCATCCAACGAACATAATTTCTTCTAGGTAATTTCTATAATTAGGTAATAATAACAAGTGGTAATAATAATAATGCATAAAGGTTGAAACCCAGTAATGAGCTGAAACAGAAACAGCTGTGTAGGAAGTTTAAAACCGACACAATGTAGTTATACTGCATTAACAAGGTCTCTCCAGGACAAAGATTTCAATGTAGACTGTACAGCAGTACCATCATTTCAGAATGGGCATGGGAGATCTATATCCATCCATCTATTGTCCGGATAGATCTGGTCAGAAGGGGTCTTCAAGGAAAACTTGGAGTCAAAAAGCCATATCTCCCATGTGTGAACAATGCCGAATGACTCAAGGATGCACAAACAGTAACTTGGGTGCTGAAAAATGGCAGCAACTGCTCTGGACTGATGAATCAACTTGTAATTAACTGGCTGTTAATGGAGGTTCCTTGAATGTTTGGGGCTGCATTTCTTCAAATGGAATTAGAGATCTGGTCAGGATCAATGGTGTTCTCAATGCAGGCTTATAC
>SRMA01026656.1:15436-88398 GCA_007224835.1 Danionella cerebrum
AAAGCGTTTGTGAGTGAAACGTTCCCAAAAGCGCAGCAAGATGGCGTAAATGAGCTTTTACCCCCCTTTTACAGCGTTTCTTTAGGAGTTTTTTTTGCTGAAATCATGTCCCATAAGCAAGAAAGGAAGACTATTAACGTAGCTAAAGCTTTGGACAAGATTTTTTCCATATTTCAATTAGTGTGCCAAATTGTGCCAAACTGTGCCAACATGGATTACGCCTGAACTTTGTTCAATCAAAACCTTTACAGAATATTAGTTTCTTGTAGTATGAACACCAAACTTGCTACAGATGTTCTTGACATGTAGTGGTTACAATTGATTGTGTTTATTTGCTTCGTTATAAGTAAAATAAGGAGATATTGGAGGAAACATGTGTTTTTTTTTTAGGCGGAGTTCATTTTTTGGCCATTCCAACATCAATTACTCTTACCCTGTGTTCTTGACTGTCAAATTAACTCATCCACACCACTCCCCAAGAACCTATCTTCATTTTGATACCAAGATTTGCAGTTTAGGCCTTGTAAAAGCTGAGAAATGCCTTAAAAAGTAAAAGTATAGGATTTTCGGAAAATAGGCCTCAGGGCTTAAGAGGTTAACCAAGTAATCAGCCTTTCGTGTTGTCGCCAATATGAAGGGTCTATTTTTTTTCTGTGCAGTGAGCAGAACGGCCACCTTTATGCTCCTCTGGTATAATAATATTTGCCATGCCAGACTATAGTTTCCCCATTAAGTGAAGATCATTCGTTGTACAGTTAGCAAAAACTGTAAAATATAGAAAAAAAGCTATTCATTTTAAAAGTGGAAACTTACAGAGGCTCAAGTTTCAGAATGAATCTAAAGCTAATTCTTGTTTTAAATGAGGGACAAGCTCCGGCTTCCCCCTTTGAAGCCTAATAGCAAGTGACTTTAACTGAAATTCCTCTACCTGCCACTAGAGACTGGCTCCAAAACAGAGCAGGTTCTCATTCATTCACTGTTAAAATCGCCAACTTTGGAGCTAAAAAAAACTTTCATATTTCCACCCCTGGCTTCAATAGTTTTGTTGATTTAAGATTCATTAAGCCTTGGTTTAAAAAAAAAAAATGTGAAAAAATGTGTTCATCAGAATGTTTAACTTTCAGAATTTGTTCTTTGCAAAAAAATAAATAAATAAACTATTAATGGGAATACAAATATTTATTATGAATAAATCAATTAAGGTAATCAATGGATTATTCTAGATATTCTATTTCTGGTCTGACCCCCAGAAGCTCAAATTGTACACCATGCGGGCCGCGAGATGAAATTAGTTTGACACCCCTGGTCTAGATTAATTTATTAATTAATATTAATATCAATAGCTCCAAGAAAGCAACGTTTTCACTTAAATAGATTTTTCCTTCTGTGTTTGCGAATTTCCAGAAGTTCACAAATATTTGTCATTTAATTGATGTAATCCAGTTGGTAGCATTAGAAATACAAACTGCTCACATAACGAGAGGCCTATTTGATGCATAATGTCTTTACATTTTCACAACCGTACGTAGGGTGTGAAAGGTTTTCCTAGTTTCTCACTTATTAAGATGGTAATGGCAGATTTTTACATGTAAATCCAACTTTAGCTGTTAAGGCACTTTAAGGATATACTTTGAATCCTGCTGTGCAAATACATAAAAGCAATGTTATTCAGCAATCTTGGAAGGCAAAAAGCATTCTGAAAGAAAAGGCAACAAAAGGATATGTCTGTTTATCAAGGAGATTCTCAGTCTAAAGTGCTGTTTGAATAAGTGATCTTTTTTCTCACCCCCTTTTCGGCAGAATCTAGAAATAAACATGAATATCTTCCAAGTGCTTAGGAAATGTTGGTGCTTTTCTCATTTTATTTAATTGTTTTATAATTATTATTTATTTTGCATGTTATTTCTCAACTTGGTACATAAATAACTTGATCTTGAACATCATTCTTTCTTCTCGAACCCTATTGCTGCTTCCAAGGGGTATCCAATTTCTCTGAACATTTTTTAGAAAGAAATATGATTTTAAAAAACAAACATTGAAGTCCGCCCTTTTTCTGTCACTTACCCTTTTCACTGAGTGTAGATCACAACAAGGTGCTCTCTAATCTTATTTATATCTATATCTGAAATTTGAATAAAATAGGTTTTATTTTATATTGAGTTGTTATTATTATTCCCAGTATTTGACCTCTCCAATCTGGTTTCAAGTGTGTGTGTTCTGCAGCCATTGTCCCTAGGCCTCCATTGATGGGCCGCCTCCCCAAGCAGGGCTCTAGACTAACTTTTTGCACTGGTTGCACTGGTGCGCCTAAATTTTTTTCTTAGGTGCACCAGCACAAAAGTTAGGTGCACCCAAATTTTCAACTGCATCACATTTAACACCGCATTTTCACAAGTTCACTTTTTTTAGTTCTCTATTTATTAATTTTTTTTAAATAACTGTCCATAGACAATATTGACTTGTAAATGATTAACTCGCGCGACATCATTGCTGTACGTCGGGTTTACGTTCAAGCCATTTTTCTTCATAAGAATTATTTCGGACTTGAATTTAGTGAAGGGGGGTTCTTCTTTTGCAATATTGTAGGCAACGTTAAACTTTATCATCTCGGCCTCGTCTGATCTGTTTGCAGCTGCCTGCCGCTGTAAAGGTACGTTCACATCGAACGCGGTTCGCGCGGTAAGCGCGGAGGGTTTCCATGTTAAGTCAATGCAAAGACGCGTTTGCGCGCGTCTGAGGCTTCAGCGGCGCGGTAAACGCGAATTGAGAGGCGCGCTTGCCGCGATAGGCGCGTATTGAGCCGCATGAATGGGTGATACGCGTGTTGTGAGCCGCGCGCAGGAGGCGGACCGGCCGTAGACGGAGTTTCGTTTTTTTTTCCCACTCGAACGACGGGTCGCACCGGTGCAACCTTTGATTTTTTTTAGTCGCACCATTGAGAAATTTGGTCGCATATGCGACCAAATTGGTCGCACTCTAGAGCCCTGCCAATGTATTTCTATCTTACCTTAGAATCAGGTCTCGAAATGAGACACCAAAAGTGGTCATTTTGGACATACATGAGTTGACAACAATAAAGGTAGAGAGATTACTTTTATTAAATTTCATAACTAAAATCCACATTCCAGCCATTTTCCATGAACAACAACAAATTACTAGTGAAGCGTTTAGTGCATGAAGTACAAAGAAGATGCTCAGCATGTCTCAGAAAGACAAGTAACTAGCCTGTATCTGGCACTTAGGCAGCAGGTGATTTTAGGTATCATCTCATCCTCTCCTCACTTCATAATTACATTCCTGCTGTTTCCAGACTTCGAGCCGTCAGAACATCGAAAGCTTAGATCACTTTCTCTCTGAAGAAGCTGGTACAAGTGAAGCTGAAACATAAAACCGCAGGAGGAAATGTGAATTTGCTGGAAGATCACAGAAGTGTTAGACATCAGTTAATTCACTGTTTCCTCCAGTGTCTGCACTGCTGTGGTTTCGGATAACTACACCTCTATCAAGCTCCAAAACACGATGGATTTGTTTAATTAATGAAACAGATAATTATCTTGTAATTTGAATATATAGTTTTTAAAAAAGCTTAGTGTTGCAAGATGTAATTAAATATTATTGCATTTTTATGATGTATATATATAAAAAAAATTGTTGTTGGTTCGAGCCTCGAGTATTTAGGGGAACTGTGAGGATTATTATTGAAAAAAACAAGTATGTGTTTGTGGTTAGGGTTGTGCCCAGTGATGCTACATTTATTATTATTCCTAATAGAATGCAAAAACTCACCCTAAAAAGCGCTGTCAAGAGCACGCCAATCCGGTATTTGGTAAAATAATCCTAGTCTTGAGTAGACAAGGGTAGGTTTGAGGATTTTGAGGGATGGTGAAATGTGACCAAATCAAATGACCAACATGACACAAGTTAGTCAAAGGAAAAATTAAAAGATGCACAGAGATAATATTTGGGACCAAAATTGTCCAAATCACATGCAGAGCAAGAACAAATGAAATATGTTACTTTGCAATGTATGGCAGTTCACTGCATACTACACGGTGGTACAGAAGAAATTCATACTGCTTGCTGGCACGTTTATGGAGAAAACAATAGGATGGTCATTCGCTTATCCGTAAATATAAACTCAAAATATATCTGGATAACAAATCACTTTTCTTTTAGCCACGATTATTAGTTAAAGCCAAACAAATCAGAGCTTGTGTGAAGTTCCAAAGATGGGATCTGAGAGAGTTGCAGACTGGGCGTAAGATATTTGTCATGCTAAATATCTGGAGCTGTTGGTGAGTCACAATTGAGCTGTGTGAAATGTTTTCGGGCACTGATTACTTGCAGCCAAAGAGAGAGCAGCAGAAAGGCATATATAAAGGCATAGATGACGATATAACCAGTGATTTCAATTCAAATAAGCCTTCTTTTAGTTTATTTGGACTCTAAAAAAATAATCAAAAACTTATGCTCTCACATTTTTTAGATTTATTCCAGTATTTCACTTCAGTCTGGCACTTGTGACCTTGCATTGTTTTCACAGGTAGGAATGTGAAATGTGCCAAAGTGTTCAAAGCCATTCAATTCGGTGTGCAAACAGCTGAAAACATCTCATAGCAAATATTCTAGAAATCTTCTAAAGACACTATGCCATGACATTTGCATACTTTAGTTGTGGTGTGAAAATGAAAGTTCACTAAACTTTTGTTATAAAGTAAACTGCTGCCAAACCTTTTTTTAGTTTACTTCACTTCTTCAACTCATTTTTACATTTCTTTAACTTTAGCTGAACTGAGGCCAGTGACTACAGAGCAGTTCTTTCGACTAAAAACAATAGTTCCGCAAAACCTCAACCTCTGAAGTTGAGTAAACTTAAAATTTCTTTGGAGATAGTTACCTCAACTTTTCATTTTTTACAGTGTACTAATTATAAGTATGCACTTTTCTGTCTATTGTACGCCTGCTCTTAGTTTCCCTGCGGAATGAAAATGAACTAGACAGTCACTTCTTCTGGAAATCTTGATAAAATGAATGAATCAGATCACGTCTTCAAAAGTCCTGAAGGGTTTGCTTATAAGGGACACTTAGCCAACATCCCATGGACATAATGTCTGAGACTGAAACAAATATACTTTTAAACTAAAGTCATACTGGCCTAGAAGCATCAATGACCAGGCTGTAATTTGTCCACATGACAAACCTAAAGATGGCTTTTCGATTGGTCCTGGGTGTTAAAAAATATGCAAATATATGTTCCAGTAGAGTGTAATTATTTAATATGATAAATAATTCACAGCCTTGTTGTAATCACAGACTCAGTAATTGGTGACCTGTGCCCTAGCATCCAATGGTCTTTAGTCATCTTCACACTTCCAACTGTAATTACCACCCTAATGACTGTAAAGCTAAACACTGATCTGTGTTCCGTTTATAACCAGTGCTAATTAGCTCTATTGTACAAGGTTATACCCTCAATTCTACATATGCAATCACAGTGCATCCTCATCATTTGATTTGGCAAATTCTTAGCCTCCAAACAACTGGCAACGGTAGGTCAGATCTATCAGCTCCAAGCCCACAAACCATTTTTCTATTGTACACCTTGGTTTTTATTCACTGACTGTCCACTGATGGAGTTCTTGCTGTAAATTGAAGGGGATGGCAGTTTGACAGTTTGATGATAGTAATTATCTCCTCAGCGCTGGTTGTAGAATTTTCACAATCATCAACATTAAAGAGCTGGATTGAAAGATGCTGTCTGCATGAAATGCTGCAGCTAATTTTGAAGCCACAAGCAGAATCAGAAAAATATGAAAAGAAAGCAATGTTTCAGATTGAGGTAAAGAAGCTATAGCCACTCTGCCACTGATTGAGTGCCTTAAAAATGAGCCTGATCATTTTTCTCCAGACAGGAAATGCTGAATTAATAGACATGTTCTCCAACCAATTTTACAAATCTGTCAAGATTGCTAAATAGTCCAACTGAACAATTTTTCCTCTGATCTGAATTTGTTTGCCGCTGCAGATTTCCAATGTTCACTGTGCATGTGAAACAAGAAAACTGCTGGAGAAAATGATCTTTCCATGAGTATTTGGATGTGACTTGTATTGTTACATGTATGGAGGCAGGAATAAACAAGGCCAGCTGTCCGGCATGGGTGCATTGTGTACCCCCAAGTGAGGTGTTGGGGTGGAAAGGGGGAAAAAGTCTGTAAGTAGTCATTGAGTTAGAGGTTGGTTGGGTTTAAATGGATGTAAATTTCTACTTACATTTCAGAAAATGTATTTAAATGCAATATGCAAAATGGTCTGTATTGATTTATTAGGGCACAGCACGGCGGCGCAGTGGGTAGCACTGTGGAGTTCCAGTTAGAAGATTGTCGGCTCAAGGCTCGCCGGTGACCTTCCTGGAAGGAGTTTGCATGTTCTCCCCATGCTTTTTGCATGGGTTTTCCTCCGGGTACACCGGTTTCCGGCAAAAACATGTGGTTGGGTTACATGAATAATATAAATTCCCCTTTTTCAATTAACCTGAGGCATGTTTTGGCGATTTTGGAGGAAACCTGCATGAGGAGAACATGCAAATTCCTTCCTGGAAGGTCACAGACGAGCCTCCAACCAGCAGCCTTTTAACGGGAAGCCCCTGATCTTTAAGATGATATCCTGTCTTACCTCCCAGAGCCAGTTGATACAGAGAGAGTGCACCCTGTCCCGATGCTCATTGCTTTTGCTTGCCTGACAGCGGCTCATCAGGAGTTGTAAGAGACTCTCTCAGAGCCAATCATCCCTGGGGTGAGGAATTGGATAGCCAAGACAGGAGAAGGGCAGATCCATCCGCTGGCAGATCCTGGATAGGTTTGAAGCCTAGGTAGACCTGTATGCGTCACAGAACTACCATTGTCAGCTTTTTATTCCCTATCCCTGGCTTCTTTCAGGATGTATGTGCTGGTCTGGAAATAAACACAAGTACAGAGTTTCTGTGCAAGGTCAGGAGGTACAAGGAAGAGGTCCTTTCTAGTTGCACTGTTCTGGCCCACTCCAGTAGCACGTGGTTTGCAGAACTTCTCTCATGACAATACCTCCTTGGCCAAATCCCCTTAAAAGGAAGCCCCTTACTCAGGGAGGGGGTATCAAGCAATTATGCCCAGACCTGTGGAACCTCCACATCTGGGTTATTTTTTCAACAAGGACTCTGGGTTCCTACCCATGGTACTTGAAACCATTAACCACACATAAGTGCTCTCTCTGCTGAGATTTTATGCTAGGAAATGGGGTCTGGTCTTCAGTGTTTTCTTTGTGTGGAAAAGGCCAGAGTACAGATAACCTGGGTTATCTTGATTTTGCTCCAGGACGAGTTAGGGTGGGGTTTTTCATCCTCTATCCTGAAGGTCTAAGTGATTTACCATTTTCACCAACTAGTCGAAGAAATAGGCACATAGTCTTACGTAACTTCCATTTCAACATCGGAGACATGTCCCTTTGGCACAACCTCAAGGTTATGTGCTATGTCTTTGTCAGGAGTATTGGTAATGGGTCAGGGTCCTCTACAATGAAGCTGCAGCACCTGGCTTCTTTAGTGAATCAATATTTTTCTAAATTGTTGGATAATAACAATCAACTATTGATTACCTGATATTTGTTTTATTTTGTGCTTGGAATTTACATTTGATTAAAATATTAAAATCCTGTAAATGTTTAATGCATTTTTGTGCAAGATCTTATTCAAAGCTAATGATATTTAAGAAAGATTAGTTTCATTGTTATTAGTTTATGTTATGGTATGCCCTGAAATATTACATCACATATAATAATAAATCTACAGACATGGCCCCGTTTATATTTAATATTTCCTCCTTTTAGTGAATCGTAGAAATTAGATATTTTTGAGAAGTAATGATTTTGGAATTTTCATTATTTGTCAGCTATCGTAAAAGGTAAAAGAAATAAACCCCTGAAACATGAATTACTGAAACACACTTTCAAACATGAAGAAAATGCCATGGTGGAGATTTGTCATTCAGGAAAATGTGAAAAAAAATGTAGCATTGGGTGAGATAATTGTATAAATGTAATGAGGAATTGAGCACTGATTTTAGAAAAAGTAAAAAAAAAAAAAAAAAGATCATTGAATCATTTCATACCCTTCTGTAAATCTATGATCTCAGCCCATGTGGCTGAATCTTCCACCCAATTGATTTGGATTTATCTCAGTAGGATCACTACTAGGCATCATCTCATTTTTAGCTTTTTGGCCTGTTCAGGGTGCTGACATTTTTATGTTTTTCTAGGCCTTCAGGCTTTAGCAGGCTCCAGCACCAGGTAACCTCCATTTGATGTCTGCTCCTGTTCCCATGGCAATCGCTCACTTGTGCTTTACAGACTCATTCTGAGCAAAATGCTTCAAATTCTGTCATTTCAATATTGTTTTGGTAAGCAGACCTGTAACACATTACCATGAGTTTGAAGAACATTTTGACCTTCATGTAATACTAATTCAACCGTCTTAAGACTGAAGAATACGGCTACCTGGGAAAATGTTTAGAGAGCATATGATTTCAAAATTACTCCATTTGCTTGTTGTAACTTTTCAAAATTATTTTTTACTTGATTTTAAAAGAGATTCCAAAATACTTAAGAATCCCAAATGGGTCATGGTCCGTCTTAAATTACTTAAAATGTTATATTGAATAATAAAGATGGGTGCCTTTTTTTCTTGTTACTAAACCTCTTGTTTTTCTTCAGGACTGAAAGTAACAGCAGTTTTCAGCAAAGAATTAGCAAATACATGCTAAATACCCACATGGTGCACATGATTATAGAACAAGAAATTTCTGCAAATGTAGTTAAATCTCTAAAATAATTTGAGTAACAGGACAGCATTTTGAAGCTTCAAGATATCATCACAAAATCATCAAATATGTCATTTAAAAAAAAAAAACTTTGCTCTTCCCATGACCTTTTAAAGATCCAAGTGATTTAATTTATGTTTTATGTGAATTTTATCAATATTTTAAATGTCATTGCTTCAATTTGCAAAAAAAATTACGTTGTACACTTTGCTTGGTAATACAATTATTGGTAATTATTGGTATTTGTAGTATTTATGAAGCAATTTCAATGTTTGATTTTACATATTAAGTCCAATGGACATAAATGGCACACATTCAGTGGAATATAATCAATGATACCATCAAAAAGAGGTGTGTTGTTCCTACACCAGTGTGAAAAGCAGCCATGCACTGCACTGTGTGTGAACTAGAGTCTGAATGACACAGAATAATTGATCATTGATTGAAAGGAAAAGTTATTTGGACTTCCATTTTGTAGTGTGGTTATAACATTCATTTGTTATCTGTGTTTTTATGTCTTTTGGTCATTTCAACAGTAAGTCATGTAGAAAATGAATAGAAAACTGAATGTACTCTATATCATTTGACCTTGGTAATATCAATAAATGTAACCATTCATCTTGCAAAAATTGCTTTGGAGGAATCACACTGACTTCTGGATATTGTTTGTTATGGTAAATCAATAGTGGGGCTGCAAGGTTGTAGAAAGGTTGTTTTAAAGTAAGATGTTTCATATTTTTTTCGTGGTAATTCAAATCATATTTGTACAAGTTCAGTGCATACTCCAACGATATGGATATTGCAATTTTTACAGTAAAAAAATTTGAATAAATGCACATTTTTGGTTCACTTAGTGTCCGGAAGTGAGCAGTTCTTTTCAAACGATTCCCATGTCTGCTGGCAATCATTGATTTAGTTTTCTCCTTGGATTACCTGGATTGAACATGGATTAATCAAACGCCTAGAATGTTCCTGTTTTATTGCATAGCAGATGCTGTGATCCATGACTTAAATGGTATTGAGGCTGCGATACGAGTGGCAGTTGAGGAAGTAAAAGAGACAAATAGAGAAAAAGAGGGCGAGAGAGCTAAGGCCCACATCGTACAAATCTTCGGAAGGTCTTCTCAGCAGGGTGCTCTTCGTCTGCTTTGCAGAAATAATAATGCAATGATGAATTTGCGGTATGCAAATGCACTCCACACAATGAAACAAGATAGAATAAGATGATAGAGAAGAATTCAAGAGCACTTAGAAAAATTCATTGATGTCGAGTGGTTTACTGTTTGTGGCTGATCACTGGGAGCTGTTTGTGCAGGAAACAGAAAAGAAATTAACAGGCTCTTTTTTTGTCAAAGTCCGTAAGAAAATGTGGGATGTGCGCCACAGAGTGGCTTTTTAACATCCTGCTCATGTCATCATAAGAGCCAAAATAGATCCAACAAACACTTTTAATTGGTACCACATGTTCAGTCAGCTGTGTGATGTCCCGTTGGCACCCATGGTTTTCAAGGCATGTTGTGACGTCATACTTTTGACCATAGATGGCGCTGCATCAGAAAACATTACTCCCAACAAGGTATATTGTCCAGAGTGATATATATATATATATATATATATATATATATATATATATATATATATATATATATATATATATATATATATATTTGCAACACAGGTCACTCATATGTCAAGTTTTTTAAACTCTGAAATCTGTATGTTTCATTCAAGCTGATGTTTTTTTTTTCATATGCAATGCTTGCTCTTTATATTCGACAGAATCTGGAGAATGTCTTCCCTGAGTAAACGGTCAGCGAAAATACATTACCCCTTTCTGAGTCTGAATACGGGAAGTATGTTGTCTTTATTTCTAGATGGGAAGTACTGCTTTAGCATAGCGAAAATATAAAAAAGAATTAATACAATTTTCCGTTCAGAAAGGAACTGTTTGAGGAAGTATTTTCATATTTATCAAAGTCTTTTCAACTGGACAACAGGCGATGGCTGGTATAGTCATTTTAGCTGCTTGGAAATAACTTTACTGCCAAAAGAATTCATGCTCAAGTTTTTTAATTAAATTTTTTTTCCTGAATAGTTTTGAAAGAGTGTTACCAAATAAACTTAAGAATATAGTAATAGTACAGCCAGTGTTCCCCATTCTCTAATTTAACTCTTCATTATTATTTTGTTTTGTTTTCTGTGGCCATTTGGGATTTCATTGATTTCTACATCATTTTGTGAGATTGAAAACTGTAGGAGAGCTTCCTGTAGTGTCTGCAGATATTACAATGTGTGCTGCTCTTTCACTGTAGTCTCCCTCTTGCTTTGACCTTTGACTCTGAAAGGTAAGCATGAACTCTGGAATGCTTACGCCAGGTGTTTTACTCATTTTTTGTCTCCACAGTAAGTTCATTCTGTGTCTCTTGTGCTTCTTCATAATATATAATATTAAGCCTCCAACTCTTGTAAATTATTGTAAATCTCCAACCCCTGTATTTGGAATGATAACCAGCTAAACTCTAGGTGTAGGTGGTCCACTTCCTGGTTCTGGTTCTTTTTCAGCTGCTGAAAGCCCCAGCTACAGACTTACCACTCCTTCAACATCGAAGGTTTTTCTCCACATAGCTCCAATTCCAGGTTTTGCACCAGTGTAGTTTACCATATTTATTGTATTGACATCTTTTTGTCCTACTTTTGAAAAGAAAGTTTGTCTTCTGTACCATCTGTGTTTAAATAAAATATTCCTCGTGTTGTACTCCCTCCAGTGTGACACTAGTTGAAACAAGCCAAAATGTAATGGATGCATAATTGAAAGTTTCCAAAATGGCTTTTCAGTAGGTCAGAATTATGAAAAATCAATGGAACAAACTGAAGTAAAAAGGGGAGGAGAAAAAGTCAGCATATAGCATGATGCCTTCAGAACAGAAAACTTAGTCACTAGCTGATGCAGGCAGCACGGTGGCACAGTGGGTAGCACTGTGGCCTTCCAGTTAGAAGGTTGCCAGTTACAGGCTTGCCGGTGACCTTCCTAGAAGGAGTTTGCATGTTCTGCCCGTGCCTGCATGGGTTTCGTCCGGGTACTCCAGTTTCCCCCACAATCCCCACAATTGAATAATTTAAATTCCCCTTAGATGTGAATGTGTGAATGAATGTTGCCCTGTCCAGGGTGTACCCCGCGTCTTGCCCAATGTGCACTGGCAGACTATTAATAACTTAAGATTCGGCCCTACCCCTTAGCCCTTGAAACTGGGGGGCTAGAGCAAGGGCTGAAAAGGGCAGAGTTACAGGTCTTTTGCCATTGCACAACTCCTGGAGCTGATGTACTCAAGCGATAGGTCAGTGACTCAAGCGTCACAACTTTGTCCCTTGTCCACACACTACATCTCACAACCCTCTCAAGAAGTGACTTGAAAATAATGCACAGTATCAGGTGCTAGACCAAAGCGCTAGACTGGGACAGTGCAGGTTTTTTATTATTTTTTTTTATTTCTTAGTTCCAAATAGACCAAAACGAAGCCCCTTTTTGAACTGAAACCATTATTGATATTGCTACCAACACCTTTGTAACTCTTCTATAGCTTCCCTTTTGCCATGGATGTCGATTTCTCATTGGCTGCAGGAATTAACCAATGCTATTTTCAGTCCAAAAAAAAATTAATAAAAATCGCTGATTTTCACGACCAGCTGGCGACTCTGAGATCACATCTTGGGTATTTCACGTTGTGCAATTGTCACTTACATACTTGATCACCAATTTGTCCCTGATTTCACCCAGTTGTCCGTGCTTTCTGAAAAAAACTCAAAATAAGGGTTATAGTTATGCAGTCTTACCCTTTCGGTACCAAGAGGGGTAATTACCTCTTCAAACTAAGAGCCATACAACACTGTGCTTTTATTCACTAACCTCTTAAGCCCAAGAGTCCCCGGTACCGGGGACTTGCCCCCTTTTGCATTACATTTCCGCTCATAGCTCACTAACCCTGAGAGTAACCCACACATATTACATACCGTTGTGCTCAGCGGAAACTCCTCTAAAAACATATCTAATTTAATTTTATATCCGTTAGCCACAGCTCTAATGCCATGCAAATAAACAACATGTTCGGAGTATAATTCATGACCAAGTTGTTGTTTATGTGCGATATGTATCCATAATATAAACGGAAACACCAAAACCATGGCATCAAATGAAAGCAAACAACCAGCACAGAATTGCACAAAGTATTTCAGAGCAGGGAGCGAAGTTCCCTAAAAAAAATGCCATCAAAAACAAAGCAAGCATGTAAATCTTGTAACCTTTGCCATTTTTTCAACAAAAGTTATCTCCATAGCGATAAAAGTCCGTTTGTTGTTATGTCCGGTCGATAGCTTCGCGGAAACTCCATTTTGGCTCTTTTCTGTAGCTCTGTGCTCGTAATAACATGACCAAATATGGAAACACTCCCGTGCGTAAAAGCAGTCCTCTCCATGCTCCGTGTCCTGTGATTAGTCTGGGATCCTGTCAGTCTCAAAATGGTGGATATCATTGGATTCTACAGATTCAAAGCTTTTCAAAGAGGTATAGAGCTCCCGGATTGGACAGATGGTCGGGGGGTAGAGACACGCGGAAGTTCCAACGTTGGAAGCACTGTGAATGGGACTTTACGCAAAGAGCAGGAAGACAGCGTAAAGGGGCTTCCACCCCCCTTTTACAGTGTTCTTTTTTTTTTGCTGAAATCATGTCCTGTAAGCAAGAAAAAAAAAGACCATGAACGTAGCGGAAGCTTTGGACAAGATTTTTTCCCTATATTAATTATTGTCCCAAATTGTGCCAAACTGTGCCAACATGGATTACGCCTGAACTTTGTTCAATCAAAACCTGTATTAATATTAGTTTCTTGTAGTATGGACACCAAACTTGCTACAGATGTCCTTGACATGTAGTGGTTACAATTGATTGTGTTTATTTTTTTGCCAATTCAACATCATTATCTCTTACCCAGTGTTCTTGACTGTCAAATTAACTCATCCACACCACCCCCCAAGAACCCATCTTCATTTTGATACCAAGATTTGCAGTTTAGACCTTGTAAAAGCTGAGAAATGCCTTATAAAGGAAAGGTATAGGATTTTCGGAAAATAGGCCTTAGGGCTTAAGAGGCTAAGAAACAGAACCTAGTCCACCTCAATGTGCAATAATGTGTAATGTGCAATACCGAGAGGTAGGGCAGAGAGGTAGAAATGGAACTCTGTGTTATGAGAGTTCTGTCAAGATAGCCATGTCATCATCCCAAGCCAAAGAAGCATAACTATAATTTTATTGTTGAACTCTATGCTAATAGTTGCTAAAAGAGATCGACCGATATTGGTTTTCTATAGCCCATGCCGATATTTAGAGGTCAGGGTCAGCCTATTTCGCCTATTTTTAATGCAGCTTTTGACCCAAAATCAACTTCTCTTCCATGTGGCTTTCCCTCATCTCCTCTGGCCTTGAAGGTCATCAAGGAGTCAAAATACGAGAGCAAGATGACTACACGTTCTGCATTCCTCCCTCTCTCTTCAAATTCCCTTGCCCTCTGAAGGACAGTGTGGAATAGGATCTTTTTGAGCTACCTTACCCATGTATAACCATTTCTCTGTTTCTTTCTTAAATGCTACCTCTCGACGCTGGCCTGTCCTCACCTTGTCTATGTTTGTGGCCAGAGGGGTCTTATTTCACTACTAAACCTGGATGTTGGCCGATGCCAATATATAAAAAAATAGCAAATATCACCGCAATATATCGCAATGAATCGATCAACCTCTAGCTGCTAATTTCATACATGCCATTCTTGGGTTGCCAGTTTTTTTTTTTTTTGCTTTATTGTCCTTTATTTAAATTAGTGTGTTTACATATAAAAAATGATGCACAATCTATTGATTAGATTGATAACTTGCAGCGCTTGCAGTGAAGGAAACGGTTTGATGGTACAGAAAGTGTCAGTATTCATTGGCGCTGATGCCATTCTGACATTGTAAATGGGGGCATGTTAAAATGCCATCTATTCATTCACAGCTTTCTTGGCTGAAGGGGAAAGGAGGATAAACCTCAAAGGGTGTCACTCTTTACTGTTTATGGAGTCTGTTAGCACAACCCTCAATGCAGTTAATCAGACTTGCACATTTCACATTTATGTCACAGTGTAAATGTGTTCTCCTGCTCCAAAGCATAATTTCTTCATCGTCTGCCAGTTTAACATGTTCTCCCTGTTTGATAGGGATCTGTACACGCATTCTTTGATCACAGCATGGGCTGATCTGCAGTGCACTATAAGCTAAAGCATGTTAGGTGGCACTATACAGCCATTTTGCCACACCCACTGTTCAAACCCCCTTCAGATTTAAGTTTTGATATGTGTGCAAAATACTGCTAATGTTTGAGCATGTTTAAACCCTCAAAAATGTGCCAAAGTCAGCAAAACAATAATACTCAGAGCAATTACAATAGGCTTCTATGCACCCTCAGTGATCGAACCCAAATAAAAAAGGTGGCAAGAGAAAAGAAAGAAGCTTATTTCCGTTTTGGAAGATCTGTAGGACAAACAACACTTTCCGTGGCAAAGAGGGACATTGCGTCCACATTAAACTTGACTTTTTAGGGTAGGACATTTTATTGCCAGGACAATTTAGTATATCAGTCAATTAAAATGCTCTCATAAGCAGCCTTAGTGGTGGATTTTTATTAGAATAACAAGAAAACCAATATAAACACAGCTCAAATCAAGGATAAAACACATCTCAAATTATTAGATTAAATTCAGAGTAGAGAGATAAGAGTAAGAGTTCCATCATAGGATTCCATTGACCTTTAATTCGTATTTGTATGTTGCTGCAGAAAGGAATAGATGGTTATGAATGAAGTTTTGAAAGCAACATAGGAGACCTAGGAGAGAAAGAAATTCCTCCAGAGGCTGAAGCTGGCCAGGGCAGATATGAAGATCAGGTAGCTGAGCTGTGACCAAAACAAACAGAAATGCTCTCAATTCTGCCCTCAACCCTGACAATCTCACACTTTTCCACACTGCTTGTCTGCTTTTTTAACGTAGTGACCCAAAATAGCCCACCGCACACAGTATCAAAACGTTAAAGGAATTGAAAGATTCAATGAATTCAGATTTTTAGCATAATCATTTGAGTCTTTGTCGTATTACGGAAAAAACCTACTTAAAGTAGCAGAGAATGAGGAAAGCCAGCAATTTTCCAGTTTTTCTGGGAAATAGCAAACAAGTTGGAAGAGATGTACCTTTTTCGTCTTCTTTTACTTTCGGCTGTTCCCAGTTTAGGGGTCGCCACAGCGAATCGTCTGTTTCCACCTAACTCTGTCCTCAGTATCGTGCTCTTGCACCAACTAACTTCATGTCCTCTTTCAGCACATCCATATATCTCGTCTTTGGCCGTCCTCTTGACCTCTTGCCTGGTAGCTCCATCTCCAACATCCTTCTACCAATATGGACATGATACTACAGGGGGAGGAGGAATAAGATTCACCTGATACAGGTTGATCACATGGTAAGTCTAGTATAGTAGGTAAAGTAATAGTGCACTTTTTGCATACTACCAGTGCCATTACTAAAAAACAATGGAATTTGAGTATGTCATTACATAAAAGAAGCTTATCTTCTCGCCTTTTTAAGTTGTTTATCCTTTGCTCAACTTCAACGTAATGTTTCATATAGACGACAAAACCTCATGAGAGTTTCCTTCTACAGCAACTATCCAGATAGTTCCCAATTTTCCTATGGCTCAGTCATTTAAGCATTGTGCTAACCAAACAACGGTCTTTGGTTCAAACCGAAGGACAAAAACTTTTCAATGAAATGAAAGTCGCTTTGCATAAAAGAGTGACTTCTTCAGTGAAATGTGACATCTTGTGACATCTAAAGTGTGTTTGTTGAAGGCACCCCCATACTCGCACATTTCCAAAGGAGAGCAGGCTGTGGATGTGTGTCCTAGCCCCAGCAATCTTGTCACTAAGAACAACCAAAATTGGAAAATTCTTGATACCATCTACCTTGATGGTAATTGTTTAATTAGCACTGTGTCATGCTGCCTCGGGTCTTCATGACATGGTAATTCAGCAAGTGTTTCAGGCTGAGATCCTAAAAGAATTACCCAGCCCTGCTGAGGAGACTAGCTCACAATTACTTCTTGGATATTACCAATTAGAGAGCAGTTTTGCAGGTTTGTGTAGACCCTTTCGAAACTTGCTTATTCCTTCTTATTTACTACTCTAGGAGAGTTTTATTTTTCTCAAGGTTATTTGTTTTAAACTTTTGCAAAGCTCCTCCAAGACAAATTTGACAAGGAGGACTGTCAACCCCATGGCGATTATATCATGGTTGCCATTTATATCACGTGTAGTGACCCCCATCGGGGACCTGCCATGCATGGTGATAGCATTGTTCTTTGATTTCCAGACAAACAAAATCAAACCGATACTTTCTGTAGGAGAAATTTTTGGTGGGTGAAGAAACCCCTGTCTAAGTTAGTCAATCCACTCACGGTGGTATGATTGGAAGGCATCTAACAATGACCCTGGGTGCTAACGGAGCATCCATTTTAGGATGTATTTGGACCAAAAAAAAAAAAAAATGATTCAGTCAAAATTTGAAATGTTAAAAATGCAGAAGTGGTCATATAGACTCTGCCATTTCCACTGATGTTGCAACTGACCTAGGATCAGTCTTCGTTAATATGAAACAGGTACTCACTAGCCAGGCGGTTTTTGCATATAAGGTCCATTATTTTAATGAACTTTAACCCTATAATTGTGCCTGTATTGTATTGTTTTACACACATGGACAAATTTGTTGGTACCCCTCAGTTAAAGAAAGAAAAACCCACAATTCTCACTGAAATCACTAGAAACTTACAAAAGTAACAATAAATAAAAAAATATTGAAAATTCAATAATCAAAATAAGCCATTACTTTTGAATTTTCAATTAACATAATTATTTAAAATAAAAAAATAAAATAAAAAAGAAATAGGGCTGGACAAAAATGATGGTACCCATAACTCAATATTGTGATGCACAACCTTTTGAGGCAATGACTGCAATTAAACGATTTCTGTATTTGTCAATGAGCGTTCTGTAGCTGTCTATAGGTATTTTGGCCCACTCCTCATGAGCAAACTGCTCCAGTTGTCTCAGGTTTGATGGGTGTCTTCTCCAAATGGCATGTTTCAGCTCCTTCCACAGATGTTCAATGGTATTCAGATCTGGGCTCATGGAAGGCCACTTTAGAACAGTCCAACACTTTTCTCTCAGCCATTCTTGGGTGTTTTTGGCTGTGTGTTTTGGATCATTTTCCTGTTGGAAGACCCAAGACCTGCAACTGAGACTAAGCTTTCTGACACTAAGCAGCACATTTCTCTCCAGAATGCCTTGATAGTCCTTAGATTTCTCTCCTCTTCAATTTGTCATCAATTTTCATCTTGCGGCCACGTCCAGGGAGGTTGGATACTGTCCCGTGGGTCTTGAACTTCTGAATAATATGAGCCACTGTTGTCACAGGAACTTTAAGCTGTTTAGAGATGGTATTATAGACTTTACCTTTAAGATGTTTGTCTGTAATTTTTTGTCGGATGTCCTGGGACAATTCTCTCTTTTGCTTTCTATTGTCCATGTTCAGTGTGGTACTCACCTTTTCACCAAACAGCAGAGTGACTACTTGTCTCCCTTTAAATAGGCAGATGACTTATTATGAGTTTGGAAACACCTGTGATGTCAATTAAAGGACACACCTGAGTTAATCATGTCACTCTGGTGAAATAGTTTTCAATCTTTTATAGAGGTACCATCATTTTTGTTCAGGCCTGTTTCCTTAGTTTTTTTTTTTTTTTTAAATAATTATGTTAATCAACAATTCAAAAGTGATGGCTGATTTTGATTACTTAATTTTTAATAAATTTTTATTTATTGTTACTTTTTAGAATTGTAGAATTGTGGGTTTGTCTTTCTATAACTGAGGGGTACCAACAATTTAGTCCACGGGTGTGGGTTGTAAATCAGAGTCAGATGCACTGTTCCACTGTTCACTGCCTGGTCACACATATATGTGTCCCGCATACACCTTTTTAAAATACAAAATATCTTATGGCTAAATGTTTACTAAAATTAACATTTAAACGATTAGATTCCATATATTCACACCGAAAATTAAAGATAAATGTTCCAATGTGAATCATTTGCCAAATATTTGCCAATAAATAACTCCTAATCTGTCTCCCTGCCATGTCAGAATTTAATTTAAAAACATACACAGATAAGTTTTACAAATATTCACATTAGTTTTTGTCTCAAAGAGCCTCCTTTTGTTTTTCTGCCTAGACGCATCACCATTGAACAAGGGACAGATAATAAACCTTATCTTTGGCTATTTTAGGTGACAAAATTATCATTATGTGCAATAACAATTAAAACTGAACTCATTCAGTTGCTTTAGTTTTGCCTTTTAAGGACTATTATCAAAACACTTTTCTGTTCTAACATATGGGAAAGTGTGAATTTTCATTTCTCAAAACCAATTAAAAAATTAATCAAATTACCTAGAATTGTTATTATGTGTGAAGGAAACACGATGGTACAGCTTCAAAGACAATTAACATTCTTAGAAAAAAATTTCACTTGATCCAAATGTTTAAACTTGGTGTTTTTAAATAATGAGATCCGAAGGGGGGCAGCTGCCGCCTGGTTTCCCGCGTCCCCCCCTTGATGACTCTACCGGGAGGCGGTTGGCTTGTCGGCGTGGTGCCCGCATCGGCTCCTGGTACATTTCCTTCACCCCCACACATAGAACCCCGGGGGTCTCAATCTCTGTGGGGGTTTGGGGGGGGGGGGATTACAGATCGAGCCTCCCCGGCCTACTCCAGGACAGGGGACCCCCAGTTTTAATTCAATTAGACACTTAACATCTCCAGGGCACTGGAGCGGTCAGTGGACCAATAACATCTGGCACTGACCCGCTTCGGGAGCCGGTCTCCCCCCCGGTGCCCATATATCACTTGCAAGGACACACTACATTTAGGGATAGAGGGCTAGTCTCTACGTCCACATCTGATGGGTGGAGCTGCAGATTTGTGGCTCCCCTCCATAATTCTAGGGCGGAGTACACTGCCCTCTTATTTTACATACATATTAGACATGTAGGGAATGGGGGGTGGTGCCTGGACGTCAGCTGGACGCTCCAGGACATCACTCCCCAGTTTTAATGCAACTTATCTCTTCAACATATACACAAACACATATACACATATACACCCCAACTGGGAGCAGATGATGGGCGGCCGTCTCTGTCTTCCGTCCGGGGTGGGTATATGCCCTCCGTCAGCGCGGGCTCGTGGGATCCCCGGGTGGGCGAGGGTCCACTGGACGGTGACTAACTGCCCTTCGAGTATGAATGGGTGTATGGATTGAATGATTGATGAATGGATGGATGACTGGGGTAGGGGGGGAGGGGTCTGAGGCTGCTGGTTGTGGTGGGTGCAGGGCCGGGTTGTGGCTGGGGGGGTGGCTCCGCTGCGCCTGGTGCGGTCTCCCTCCCTGCCCTATTATGGTCTCCTGTTCGCCCACCCCTCCTCGCCCCCCAAATCGCTTGTTTGTTAGATATCTGCGGATCGGGTCAGTGTGTGTGGTTCGCCCAGCTCACTGTTTGTGATCTTTGGTATATTTTGCATTTATCTTCTCATGTAGCTGAGTTGTATTTTAAAGTGTACAACGCAACACTATTATGACCCCACTTAAAAGATTGCCTGTGTATGTATGTATATTTAAACATGTGTGTATGTGTGCCTGAATATACAAGCTGCAATAACTGTTCTGCATGAACTGTAACAAACGGACATGGACAAAACGAACTGTTACTAGGACTTATGCGTCATGTTCAGGTAGGTATTTATTTATTTTATTTTTATTCATTTACTTTATTTTTATTATTATTATTTTTTTTTCTTTCTTTCTTCTTTTCCTTTTTCACTCGTGTACCTTCACCCTTCCCCAATCCTTTATCCACTCCCCCTTTCAGTTCAACACCGTCTTGTCTTGACACAACTGGTATAAACTGACTCGTGGGAACCACAACTAATAAATATTTACATACATTCAATGTTCCAATCCAGAGGAGAAAGTGGAGAAAGCAAAACTGTCCGACTCGTCAAGGCATATACTCTCCCATGTGATGGCTTTTGAGCAGGACAGGACAAGGTAAAAATAAAAAATAAATAAAAAATAAATAAATAATGAGTTGATGGATAGGTTTATTGAGCCTTGAAAATGAGTATTGGAGCCAGATTTTATTTTCCTTTCCCAATATAGCACCCATTACTCTAATCAGCAGGACTGAAAACTGAAAATGATGGAGGAGACAGACTTTCTTTGAATTTCATTAGATGTGGTCGTCAAACTCTCTCTTTGATTGCAGCCAATTGAAGCAATCACAAAAAGAAGAAAACAAGCCTGACTGTTCATTACCTCTGCTGACCACATCCTCTTGTATTAGTAAGCCCTCATTTTTCATCTGACAACAGACATTTACGAAGAATAGTGGTCAATGCAATTAAGGGCTTTCTTTTTGCAGATTTTATCCATCAGAACAGCCAGAGTTCTGTTGATTTTAAATGTGCTGGAGACTTTTCTTTGTTGGTCCATACCACCAGCACATTACTTAAATTTCTTTGATATTAATATGGTTTAACTACAATCTCAAATATGCTTTTTTTATTTCATGTATGGTGACAGCAAATCCATTTTAACCTGTGCTAAAGTGAGCTTTGCACAGAAAACAGATGATCTTTTGAGTAAAACAAATAGTAGATCTGTATAATCTAAACCATTCATGGAACCCATATACTCGGGGTACGCAGTAGGCGGACTCCGGTCCTTATCCGGACACAGAGATGGTTAAATTTAGGCCAACACTAAAACCAACATGCTATTGTAATCATAATCCAAATTCGTTTTCAATGGAGCATGCAATCGTGATTTTGTGATATTTCTTTGAGGATTGTACTCGTTTTAGCTGCGTCATCTATGTTTCACAGAGCCGGACCTTCCCAAAGAAGGTCTGACATTTATTGCAGGTTTTGTTTTGACTCCTATAACTGTCTTATACAAAACTCCTGGACATCTTACAAGAAGGTATGCTGTGAACTTCAGATACTTTTGTGAATCCAATATTTAGTTGATCTTTATGATCGCTCATTTTCAGTACACGTGATGGATAGATCTTTTACGTACTGCTGCATTTTGTTTCCCGGCAGAACAAAAGCCAGGGTTGATTGGGCACAGGGCACATGATTGCAGGCATTATGACCCGCCCACCAAAACAGCATCATTAAAAATGTATAATAATAAAAAACAATTTACTATATAACTAGAATAAATTATAACAGAATGCACTCTATTCTACTTTAAAGCAATACTGATGTTTAAAATTTTTTACATTTGCTTCATATGAGCAATCAAAAAAGCTCACAGATTTGACCATGCCAATCTGGTTGTTCAAGAGGCATCACGTAGCTCAATGTTGCAGGTCAAAGTTCCTTCCAGCCGAACTAAATCCGGAATAGCAACGCATTGGCAGCAGCTTCTGCTTTCGCATCGCCGCATACGATCCCATTCATGTCGATGGAATTGTTTTAGAAGTATGCCCACAGCTTTACACTCGATTATCATAGAAATCCGGTTAAGGTAAATCAGATTGCGACTTCAAGATTCTCAAAGTGTTGCCAGAAAACTGTTCTAAATGGACTAGACATTCAGTCAACGTTTTGTGGGTTACAGTCTATAACAGTGATGAACCCATATTTCTCATATTAGAATCTGAGTTTACCTGGTATTTGAAATCTATATCCAATTTCATAATCGAGAAAGCTGTAATTTGCTTAATCCGTACAAAATTATAATAAGTACAGCATGTTTTCAAATATTTTCTGCTATTTATGTAACTATATTCCTGGCTGTTTACTCTGACATGTAAAATATTCTTAAAAAAAGGGCTGCCTACCATATTTTTTTGTGTATGGTTCTGAGGTTTTCATGATTGCGTTTTTTTTTTTTTTTGTGTGATGGGAAAATTTGCTCATTATTTTTCCAGACCTCGGACTGAATGCCCATGCCATATACACTTACCTGCCACTTTAATAGGTACATGGTCCAACTGCTTATTAATGTACATTTTTAATCAGCCAATGACATGGAAGCAACTAGATGCATTTAGGCATGTAGACATGATCAAGACATTCTGCGGGAGTTCAAACCGAACATCAGAATGGAGAAGAAAGGTGATTTAAGTGACTTTGAATGTGGCACGGTTGCTGCTTCCAGAACAACTGGTGTTTAAGAAAATACTCAGATCTAAAAAGATTTTCACACACAACCATCTCTAGAGTTTAAATAGAATGGTCCAGAAAAGTGAAAATATCCAGGAAATTGGCCAGACTGGTTCCAGATATTAAAAAAGTTAAATTAACTGAACCACTTGCTGAAATCGAGGTATACAGCAAAGCATCTTTGAACCTTGAAACTGAAGCCACAAGTACAGGCTCACCAAAACTGGACAATAGAAGATGGGAAAAATGTTGCACGGCCTACTGAGTCGATTTCGGCTGAGGCAGACAGATGTTAGGGTCATAATTTGGTATCAACAACATGCAAGCATGGATCCACTCTGCCTTGTAGCAATGGTTCAAGCTGTTGGTAGTGATCTAATGGTGTGGGGGATATTTTTTTGCAACCTACCTGAGTATTGTTGGTTTCAATGTCCATCCCTTTGACCACAGTTCACCTTCTGATTGCTACTTCCAGCAGGATAACGTGTCATAAAGTTATCATAAAGTGTGAATCATCTCAGACTGGTTTCTTTAACGTGACAATTTGTTCACTGTACCCAAATAACCTCCACAGTCCCCAGATCGCAAACCTATAGCACAAAGATTTAAAGCAGTTCTGAAGGAAAAAACTGATCCAACACTATACTACCAAAATGCTTATTGAAAAAAAAAAAACTTAAATTAAAACTACAAATTACAAAAACTGGATAAAAAATTTCAATATTATGTGACCTAAACACTGATGCTCCTTTTCTCACTTCGAACCCAACAGATGGTTACGGTTTCAGCTTGAGCCCATCTCTTCTGACCTCTGGCATCAACAGGGACAATTACAGTCCACAGAACTGACATTTACTTGAGTTTTTTAGCTTGTATAATTAGCTACATGCCACATTTATCAGCATCCTCTTCAGATGCCTGACAAACTTGTCTTGTTTGGGTTTGCACACATCTTAATGTGTGACTGGAACACTGAACACATCTTCTAATAACATATCTAACAAGCTTGTTAGACCACACTCGTGAGCACCAATCAGAGGCATTTTGTTCTTGTTAGAGAAACCACAAGCTTATCCACAAAAGCGGTGATGTAATACCATGTAATTAGCGATTTAAAGGTGCATGTTTCTTCTGATGGATAATATATGTTTTCTTGGATACCAAGGCAGTAATTATCCGAATTCTCTGAGTGCTCATGCTTGAATGCTTTTATTTCTTCTGTCAAGAAAAAATGCGTAGCTTCTCTTTTTGTGTTCAACAATACACTTGAAATTGAGCTCCAAACAAGAGAAAACAACATTTCTTTTCAAGTCTTTTCGAGATTCATCTCACATTGCTAGTGAAACCAGACAGGTTAACCTTTGAGCCAAGTCACTAAAATATTATTTTACTTCTGCTGACACACATCACAGATAAAAAAATAAATAAATAAATATTCGGTTTAAAAGTTTTACATTTACAAAAAAAATCACAGAATTTATAAAAAATAATAAATGCTATAAATGTACAAGTGTCTCCTTTAAAGAGTCCTACTTTGGAGGAAAACCAACTAATCCCGCTGACAATAAAGAATTTATTTTTAAAAAATAAATTCTTATGACTTTTTTACTACTTGAAATCTTAGATATATGTTTGTTTATTCTGCTTCTAGAGTATACTGCTTCTAAAATAAAATGACAAAAACAAAACACAAATTTTCCTGTCATAAATTTGGTAGTTAAAGCCCACTAACTATCCTACTGTCCCTCTTGTTACCGCATAGGTGCTGACCTGGAATCAGTATCCAAATTTGTATCATTAGCCAAAATTGTATCAGTGTCTGCAGCTGATGAATGTCTCATTTTGACCCTTCATGAAAAAAGTTGTGAAGTTTTTTGTGCACAGCAGATGACATCGTCATCCACATCTGTATTTTGGGTTTTCAGACAAATGAATGATGCTGTGCTCTTAATAAAAAAAAAAAAAAGTCATATTTAATAAACAAAATCTATTTATTTCCTGAGAAGGGTCTGGCTTTTTGTCTTTTTTTGTTGTTTTTTTGTTTTTTGTGTGTGTGCATCTAACACGTGACTGGACTGGCACTCTCTGACTATTGGATAGCACACGAAACATGACTTTCACTCATTCATAACAGGTGTTGTTGCATCTTTAAATAAAGATAGCTTTTGACACTTTGCATAAGTTAACAGTACTTTTTTTCAGGGAACAACACTTCGACACTACACATACGTTTTCTTCTCTTCTATAACACTTCTCTATATGTATTAACCAAGTCAACCTCAATCACCAATGTAGTTTTTTTGTTTGATTAGGCAAAAACAATGGGAAAATGGGGAACAATGGGTTAAGATAATCTGACTGTAAGACTGAAACAATAATGAAATGCTTGTGAAAAATAATATTAAACCCAGAGAGTTATTTTTGGTTTTACGTTCCTATGTATCTCAATAATGAAGCACAAAAATTCTTGCTTTAAAGTTTTTATTAAATGTGTTCATTTACCACATTTAAATGGAGAAATCTTTTTTGTTTTAAGCTATAATTTGTAATTTTAAGACATTTTGTTCCTGCATACTAAACACATTCTAAGTTTAAGATTGCTTTAAAGACTAGTTTTAAGCACAAATGTCATTAGTTTATTATTGCTTGTCCTAAAATGTACTTTTCTTATAAAGATGCTTAATTAGTGCTTGTAAAAAATAAATTCTGTTTTAATGGTAAGCTATAATATGTAGTTTTAAGACTATACAGTGGTACCCCGATGTACGAATATAATTCGTTCCAGGGTCACGTTCGGATCTCGAACATTTCGTATCTCGAAGCAAGTTTTACATGTAAAACGCCTAATCCGTGCAACGGCTCTCAGAAACAACAGTATAAGTAGATGACAAAAATGGAAAATCAGAGAAAAATAAGTAACGTTTCATCAATCCTTAAATCTACACATTGTTAATGTAATAAATGATGATAAAACAGAATAAAACACATGCAAAATACGTAATATGTACACAAATGTGAAACCTTACCTAGAGTGAAGCGATGTGTCGGAGGAGGTGGAATTGATGGCAGAAAACATTACGGCCATAAGTTAAAGTTAACTTTAAACACAAGTTAAATTTAACTTTCTCGAGATATTTCACAAATTACTAACACAAACACGGTTTCAAGCAAGAGCGGAGACAGATGGAGAGACGCTTCTGAGAACGCGTCACAGGGTTTCTCTAACTTGCGCTACAGAACAGCACTTTCCAAGTTATAAACGTTTTTTCTTTTACGACACCTTGACTCTAACATTTGTTATAGCACATTATTAGTAACCTATACATAATGTTTCTCTGTGTTGTTGAAGTGTTTTGAAGCGCATAAGACCCTTTTTGCACTGGGAGACAGGAGCGCAAGAACCCAGAAGTCTTACAAACAAGCGGAAAATACAATTACAAAATACAATGTAAAAAAATACAAATACAATGTAATTGTTTGTATCTCGAATTTTTCTTTGCATCTCAAATCTATAAATATTAATATATTTGCCTAATTTTAAGACTAGTTACAAGTTCAATTATTCTAGTTTCAATGTCTTTGAAAACTTGTTTTGAAAGTTGTTTTTCTTTTTTTAAGCTCCATCACCCTTCGATGTCAGCTAGACACTTTTTTTTCATGATCTAGGAAGTGTTTAACTAGTTTAGAGTTGTTTTGCAGTGTGGATAAGGGTATTTATAACGAGGGACCAAAAATAGGGCATTTTAATCATATTTTTTGCTTTGGTAACTGACAACAATAAGCTCTTATCATACCATAGCTCAGTTGGAAAACAAATATATTATTTCCTATAGGATTGAAGTTTGGAAAACAATGTTAAATGTGCGTTCTGTGATTTGTATTTAGTTTGATCTATATTTTGGCCTTTGGTTCCCGTGAGGAAGCATTCTGTGGTACTGATTGATTTGCATGACAAACACTGGCCTATGCTCTGTTATTCTCAACCATTAGGAAGTGGAAACACAAAATCTCCCAGAGGTCAGGAATGAAACTTTGCAGTATTTAAAGGATGCAGAGATAAAAATGGGAAACACGTTGGCACTAACCCGTGAACTGTATACAGAGCTGAGCAGAATAACAAACACGGTCTGAGCGGAATGAAAAAGCAGTGCTTTTTTCTCTCCTTGCAGCAACTTTCTAAGTGCTAAACTGCTGTCCTAAGAACTGATGCTTAATTCGATGTCCTTGGAAAAACTTTGTTGTTAATAATGGGGTATGGCAAGAAGGAGTCCAAGAATTGGCACAAATGCCCTTAACAAAGGATGGAACATCCTTGGAACAGCATGGAACAATGTATAATGAGTCTGGAACACATGGACACACCCTTTGGTGACATTTATATAATAACATGGTAGTATTTTATAGTAACATGGATCTCACAGTTTAGAACAAAAAAAAGTATGCTTTAAACTCTCGCTTTGGAGTGACATCAGCTCCATCTTTGACTGATTGGGTGAGCTGTCAATCTAGCGCTAGTGGGCCAATGATGACCCCTCAGTTTTGTACAAAATCATTTTAATCCGTGACCAGGTTTTTCGGTTTTGTACGTAATTTGTTTAAACTTTTATTTAAAAATGATTATTTTTAGTTGTTTCCTTAATTGTAATTCATCTGGTGGAAATCTAATCCCATAGTCCCAGGCCCGGATAAATAAAGAGGGTTGTGTCACGAAGAGAATCCACCATAAAACAGCCTGTATATAGTAATGTAAATCAACTCTGTGTAAATAGTTTCTCACTCTGTATTATCATCTATTCCTTCAGTACCACCATGATACCTATAGTCTCAGATGGTTTTCCTCCTGTGCATTCTGTAAAGATTGTTCGTTGCTTCAATGTTATTTACAACGTGCTATCTGTTAATGCACAGTATTGGACATGTATGGATGTGGGCACAAGCTGCTGGCTCACTGAATCCTCAGATTAAAGGAAAGTTTGTATGGATTAGGCCTGTCTCTATAAGCAAGGTGAGCTTATAAAAAAGGTGTCTCTATAAAAAAGGTGTGGACTCGAGTCATTAATTTGATCACTTGAGACTCTACTTGACAAAAGACTCGAGCTTGACCTCTTTGACTCGGGAGGATTTGAATAATATGTATATTTTTTGTGGTTATATATATATATATATATATATAAAACCACAAAACACACGCCCCAGACTTCTAAGGGTTAAAGCAGTTAACGTTAAAAACGTTAAAACTAAACATAGATTGTCTATTTTTCTGTGTCACTTTTTATCTGCCTTTTGTATATAAATTCTTATTATTTTTAAAATTTCAGTCCTTCATTTCTGTTCCCAAGAGACAGCTCTTATGCTGTGTATTTTGGGGATTTTGTCCTTGGTCAATGGTCAAAGGTCAGGCTCATGGAGAGCTTCTATTAAAGGGTCATAGAGGTGATGGCAGTGAGGTTTGAAAGCAGTAACAGGAGGGCACTCTCTGGTTCAGGTATCTGTCACCCCCATGATCTGTGTGCCATGGAAGCGTGGCCTCATAAGGGAGCAAAACTGCTGGCTGTTTAGACTGAATGAACTTAAGACAGCTCTGAAATTCTGTGTGTCTTGGAAAACAGTTTGAAGCTGCAACTTTACAGAAATTCTAGAACTTTGCTGTTTCCAGAAAAATTCGTACTTATATATAACTAAGAAGGAGTTGCTGCAGAACAAACAAGTATTTGCAAGTATAGCTATTTCATATGTGTTATGCTTTGCTTTTAATAAAACAGGACTATTTGCTAGGAAAACCATGTGTTTCTTTGAAAACTAAGAAAGTAGGACTCGCATCGTAGAGATCACATCCTGAGCACTTGTAAAGTTCATTCATTCATTTTCCAACCCGCGTATTCCCTTTTTGGGGTCACAGGGGTCTATTGGTGCCTATCTCCAGCACACATTGGGCGAGAGGTGGGAGTACACCCTGGACAGATCCCCAGTCCATCGCAGGGGAACATTCACTCACACAATCACACCTAAGGGAAATTTAGATTATTCAATTAACCTGACACAGGTTTTTGGTATTGTGGGGGAGACCAGAGTACCCAGAGGGAACCCATGTAAGCACGTGGAGAACATGCAATCTCCAGAAAGGTCTCCGGTGAGCCTTGAACCGATAACCTTCTAACTGGAAGGCCACAGTGCTACCCACTGCGCCCAGTAGTAAAGTTGTGTAAGTCAAAATCTTAGTGAAGCAACCAACAACTAATGTAAAAAAAACTAAATCTTGGTGGAAAGTAAAAAAAAAAAAGTAATTAAATGCAATAAAGAAAGCCATTGATGACACTGGATAGCCTATGCACTTTAAAGACTTTTTATGGTCTACAATGTTAAGGCAAGAGACTTGTAGAAACATCTGAAATCTTATTTGTTTGAGTCAAAACACCCATACCGCTAATGAATTGTGGTTCCTTCTTTCCAGCAGCTTTAGCAGTGTTAAACTTTAACAATTTGTCTTCATTTGTAGCTGTGACATCCCCATAAAAGATGATAAAGTTGTCCTTTTGAATAAAGAGACTTTGTGCACACAGTAATTATGGAGTAGAAGGAAATTTTTGTTGAAGGAAAATTTTGAAGCATCACATTAAAACATGATTAATGGGAAACTGGTTTCTGAAATGCTTCATTGAACTATTCTTATTCGCTTTGTGAAACAGGTGTTCAAGGCGATTCTAGAATCAGCGCTTAGTGTGCTAAGTGTCTTGTGCAACTATGTCATCATGTATGCACATGATGTCGATGTCACAAAATTGTACTGTTCACCAATAAACAAATTAATGGAAGCTTGGATTAATAGAAGCTTAGGGACACCGTATTGCACTTATCACTGTATTAGGAACGCCTAGGTTACATGCATAACCCCCATTCCCTGAAGGAGAGAACTAAGACGTATGTAAAGTGATCGAGTAGTGGAAGCCAATGAGCAAGGGACATACATCTCCGTTTCCTCCTTCAAGGTAACCAGGAATGTATTTAGAAGTGCTTCTGGCCAGAGTTATCTGAAAAATGTACGAAAGTAGAATCGTTCCCCATCAGAGATTGAGAGAACAAAAGGGGGTCATAACAACCACCAACCTGTGAGTTGTATGATGGTCAACAAGAGAGGGGCTCTAGCCAGGATGCTAGCTCTGTTGAGGTTATGCCACAAGACAGAGCTTGGCAGAGCTGACTACTCCGCTCAGTCCAATGCCGAAGGGGGGAGGAAGAACCAGACTTTCTGCAGAAAGGTGCTGCAAGCTCCATCCCTTTGTTTCGCTCACGGTTGCTGCCACCACTCAGCACTATAAAGGAAACAGAGCCAACATTGAAGTAGTGATACCTAATGAAGGTGTTGAGTGTTGACCATTAAATATGTTGACAAGTAAGTACCCTTGGCTAACGGCTACGAAGCAGCTATACTGTGCTTAGAATGAGTCCTTAGGGCAAGGTATTTTCACGAGCCTTGCAAGCGAGCTGGATAGCACCACATTCCAGTGAGCTAGAATAGGGGACAGTGTGACCGTAACACTGTCCCAAGTCACTTAAGAAAAGCTGCTGAGAGTTCAGTCCACATAGACCCTAAGGGCTTTGACAGGACAACACAAAACCTTGGCTGGATCTGCCTCTTCCATGGGCAGAGCTTGCAAGGTCACCACCTGGTCCCGAATGGGAACTGAAATGACCTTGATCATGAATCTGAGACTGGGTTTTATCACCACCAGGGAATCTCCAGGCCCGAAATCCAGTGTATGGAGAGTCAGAGCCAGCATAGGTAGTGATGGGTGAAAAGCTTGAGTACTCATCCACAAGTGATGTAATGGGACCAGAAAGCGGTGGCATCTCTATCAAAATGTTTTTTTGTGGTCTACTTGTTAAGTCTGACGTTGCGCTGCGGTTCCGGGTCCTAGCTCTCCACTTTCCCATTGACAGACAATAGTAAAAAACTCTGAAACTTTGATCATCACACCACAAATGCTTTAAATCAGTTTTAACTCAAGCAAAACATTATGTGTAGATTACCAGTAATGTGTAGAGTCAAAGTGTCCTTAAAAATTACATTTATCAAGTGGAAACTGCTGTTCGGAAACGAAAGCGGTAAGATGCCGTTGTTTCACATGGGTGTTTCTCCTCTATCTTGCGCTACAGAACAGCACATTCCACTTTTTTCTTCTGTTCTTTTGTCACATGACCGTTCCACACGACCTATCTTATTTATTTCATTTTAATTTATTTTATCTCATGAGTTTAAGAAAGATCTCATTAGTTTTATTTATTTATTTATTTATTTATTTATTTATTATTATATAGCTCTTTTGACTCAAAAATGTTATTTTTTTAAATCCTTATTTATTTTTTGGTGTGCAATCTTCTTTTTATTTTGATTCCATTTAAAAAAAATAAACAATCCAAGAGTGTGAATACAGTTTTTAAATTGTCTGAAACACTATATGTTACAAACAATACATTAGCGATATGACTTATTGAATAACTGCTTAATTAAAGTCAAGTAACAAGTATAAAAGATATTTAGTTAAAAGTTTTTACATGCCACTGGTAAGCTACTTTTCAATTAAATAACTTAAAGGTAAATTAAAATAAAAACTGCTGTTGTATAATGAAGATGAGAATACACTTTAAAACGCAAGAAACAGAAATACCTTGAAAATGATTTTAACAAAAGTCTTTATTACATCATTCTGTGATCAGTAAAATTCACAGATTATAAACAGTAGAATATTAAAACCCCCACAATGTGGTGTCAGTATAGCTTCAAAAATCTGTAAGTGTAAATAATAATAATAATAATAATAGTAGTAATAATTCACCACCCTTAAGAAATATTTTCATACTGCATTGGTTAATATAAGAAGCAGTCACGTGACTAAACAAAATTCAGTTAATGTTAACCAATGCTGTATGAGCCAGAAACTGAAAAGATTAGTTCTTTTTTTGAGTCCTTCAGGTCCTTTCGTTCTTTTGTCATTAATGATTAGCGGGTTATGCTGGAAAAACCTTGAGGATGCTGCACATGCGCCACTGAACAAATCCCTTTCCGACACGAATTGTTCTTGAACGACACATCACTACAGTGGACTACTAACTGAAATGCTACCCACTGCATCACTGTGCTGAACCCAGACCGAACATGTAACATTACCGATATAAACTCCTCAATCTTATTAGAAAGAAAAGTTTTTGAGCCATTTTTATTAATGAAATTTCTGATAGATTAATAATGATTCAGATAGATTGGAAACAAATGTGAAAATACGCAAGGAAGTACTACATCACTACATCGTACATCATCATGAAAATATCCTACCTACAGTAAAGTGTAGTGTAGGGAGCATGATTTGGGCCTGCGCTGGTTCATCTAGGGCTGGCCAACTTTGAGGAGTTGAGGAGTACATGGTTTTCCAGGTATATCAGGCAATTCTTCAGGATAATATAAGAGTGTCAGCCTCGAAAAGGGGTGATGCAATATGACCCAAAAATAAAGGTGAAAGTCCTTCACGGAGTCCTCCCCTGGATCTGCTGCTTGTTCGGTATTTTATATATGCGCGACTCATGAATCGAGATGTTAGCAAGTTTTTGCTGTCATTCGGGGTTGTTGTTCAGTCCCTTTGTGTCTCCATTTGTAGACTGTTTTCTAGTACACTGGTGAATTTCTAAAGTCTTTGAAATATCTTTGTAAGCCTTTATGCAAATCAATATTTGAAGAGTTTTTACCAGTAAATCACTGTAGACCACACAAATGTATTTTCTTTATGGGAGTCCAAATGTGCTAAACCTTCAGCTTTTTTGAAGTCAACAACTCAATGGCTCACTTATATGGCTAACACATTATAATATCAATATGTTTGTCAAAATCCTTATCGTAGATGAAAGTAAGATCACATTTATATTCATTCAAAAAATTCTAAAAGTCAAATATAAAATATCAAATTAGCATAACATGGTTAAAATGTCAGCACTGACACTGAAGCGATTATCAAATATTCTTCCGGTTATGCCTTATTCTTGCATTCTAAATGTAACTGAAAATTGTGATATAAATAAAGCATTGTCTGCATTATTAAAGGTTAATTTTGTTTCATCATCTGTATCATTACAGATCCACCTGGTAGTGGGTTAAAGTAGGGACCAGCAGGGATGTGGGCAGATTGCATATGTTTATGAAAATAGCTTAAGTTCTGCCCAGCCAAGCATTATCTAGCTAATTTAGAAAATGGCACACTTTCAATTTGCGAAGGAGGCCTAATAACAGAACTTGGTCCATTTCCATGGCAACATATCCGGAGTCATTGAGCGTGACCTTGTAGTCTGATTGAAAAGGGATGGAGAAGGAAGTAGTGTAGCAAGTTTTCAAGTCTTGATATTGAGTTTTGTTGCGTGAGGCCAATACAAAGAATGTTCCAGTGGGTTTACCTTTAATAATGACTAAAGGTCTGAAGCAGCAAAAAATTTACAAGAAATTACTGCAGTATATCTACGCAGATCTCCATTATTTGTTTCACTTTTGTTATAAAATATTGTTTTCAACTGTTTATCTGTTGTTAGTTATTGCAAAATAGACAGAGAGATAGCCACTTCCCTGTCCTATGGATCTTATTGTCAGTTTCTCACACTAGTTATGTTTCTTTACAAGCATGTTAGTGTTGCATTTCTCAATACACTCATAGTGTTTCAGTTCAACTATTCAACCCTTGTGCAAATAGTGTATACTAATGATTCTATTGACCTCATACCCAATCCCCCCCCCCCACCCTTAATATTTTTCTCTTCTGGGGTTTGTCATTGTTACACTCTATAAATAGGTCAGTATCAATATCTGACAGTGCTGGAGATCACTCAAGAACCATTTTCTGTGGTCTTAATCTCCTTGTGGAAAGCTGGCTCTTTTGATGACGTGAAGAGGACGTTAAAGAGCGGCTTGGTGGTGAAACAGGAAAGAAATGGCTCACCACAAATTCTCTCTTTTCCCCACATTTTTGACAAACAGCTCCATGTGATGAGTCACATTCAACATCCATGTTTTTTTTCTATGTGTACTTTGAATTTTGATTATTGCCATCATCTTCTTGCTCTTATTCTTTCTCATTTGACGCAGCGAGCGTCGGAAGGAGCGCAACCACCTTCTTTGCTGAGAAGCCATCAGGAGATTTGTGTAAATCCCAATTCTGGTCGATTTGAACAGGCATTAAGGGTTAGAATATATGTAACTCCTCTCCTCTGGTTGGTAGCCCCTCCCCACTATTGCTCTGTGTAGCTTCTAACTGATGCCCTGCACTTGTCAGCTTCTCTGTATTTTTTGCAATAGTATCTTTTGCAAGATATGTAGCATAATGCGAAGTAGACATTGTGACTCAAAAAGCAAGCAAGTATGCAAGCATCGACAAAGCAACAATATTGAAAAAAGTGACATCAACAGAGCGACCACAAATGCCACTAAGGGTGGCTCATAATTTCTGACTCAGCTGGCCTGGTGGTGACACTCTAGACCTGGTTGATGGGCACCTCCAGGGCCCCTTTGGCTCCAGCTGGCTCTCACAATGTCTGTTTATCGGCTGCATGATGCATTGATGAAGCACAGCTGGCAAATGCGCACAGGCCGATGAAACGCTGATCAGCCTCGCACTCTGTCACATCCCCCCCTCAAGCATTGCCATGAGTTCAAATGAAGGAGAGGAGGTTAGCCATCAGGTGCAAGGTCTGTATTCAGTACTCTGTATGCCGCGTCCTCCTAATCTAACCTGATTATCCACCAGTGTAGCGATACTCTTTTTCTTTATTTAAAAATGGCACCATTAAATTGATTAAAAAAAGAGTCATCAATACTCTGTCTGGGATAGTGGTGAGCTGGATAGGCGATCGCGGCTCTGGAAAGTGCGTAGGGGTACTCGGTTTTCACCCAATTTACCAGTGACGCATGGTGTAGGATGGCTGGTGCATCTGCCATGCTCCAGGTTCACTGGATCCATGCACCCTGTCGTTGACTACTTGTCAGAAAATGGGCAGTCCAGTGCCCGGCACGCTTCTCAGGGGGACAGGAATTGACCCAAATCCCAGTGACTCACTCACTGGGCACCCTCTGGGTCCTTTTGGCTCCTGCAGCATCCACCCGTTGCTCCCGGTGGAGGGAAATAGTTTCGCTTCACTGGCACACTTATCGGTGTGACTCCCTGTTCATCGTTTTATTGCACCCAGCTTGTTGAAGCGCAGTTGGCAAGCGCACACAGGTCGATGAATAGCACCTGGCAATGCTGATCAGCCCCAAACTCCATCACAGTATATATTTATTACACAAGGTGTCCTCTAATCATAATCTAGAGTATAATGTCTGCACAGCATTGACACATATTTATAAGATCCTGTCTGCTCTCTGTGCCTCCAGTAGTGTGCTCCACTGCTCTCTTAGTGAGATGCATCCCACACTATAAAAATATCTGGTCTTTTTTATTGTTTCTATATTGTGCAGTAATGATCAGCTAGTGTTACTAATGATTTCAATCAACCATAACCTTTGTACCCAAGTATACTATATGTACATTGTTAATAAAAGACAGTAAATATTTAACACAGGATCACACAAGCAATCTAAAAAGCATTATAATCACTATTTAATATGAGCAAGCATGCGCATGGAAAGGGTATGACATGAATACAGCTGCACAAGCCCAGTTTAGACTGATGTAAGTGCTGTGTTGTGAGGCTCATTAGATTCTATGCCTGGAGTGTTTGTGTTCTTGTGGGTGGACTGTTAGTAGAATGAATGGAGGTTAACAGAACCACCAGCTCTGTGAAACGTCACTTCTCAGCTCCCAGCATGTATCATGGAGCCTGGTATTAAGCATGGGAATCGATGGAAGTGCGTCAGATGTTGACACACTCTCTCTCATATATTCACCCACACAGAGGGGCTTCAATGGTCTGTGTGCTAAAAGAGAATCATTCGACAGCAGACCTTAAAAAATAATTAGGGAATTTGTTCGTTTTTTTGTTAGAGAGAAATAGTATGGCAAATATTGTGAACAGAATTAATGGCGATACCTAGATAAATGCTGTTGATTGGCTGGCAGGTATAACTACAATAGAATTACTTCATATGTTGTTGAAGCACCCGCTCTATTACAGAACCGTTAAGGACACTCTAGTGGTGAAGGAGTGGAGGTGGGGTATCTTGAACAAATGTTGACTTCCTTCTGGCAGAAACGTGCTAATATTCGATAAGGATCAGTAATTTTCTGAGTACCCCTCGTCCAACCCCACCCTGTGGCTGAAAAGAATCGAGGCGACCCTGAACTGCTAAAGCACTGCAGTGATTAAAAAAGGTATGTGAGGTTCCATTCTGATACTAAAAGCTGCCATGAGGCTACCCTCAAGGTGCCATGACTTGCTGACTTCTAAAACTTAGTAGTAGATGAGGGACCCTTCCGACTCCAAGTTTGAGATCGGCTCCCCCTCTAGGTATCTGCTTGGCCCACAGATCGAAAAGTAATTGTGAAGTCCAAACCAAGTCAGGTCAGAGTGAGGAACTGTACTAAAATATGCCCCCCTCTGTGTGCCACAACCTCCACAGCTTGCTAATCTGCCAGGTGATTTCATAACTGAAACTAAGTAGTACCAGATGAGGTGCCACAAGCTGCCCAGTCTTGCTAGGTAAGGCGCATTTCCAGCAAGAAAAGGGATAGATCCCCTGGCTTAGCCTTCCGAGTAATGTTACGAAACTGAGAGACTAAACCAAAATGATTTTCAAGTTGTTGTTTCTTTTTTTCAAGAGCTAATAGCACAGTTGAAATGGACTATAAAGGGGCACCCTCTGTAGATGCAGGTGATTAACCAAGCAAAATCTGGTGTGCAGATTCAATGTTGACAAAGTTTGTTTTTATATGTTTGAAAGGCTTCTGATGACAACCTACCCAACATTCAGATTTGTTGTTGGGAAAGGTTTTTTGAGTCAGCTTTTGTGGCTGCCCTAATCATGATCGAATGGCTGGAGTAATGATCTGGAGCTATGCCAGATGCAGAGAGGACAGCTTCAAGGTGTTTTAAAAACCTGAATTGTTTAACTGGCTTATTGCTCAAAAAAAGGAGTTCAAAATATGAGTTGGCTTGAGATAATCTGAATTAGAGGAATTGAGATGCAGATTGCAGATGCAGAGTGATTGATGGGAGAGGGGATGTTGAAAAGGTAAAAGAGAGCACCTTAAAAATCCATAGAGGTTTGAGATGCACATTGTTTCGATTGTGTGGGCAATCATGGGTTGTTCATGGCCAGATTTAAGGGTTTGAATACATCTAAAAATAATTTCTAACAAGATTAGAAGTCTGACTGGAACAAGGAAGATTAACATGAATTGGATAGTTCCTAGGATGGGGTGGCGTAGAGAAGTTTATGAAAAATGGAATGCAGCTGAGGTAGCCTTTAATGGAACTCACCTGGAGGCCTTTGGCATGACTGAGGAAGGAAATTAAGAAAATAATAGAGATGAGCAATAAATTGGGGGAGGGGAAAAAGAATGAGTGAAACAAATGCTTTCAATACTGTAATGGAATTGGATGGTTCAGGGAGAAACAGCCTGAAGGATACAACGAAGAAAGATATTTAAAAGGGTTTTATGCAGATGATTTACAGGAATATTAACTTCAAAAAGGGGGCCTTCTGAAGCTGAAGCAGACCTGAATTGTCCTGAATTTCTGAAACATTATACTGGGCAGAGAGTCAGCGATCTGATTTTTATGTCACGGAACATGTATTGTTTTATAGATGAATACTTTAGAACCCGCTTACCAAATAAGTCTATGGATAAAGGGGAGTAGACAGGGGCAATTGGTGTGACAGGTTTTATGGAACTGATTACTGCCTCATGATTGCAATGGATCAGAATGCATGAAAAGGACCAGTCTTTTCCCCCATTGGAAGGCTGCAACCACTAAGGGGTACAATTCAAACAAGGTGGATGATTGTACTTGATCTTTGAAGGATTGGGGCCATGTTGACAAAAACAGGTGGCCTTGAAAAGGTGGCGTCTGCAGAGATGTCTGATGAGTAAAATATTGAAATGTCGTCGTATTGTTTTAGGAAAGAGATCCAAAGGTTTAGCTCAATCCTGCATGCTATCTGCAGAGTTCTTTGAGACCTTGGATATTGGCGGAAAGAGGTGTGGCAGAAATGCTTCTGTTGGTTTTTAGGCTTATTACACAATACATCACAAGGTTAGACAAAGTGAAATTGTGGCTAGATACATAAATTACCATTCAAAGGACTGGGCTTCTGCCCCCCTCTTTAAATTCTCAAGCGCCACCTACCACTGCCTTTCTCAGTCATAAACATGTGACCAAATGAGCCAATCACAGCAGTTTGACGTTTCTGCGTTTCTTGAAAACTGACAGCGTTTTTTTTTTTTTTTCAGCTGGTTTGTAAGGTCACATTAGCACTCTTGTACTTAAAATGGAAAAATTAAAGATTCGATTCATACACACCAGACGCATAGACATATGAAGGCCTTAATTTGTTTATTTTGTATATTTGCATCCATTTGTGTACTCCAAACTATTGAAATGCTAGCGAGTGTAAATGTTTGCACATATGTCAATGATGTGCCATCAATTTATCCGAGTTGTTATGGCAATGCAACCATTACTGTGACTTTAACCTAAAGAAAATAAATAATAGCCGAAAATCAGTTGCAGAGGCAGTTGCAGATGAGAAGCATCAAAGTATCCATATCACACTGGGATTTGTGTTTCAGGCAGAGCTTTTATTCTCTCCCTCTAAACACTAGTGAACTTCTACTGTGTCTCTGTTTCATTTTAGATTTGTGTGATTGTCCAAAATTTCCAATTTAAACTTAGCAGAAACTGTGCTTTTCTTGGATTCTGTTTTACATTTACAGAAGTCTCTTCTACATATATATATATATAGGGAAAGCTGACAGAAAAAATGTGTTCATTCAAATATAAGTCGCTTTGGATAAAAGCGTCTGCCAAATGCATAAATGCAAATGTCCTGTTTGTCATAGATTGAATTAACATGTCTTCTTTAGGTAATGCATGCGGCCCATTCAGAGTCTTAAAGGAGTCAGCCATTTTGAATTGATGACAGATCAGGGCAAGATATCAACTTGAGCCATTATCCTCAAAGGGGTAGTGTCAGAACCTTCTTCCCAGACTCTCTGCCTCAGAGCACCACAGGTAAACAATATTACTGGCATACCCTCTCGGCTCTAATCTCTCAAACTCAAGCACACCAGTGTTAAAAGAGGTGCAGATGGGGTTATTTGTGTAAAAATGGCGAATGAAGGAACTTTACCAAACAGAAATGCAAAATCCTCATGTGTTTACCTCAAACCAAGTGATTCTTGAAATCCACGAAGCATCCAAAAAGGCTTTTATGAGGTAGCCTCCCTCTTCAACTTTATGAATGACTAGGAGCTGAGTTTATTGTATTTGAAGTCAGATTAATAATTTCTCTGTTTAACCAACAATGTCTGACAGATTTGCTCAGCGTGAGCCAGCTGCTTCTACTGACAGTGTTTGTGGAGAGGCACAATCATTGAGAAATATGTTGCATTCCAACAAACACTGATGACTGGCTGGCTATTCATCACACTTCACTTCATTCCTTGGCAGATGCTTTGCAGGACAAGCTTTTCAGACATGTTTTTTATGGTTACAATGGGCATCAATCTTTATTCTACTGCAAGTGCTTGTGCTAGATATATTGGTTATTCAAAAAAAGGTAGATACCATCAAGCTATCAGTGATCCTATGTAGTCATCAGAAATACAGTCTTTTTTTTATAAATTCTGAGGAATCAAAGCATTGATTCAGGGGCTAAATTAGACCATTAAATACACACACTTTTTTTTATTTACACTGTAAATCCAAAAAGTTGCCCAAGTAAACGTATGAGTGGGGAGAAAGGAGTTCACAACAGGAAGTTTTATTTACAACAAGCTCATTTGGACAGACATACATGGCTCAAAAAATAAAGGGAAAACTAAAATAACACATATAGATCTTAATGAATGAAAAAAAATGCATTATTAAACACTTAGCTCTTTAAATAGTTGATTTTGCTGATGACTAAATCACACAAAATAATCAGTAATTGACGTCTTTGCTGACTACTTAACAACACTGTTAAATACACCCCCCTCCTCCTTGCCCCTTACAGATAGTACCTATTGCAGTACTATAGACACATTTAGAAATAAAACTGAAAACTCACTGTTTCACCTAAAATCTATTTGTTGTTTTATTAGTCTAATGCTTTTTATTCGTGTATATTATTGTTTTGACATTTCAAGAATATAATTTTCAATCGATGGTAAAATGAAAATGATATTTTGTCTTGATCATGACTGACAACATATCAGGTGGCTCAGGAACCATTTTCCATTACATTAGCTACTCTAAGTCTACCCTGTCATTTAAATGTATTCAATTTTTTGTATGTTTTATACAGCTAAAAGTCCCTGGGGTCAAATTGACCACACGAAAACCTGATGTTACAAAATATGTACAAGCCATTGAAAAATAATATCATGCAAGTTTTATGTTTACCATGTTCTCCCTATTAAATTAAGGTAATGAATTCAATCTGAAAAAACTATAAAAAAAATGTACATATGTTAAATATTAAACACAGGGCATTGACAAAGTTAATCTCCAGAGCTACGATCATCAAAAATCTCTAACTTGAGCTTTCTTTTTTTATATCTTTTAAACTGTTTGGCAGTCGTGGCCTAGTGGATAGGGTGATTGACTGGAGGTCAAAAGGTTGCTGATTCGATCCCCAGCTCCACTAGGAGTTGAAGATGGGATGAGTGTTGAAATCTCTCCCTCCTGAGACAACCATGACTGTGGTGACCTGGAGCAAGTCACCAGTTACCACAGCCATAGCTGCCCACTGCTCCCTGCTGTGTGTTTGCACTTGGATGGGTTAAATGCAGAGCACAGATTTTTTTGTATGGGTCATCCGACTCGTGGTCGTAACGTCACTTTCATTTTTACAACTGGTAGCCTCTGGAGTCAAGAACACCTTGAACAAGACTAGAGAGTTTAGAGACCAAGACCCAGCCGTGGTCAGACAGTACAGAGACCAAAAAAGACCAAGACCAACACATGCTAAGCAGAAACCAAAAACAATTACTTTTCTTTAATGTTATGTAAACAGACATTGCTGTAATTTTAATTATTACACTCTTTTTTCTGTTATTTTGTCTATTAAGCAACAATCACTCAATTAAGTCCTTTCAAATAGTATTAGGTGCAGTTCTCTCCTATGACCATTTTATGAGAACGTGAATGTGCCAAGAAGATGTCCATATTAAGTTAAATCATTTATTAGTATGGCTGTGTTGGTTTCATCCTGTAAATAAGGTTCACAAGTTACACGTTTTAGAGGAATTATAATTAAATAAAACCTTCTGTACAAATGACCTTTCATGCCTACTGCAAACATTTCAGTGTTTCCATTATAACCCAGTTACTACTTAAGGCATTTTTAGATTTGGACATTTGTATAACGTTGTTTGAGAAATATCAGTTAAATCCTGTAAAAGGTTTTCTTACCTCTGGCAATGCTTTCACTTGGTCTGATGAACGAAAACATTGTTGTGCAGAAGTATGGAAGTTTAAAATTCTTTTTGCTCCGTAAAGCTAAAGTGAATAACTGCCTATTTATTTGGCTTTTAAATTGTTCTCAGAAACTGTAGTGAATTGCAACTACATTTATTGTTTCATGAAAGCGTTTGCAGCTTGCTTTTGGTTCTCGGATAAAAATCACCAACGCATCTGTGAGATACCGAGATCACCGAGTCAAGACTGAGACGAGACCACAGAGAGTCAAGACAGAGACTAGAAAAAAACGAGACCAGTTTTGAGCTCTAAAGCCCCTTCAATACTCTGGAGTTACACCAGCCCCAGAGTTTGCTGATCTTTTGTAAAATGAGTCACATGGTTGTTTACTAAATGTAAAGTACCTTAAGTACCAAATACAAAGGTAAAAATATATCTGTTTGGCTTAGATTTGTAATCCTACGTATTACATTCGCATTTTTGAATTATGACACTGATCCGCTACTTTTAGAACAACCTTGGTTGCGCTTTATAATATTTTTGGAGCTTATCTGCTCAAATCACCTCCTACTTTCATTGCATTTTGACGTGGATATCTCATTATATATTTCAAGGAAAGCATATGGGATTTAAACAATGTATTCTGACAAAAGATTCTTTTTAGGTCACCCACTGTATAAAAGGCAGCAGCAACTTTGAAAAACTTTGCTCACTGATATAAATAACATAGTGATGAATTTGCCTGGGAACCTGTTCCATGCTCATGAGAAAGCGTAGACCTTGTAAAATCATATATAGATTTATTTCTGTCCTCGGGGCGAGACCGAAACAAACAAGATGATTGAGCACTGATGAGTGTCTTAAAAGGCCACGGATGAGAAAATTAAACTGACAATAACAACGATATGATCATAAAAGTCTTTTATAAACACACCATTATTCATTTTTCTTTTCATCAGCTGTTAAATTGGAAGTCATCACTTCCCTGATTAGATGAGCTGCTTACATTCTTTTCTTCAGTTTAGATTTTGGAGCAATTTACATCTTACTGATTTTTCATTGCTTTGTAGATTAAGAAGCAACATTGAAACGTCTACTTTGATGAAATGCAATTACATTTTTTTTATACCCATGGTTTTTAAAAGGTCTTTCTTTTCTTTTTGTCTTTAAATGTTTTCATTTTATAAAAATGCTTTCATTTTATCTAGATTAGGTAGATATGTAATTAAGATGCCCTTTGATAAATTCACGTGTACACTGAATTTGCCTAGAGTTGCAGGATAGAATATAATGGCAAAACTTGCTAGGTGAGGTGTCAAGGGAATGGACACATTTGGGGGAAACATCTTCAAATAAAGATGAGCTTGTGCTTCTTTTCTATTATATTACTGCCCATGTCTCCATCCAGAGGTTCACGTTAATTTTATGCACAAAACTGGAAAATTGCTTAAAATATTTGTGAATAAAACATCATTTTCATCCAGCGACTCTAAGAGAGCAAAATATTCACTTCCTGATAAACGGGGGGAAAATATCAAAAGAAAAAATGAAAGCTACTGCATTAGGAGAAGGCTTTTTTTTCTCCTATATATAATATAATATAATAACTTACTTAGAATACCCGGATGAAATATGCACAGTCGTGTCATCTTACTTGTGGAGGCAGCGAGACGTCTCTTTGGGAATGTAGCCAGTCAAGACAGTTAGTCAAAGTTTATGCAATTGTTTTATCAGAAAATGTTTATCCTCCTCAACTGTGCATATCTTCTTTTATGTGCATTTGCAGATTTTTTCATGCAATATTCCAAAATGTGCACTAAAAAGCTGGATGGAAACGCAGCTATTAATTAACCACCACTACACCACTACATTGAATAACCCGCCATAACCCAAAAAAGTCCCCACTTGGACTAAGCAAATAGGTACGAGCCTCCTGTTGGTTCCACATAATCCACAAAAACTGTCAAAAAATATTTTTAAAAATGGAAGGAGAGTGGGGACTCATTATTTTCAATAGTGAAAGTAGGAGCATTACCATAAGCTCACAAAGGTAAGGGACTGAAAGGCTACCAGAAGAAAGGCCTCAGTTTGCAATGGTGCTTAGAGATTGGACTCTGGAGCAATGGAGTGTGGTCATGTGATCAGATGAGTCCAGTTTGTTCTGTTCCAGAGTGAAGGACACATCAGAATAAGAAGAGAGGCAGATGATGCACATATTATGTGTAGTCCCTACAAGGTTGTGGAGCAGATCTGGGGTTCCTGTAGAGGCTCAGGTCTAGGTTCAGCAGTACTATGTCCTCAAACGATGAGGGCAGCTGACTTCCTGAAAATTCGGAATGACTGGATTACTCCAACAATGAATTTGCGGTACATCAGATGCACTCTGCGGCAAAAACTGAGCAGTTTGCAGTTTGACAAAAATGTGGCGAAAAGAGAAGTTGTCCGCTATTTCTTTCCTGTTTTCTGTATGAAGTCGCCATGAAAATGTGGGATGAGTGGGATGAGTTCTTTTAAATCCTACTAACAACAGAGCTAGCTTTCATTGGTTGTTCCCATGGAGGAAAACTAATCCAATATGGAAGTCTAAATGTGTGATGTCCCGTTGGCACCCATGCTTTTTTTGATCAAGGTGCATTGTCGCACTAAACTCACCCTGAAAATGCAGGTCGGTGTGTATTGGCCGTTAAGGCAGTTTCAGAGAGCATGATTTTTGGCGAGACAACTGTCGCAGGCAGGTTGTGCACTATTTGACATGCTAAAAATCCGGTGCTGTCGGCAAGTCACAATCAGGTGAAATGTATTCTGAATTAAAAAAAAAACACATCTGTGGTTACCGGCAGCCAATGAGAGAGCAGCATCCAGGTCAACTGAAGTTGGGGAAAACACAAATGCATAGACGCCAATAAAAACAGCGGTTCTTTTTGAACCCAAGAGATTAAATAAAACTTGCAATAAACTCTCTCTTTTTTTTAAATAATAATCCTAATTTTGCGCTTTAGTCTGGCGAAAATGATTGTTTTAAAATCATTTTGAGATGTTCTCTACGATTCTGTCTTAAGTAATGAAGCGTGAAATTCTCTTGCTTATCCATCGTGCGGTGTAAATTCAGCTGGATCTTGCCCAAGATCCTGTCCTGGGTCCTGCACCATTGATTGGCTAGTTTGCTCAAATACTAAGCTCAGGGTACTATGAAAGGATCTTGGATTTGATCAATATTTTTTGCTCTGGTTACTTATGCCACACAGCTAACTTGCTCTGGAGCAGGTTATGTTCTGGATTAGAGATTGCACACTTACAATGGTCCAATAAGTATAAAAGCATAACAATGTTAAATGTTTTAAAAGTAATATTTAAGTGACTTAACACACCAGCGTCACTTTTTCTTCCCAACACGGTGGATATTTCACTACGCAAATTGTTTGACGAGCGTCAAACAATTTAAGGCTGGTTGTTCTGTCTGATTTCCATCCTTCACATTAATTTTAAGCTCCAAAGCGTGCATTATTTTGATACGTTTTTTCAGCACATGTCTGTGTTTGTTCTTTAACACCCCTCAATTTGGAGTGCAGCACAAGTGTGTGTTGTTATACTTTACAGATCCTCTCATTAATTTACCTGTGTCATCTCATCTGTTGTTCATTACAAGCCTTTAAACCAGAAGCCAAATCCTTGTTCCCGGCAACGCGAGAACTTGTTCATTTCACTTTCTGTAAGAGAATCAATGCAGTAAAGAATAAAGATAAAGAACCTGACATTTACATCCAAATGCATTCATCACTGTGATGCGTTTAAATAGTGCTGCCTTCAAAGCTAAATTGTTGTATTCACAGGTACTAACACATGCGCTGTCAATATCCCCATGAGATATTAGCTAGAAAACTGGTGTCATTTTTGACATCTGAAACTGTCATTGCTCCTCACAAAGCAACTTTAGGTGGTAGTACAGTGTTAAAATATGTTATGTGGGATATGTACAACATTTTGTATTCAAAGTTTAGAAAATAGGCGGCACGGTGGTGCAGTGGGTAGCACTATGGCCTTCCAGTTAGAAGGTTGTCGGTTCAAGGCTCAGCTGTGACCTTCCTGGAAGTTGTTTGCATCTTCTCCCTGTGCTTGCGTGGGTTTCCTCCAGGTACTCCGGTTTCCTCCAAAACAAGTGGTTAGGTTTATTGAATTCCCCATAGGTGTGAATGTTGCCCTGCGATGGACTGGCAACCTGTCCAGGGTGTACCCCCACCTCTCACCCAATGTGTGCTGGAGATAGGCACCGGCAGACCCTAATGACCCTGAAAGGGAATAAGCGGGTTTGAAAATGGATGAATGAAAAAGCTTAGAAAATTCTTATAATATATACATAAAATGGCATTACTTAACAAAGAAAAACCCTCCTCATTTCATGCTGTCAGCAATGGCTGAAGAGAAATGTCACAAAATCTGAGAGACAAAAAAATAATTTCTTTACACAAAGTACGGAGGTTAACATCACAACATGAGCATCTTCTGATAAGAAGTGTTAGCATGCAAGCTCACAGCAGTTGGCTAAAGCAGTAGAAAGGCAAATTGGATCGACCATTTCCTGTGATGGCCCACACATGCAGAGAAATGCTATGCATGGGTATCACCCAAAAAGAAAGTCTTCTAAAGCCCATTTACACAAAATGAGCATGGAGTGATAAGACATCCCTGTATGGCATCATAAAGGTGAGGATTTGTGAAGAAAAATGCATGCTGCCCACAGCGAATCATGGTGGTGGCAGAGTCATTATGTGGGGCTGCATTCCATTCATAGTGTCATGAACTCACTCCTCTATACTGAAGGAGGAGAGTGCACTTTTCCAACACTACAATGATTCAAAACACACATCTACAGCAACTGTTGTATTTCTAAAGAAGAACAGGGTGTAGGTGATCGCACGGCCAAATGCATCTCCTGATCTGAACCCAATCGAACTCCTGTGGGAAATTCTGAAATGACAAGTTGAGCTTCTCTCTCCATCAAGAGTTTATTCCTAAAGAATGAAGAAAGATATTGATCAGCTCATGATCAGATCTTTTGCAGTGTTCAAAGGCGTCTACAAAAATGCTGAAATAATTCAGTAATCCTAGTTCAGAAAAACTGGAAAAGTTTGCTACTGCAAATTTAGTTACTATGGTTACTAATAGCAGTGGATTAATATTGCAAAGTGGATAAAACAAACCGGTTTTTGTATGAAGACCTGCTGAGAAAATATCCGAATAAATTTGTGCTTACTGGGGAAACATGTTATAATATATCAAGGCTGAACAACCCTGTATTATTTATGTAAATTTGCTCTGTTTGTGCAATATGAACTTCAGAAAGACAATTTATTAAGCAAAATTAATAATGTAAAACTTTGGGTTAAGTTGTGTGTATATTTATATATATAATGGAAATTTGATCACGTCCAAGGTGAAAGTAAATACACAGGGAAAACTATGAATTGGGCAGAAATGTTAGAGGAGGGTGGGACATTGCGTGTTACAAAAAGCCAGGGAAGAAAGTCACTTTTTTGCAAATGTATACAACAAAGATAGAAAATTAACGGTAAACAAAAATGCCTCCATGTGCCAGCAACGCTTTTACAGATATTATTAAATAAAAAGCAACAAATGAAACACGATCGTTCTTCAGACAGCTGTTTCTGGTTTCAGGACCCCTAAGTGCCCGTAACTGCCTGTCTTAAATCCCTCTCTTCCTGCTCTAATCGGCACGCTGCTAAAGAAGATCATGTCCACCTTGATACAATTGTTTATTTTATTGTTTTATTTAAAGTGATTTATTTTGTAGATGTGTCTTGATGTTTGATTAAGCAAAATAAAGTGAATTCTATGAACGTCCATCATTTATCTGTTCATGCGATCCATACAGAGAACGATTAATAAATAGTATTATATAAAAATGTGTAACTATATACATATTCCCCTTTTCAACATACTTCACTGTTGGCACTTTACAGTCAGACAAAGGCAAGACTTAAAGCTATACCTCCAAATCCAGACCTATTCATCGGATTATATATATTTTTTAATTTATCCCAAACTATTTTTTTTTTACCAGTAGTTGCATACACAATACATAGGGTAAACAACATTTATTATAATAAATTTTAAAAGCACAAATGTCAAACGTCCTCAAGTCACATAAATTAGTGCATCAATGTGAAGTGGACTGGAGACAATATGGCACTGCTCGAGTGTAATAGGTTTCTTTGATGGCTGCCTCCAGGTTTTGTGCACATGTTTGTCATTGTTTGTCAATCAAGCACAATAATAACACAGTCAACAAACCATCTTTTGGCACTTAATACGGAAAACAGTTTTTATTATTTGACATATAGGCTTTCAGTTCGGCTTCTTTTAGTTGAAGGTATTGCATCAAAAGCTGCAAATGAGATTCTCACACATTCTATTTTTAGCACCTCATGTAGTGAATCACAGGTACAAAGTTACTATCCCCAAGATGAATTCACGCTCAACTTTTAGTGTGAATTTCTTTTTTAGCTGAAGGTTTTTTGTGCAAAATTAAAACCTTGTGAATTGTTTTGAGGATCCACTGTGATAAATAAACTGTGATTAAATTGTTAACTGTAAAGCAAATACTTATATTAAATTTATATTTATAACTATTTATTTATTTATTTGATACTTGTTCTAATCCCAAAGTTAATAAAAACATGACGTGCATGAAAAAGTTTTAATCGTAAGATATTTCAAAAAGAAAATTCAGCTTTTGATCATGAGTGCACCTTTTATCCTCCTGGAATTGAACTCTCGATCCTGGGATTGCTTCCTGTGAGATTTATTGCCAGAGCCACACAATTATCCACTGAGTTTTCCCATATAAGCTCATTCTGTCCATAGGCTGCCATTTTCCTTTCCTATCCACAGTCCTTCACACTGACCCTGCCTCACCTCAAGTGATTTCCCATCTCTCTGTAGTCTCAATCCCGCTTTCCCTTCCTCCCTGGAGATGCAGCTTGACTCCTTCAGCTCCATTTTAGTCACCACTCAAGGGCAGGAAACATACACACTTTGAAGAATCTGCCATGTCATTCAGTCTTGGAGTCTGTCTTTGCGCACGCCGTGATCTGATTTGATGCCTGGAGGGAAATTGCTGCCACATAAACTGAGGTCTGTGAAGACACGGAGACCATCATGACCAGTTTTCCTTCCCTTTTTCCATTTCCTTACATTGCAGCATTGATATTTTGTTTTCTTGAAATTAATTTAAAGAAACACCCAACTTCAACCAGGATGAATTTAAAACACATGTTTTACTTTTTTACATAATGTAAATGTGTTTATGGTTGTATTACAAAAAAAAGTAAATGCTTGTTTGTCTACATACTACATGTACGTTTAAATTTAAAAGGTGTATGTCTATGTAATTGTTTTTCCTTCTTTTTTGGAAGATGTAACCCCAGCGCAAAACAATCATGGCAGCAGATAAATGCATCACATTTTGTAACTGTGGTCGAAAAAAATAGCAATTGCTTCCCCTGAGAACCTGTATCTTTCATGCATACGTGTCGGGAAAGGCTGATGGATTTATTTTCCTAACAAAGTGCTCATCTAACAATTTGCACAGAAATGTCGTCAAGATTAATATGAACAAAAAGTAAAGCCAGGAAGAAACTGTGAATTCAGTGTTACCAACGTTGGTGTGTTACGTCACTTAAATCATGTTATCACTGAAAGTAAAAATGCGATCTCTAACCAACAACATAAACTGCTCTGGAGCAGGTTAGCCGTGTGGCATAAGTAGCCAGGGTTCCGATGATTGATTAAATCCTAGATCCTGTCATGGTGCCCTGAACCCAGGATGGGTGCAAACTGATTTTAAACTTCCCTGGCTAGCCAGTTAATCTGGCTTCATGATTTTTTGCGTCTGAATGTGAGTTAATATATAATCAGTCAACTGCCTGCTGTAGTCATAGTTATTTCTCCCCTACAGAAAGACTAGTTTGGTTTGATCCCCTCGTGGGTGATTCTTTTGTACTGTTGAGTTCTTAATAAAAATCTTTTTTTTTTTACCTCAAGCTCTCGCTCACAAGTTTATTCTTAACAATAAACTCAGTTTAATGTGCAAAGCTGCAGTCTTCCAAAATCCTTTAACACAACTAAAACATTCCTTCTTTCGTATCTCATACACTGGCAGCCTTTGGGGGCTACCCACAAATGGAGTGTTTTGTTCAAAGCATTATCAGATAACAGAAGACTGTAAATCAAGCCCTAAGGGACCCCCAAAAATTCCCGCAGCCCCCAACAAAGACAACATACATTGGCTGGTATTATGTAAAATAAGTTTGTGATTAACAGAGAATTGCTTATTAAGATAGACAATCATAAATTTTAAATATCAAATATAAAGTCAAACACATAACTTTTGGCCGTTTTTAAATAGTCATGTGGGAAAAGCAAAGTTTACAAAGATGTTAAATTTGTAATAATACAAAAATAAAAAATAAAATGAAAATGTAATCCTACAATGGCAATTTTGAACCCGATCTGAAATTTCATTTACCGTATTTTTCGGCTCATAAGACGCACCGGCACATAAGACGCACCCAATTTTAAAACAGGAAGATCTAGAAAAAAAAGATTCTGAACCAAATACTGTTGTAAAATATTTTATATCAACTGTGTAAAAGTTAACAGCCAAACATGTAACATGAACAGACAGTAAACAGTAAAAGTAACAAAAAAAAAAGGCTGTAATGTTTTACTTTGCCCCCACTAATCATTCTAAAGTTCACCATTCGTTATCACTATCACTGTTCCAGTGCAGCATTGCCCCCACATTAGTTATACCGTAATAGCCAGTAACATTGTCACTACATTACTAATAATAGCTAGTAACATTGTCACTACATTACTAATAATAGCTAGTAACATTGTCACTACATTACTAATAGCCAGTAACATTGTCACTACATTACTAATAATAGCCAGTAACATTGTCACTACATTACTAATAATAGCCAGTAACATTGTCACCACATTACTAATAATAGCCAGTAACATTGTCACTACATTACTAATAATAGCCAGTAACATTGTCACTACATTACTAATAATAGCCAGTAACATTGTCACTACATTACTAATAATAGCTAGTAACATTGTCACTACATTATTAATAATAGCCAGTAACATTGTCACTACATTACTAATAATAGCCAGTAACATTGTCACTACATTACTAATAATAGCCAGAACATTGTCACTACATTACTAATAATAGCCAGTAACATTGTCACTACATTACTAATAATATCTAGTAAGATTGCCCCCCACATTAGTAATAATACAGTGGTTCTCAAACTTTTTTAGTCGAGCCCCCCTTTAAAAGAATCTGGGCACCCCCAGATGTAAAATAATAATTATTTAATAATTAATTAATAATTATTTTAATGTAAAATAAATGTAACTACTCCTTAATGTTAAATAACTCATTATTTATAGCGTATTCAAGTGACAATTCGGTTGCATGTGAGATGTACCGTTGAGAGATGATTTGAGTTTATTAAAGAAGAGTTTCAGTCATTGAGAACGTTTTGTTTTCCTCACACAAGCGAGAGAGAGAGAGAGAGAGAGAGAGAGAGAGAGAGAGAGAGAGCGCTCGCTGTGCATCTGTGCACCTTTAATTTTTGTCAGCTTATGAAAACCCACATAACTCCATTAATGAAGGATCTAACTGTCCAAGTTTCTGAAACTGTCCAAGTAAATGCTTAGCGGAAAAAAAACCCTCACAGACTGAAGACGATGCAGATCGATCATCATCTTATAGTCAGGCTCAAAAATATTGCAGATAAACTTTTAGCTGTGCCCATTTCACATCTTGAAATGTATTTTAGCGTGAGAAATCCGGTTTGTAGCGTGAGAGATCACTCAAATGCGAGAACGTTCAATGTGTGCTCTGAAGTTTCGCTTGTGAGTATGGATGCGGAAGCACCGCCCCGCTGCGGCCAAAGGCATTGTGGGAAATGTAGTTTTTTTCCCGTTTTCGTTACGACCGCGCTATGGCAGAGATGGGTGTACAAATATGGCCGCGGCTTCGGCCTAGCACCGTAGCTCCGGAGCTCTTACGCCTCTCATACGGCCGTGACCGGACTTCGCGGCGCTCTGCATTCGGTCGATAAGACGCACCAACTTTTCCCCCTCAGTTTTGGGGAAGAAAAAGTGCGTCTTATGAGCCGAAAAATACGGTAGTTAATGATAAATGTTAAATTTGCAAAACTTCCACATTTTATTAACAAAGTCAACACATTGCTTAACATGCCATATGCTTCAAGATAAGATGGAGTTTGGAGATGGACAGAAACCCTGGAGGAGGACTTCATTAAAGTACGACATGAGCAAAAGTGGCCTTTTTTTTAGAACTTTTTGCAAAATATCTGACTTCCTGTCGATTGTGGAAATGAGGTCCATATCACTTATATTTACGTTTTGGTACCATACAAATGTATGCCAAATGACACATATGACAAACTGAGAGTGCACCTTAAATGGGAAATGCAAAACAATAATCCTCTAAATAATTACAATTACATGTAACTTTGGTTAAAAATAAATAAAAAAAAAATAAACTGATCATTTAGAATAAAAATCCTTGTGCCCCAATCAGGAGCTGTACAGAGTAAGATAACAGCCGAATAAATTAAAAATGTTAAAACTCAACATTTTATCGCTGAGGGAGCTGGAGAATGAGCCTAAAAAGTGGAGTGTTCCTTTGAGGCCAGATGATCCCTGTAACAGGATGTGCTGAAAGGCAACCTGTAAGGACAAGGGCTGTGGAGGTCAGAACAGACAGAAAGCGGCTGTTTGTTTGTCAGGACACTTGTTTGTGAGCCTACCCATTATCCTCCTCATTAATTCCGATGGTAAATAGCCTGGCTCAACTGGGAAGGTTAAAGCGTCCTTGCACTTTTCTCCAAACACAGTGTTGGAACCTTTAGAGACTCCACACTTTATACTTTTGTTGTTGTGAACTTTCATAAGTTGGAACTTTCAAGAGATTAATCACAGATTTCAACTGTTCATTATTTTCTCAAATTCTTCTTTGCTGTGTTTTGACAGTCCTTGGGGTCTGTGTGGGATGTGTCCCTTTTCTGAACTGATACATAATGAAAGATGACGCCATGCTATTGGTTATCCCTCAAGTGAACCCTACCTGTGTGCTTCTTCATGCCTTTAGATTTCATGATTCATTATATCACTAAGCAAAGTGTACTACATACTATTCTCATTGCAAATTTAAGAACATTTAGAATATTTATAAAATCCACATAAAACACTGATAAAAAGGAATTTACTGCTTGTCCCCAGTTTCTGATGCTACACTTGACCATACAATATAATGATTAAGATCTTAAAACAAAAACTTCCTTTTGGATTGATAAACAAATATGTATATTATATTTGTTTGTTTCAAATACATCTATTTACAAAAATACTTTCTTAGATTAAAAAAAGTGTTTTGTCCTCAACATGTCCCCATTTCACTCAATCCTGTTACCCTAACCCATTCCTCTCTTGAAAAAAAGGGGAATATTATTTAGCAGGAAGTTGCATCACTTAGATATTCAGAGGGCCATGGGCAAATGTAAGTTCCCCCAGTTTTTTATTTACATATTTGATGATTTTGTTATGATATCATGGAGTGTCATTTAAAAAATACTATCCTGTTACTCAAATTGATTTATTTAATAATGCATATATTTGGTAAATAACTGAATTTGCAGAATTTCCTGGTTCTGGTTTCCAGGTTCCTTGTGTCTATTTACCAAGTATTTGCTAATTCTTTGCTATGAACTGTTACTGTCAGTCCTGTAACTAAAATAAAAAGAGGTTTGGTAAGAAAAAATTGGACCCATTCTAATAAAACATTTAAAAAGTTACTTAAGAGAGATCATTACCCATTTGGAATAGTTATGTATGTATGCTATTTGAATCTGTTTTGAAATTAATTAAAACAATAACGTTTTTGAAAAGCTACAATAAGCAAATGGCACTCATTTGGTGGAATGGCTCATAAAGTACTTATAGTATTTTTTTTTTCTTCAAATATTCATATTGTCTTTAAACAGGATAATCTTACAGTTATTAATTAACTTCAGCTTTTCTTCGTTACATATTTTAAAAAGCCAATTTAAAGGCCTCTACATCCTGATCTGAATTTTGATTCGCACAATGTGATTCATCCAATTGTGATTCAGGCTTCTTAGCAGGGTGATCTTCCTCTGGGTTGAGAAAATATTGATGAAATGATGCCTGAAGATGCCGTTTGCCATTGACTCCCGAATCCAAGGGAATATTGCGTCACAAATCCTCTTTTTTCCACCTCTTTGTAACTTTTATGGCGTTTGTCAAACAGCTCCCTGTGATTAGCCACCAACATTACAAACTGCACGACATCCATGATTTTTTTTGTCTATTTTCTTCTCTGTCGTTGACTTCCTCTTCCTGCTCATCTTCTTCTTTCCTGTTTTCAGTCGCTAGGAAAATGTGGGATGAGCTCTTTTACATCTTTCCCAAAAGAAATATGGTGGTGAGATGTGGTTAATTCTGAGGGGGTGATTGAGTGCATTTGGCAGTGGAATCTTTTCAGGGTTGAAGGAAACATGAAAAAGAAACACTTTAAGGAGATTTTGAAGAACATAATAATGACCCAAAGCATTCCTCACTTCTGGTGAAGAAATAATTGAGCAAAGTAAGTGTTGACCACCCTGAACAAAGCCCACACTTGAATCATTTAGAAAACATGTGGGCCAAAAATATGGAAGAGCTTGAGAGATCTGCCCGGGAAGCATGGGCTACCTCTGGAAACATGCTTGAGACTTATTAAGAACTACGCAGGGGTCCCCAAGTTCAGTTCTGGAGGATTCAATCTGTCCTGCACAATTTAACTCCAACTTATCTCAACTCACCTACCTGGAAGTTTTTAGTAGTACGACCATAACTAGTTTCTTCATGTGTGTTTGATTAGGGTTGGAGCTAAATTCTGCTAGACACCCACCCTCCACGACCGAGCGTAGTGATCCCAGGATTCAATATTAACTATTAACCTCAGAAGGATAATCATTTTGATTTTTGTTCGTAATACATTTATTTCTTCTTGATTTATAAGCACTACAATGTTCCTGATGTAAAAGAAAAAAAAAATTTGTAATCCCGTTTTCTGGTTGATTTCTGAAATAGAACAGGAAATGCATCAATGACAGGAAGTACAATCAGAAACAGGAAGTTACAAGCTCTATAAGAGAAGTTGATGAAAGGCATTTATTCTCTTATGCATCGGACTCTTGAGGGTCTGGTTGCTCCTTTTTTTCTTCGTCTCCTCCTCCTATCTCATAGTAGTGCTGTGGTTTGCTGACTTATGTTTAAGATAAATAAAGCCATTTTTTCTATTAAATATTCTTAAACCCTGCTTTCAGCATCTTCTTACTTGGCTTAGAATTAATTTCCACTAACACTAAATAAACTATTATGTTTAAGAATCCATCTTCTGTTAAACATAATTTGGGAAATGTTTAAAAAAGGGGCAATTTCACAGGGGGCTAATAATTGTGTTTTCAACTGTAACCATGTAAATGCAACAAGAGAAACTGTAGTATCTGCTGTCCGGTAACTGACTGGTTCGAGGCTTGCCGGTGACCCTCCAGGAAGTAGTTTGCATGTTCTCCTTGTGCTTCCATGAGTTTCCAGGTACTCTGGTTTCAACCACAATCCCAAAAGCATGTGGGAATCTAAATTCCCCTTTAGGCCTGTGATGGACTAGTGACCTGTCCAGGGTGTAGCCCCACCTCTTGCCCAATGTCGGCTGGAAATCACTGGCTGACCCCAAAAAAGTGAACTACACACTTTGTACATATTTATATGTTTTCACCTGACACAAAGACAATTTCCTTGTACTGGAAAGTGCTATTGCTAACCCCATTTCTATATATCTATATGTTAAAGTTTTTTTTTTTTTTTTTTATCCTCAGAAGAAATTCGATTTATCAGAGATGCTCTATGAATGACACCAGACAAATTTGTGGTTGGCTTAGACTCAGAAACTTGGTGAACTTGTTAAGAAAGACAGATGGGCTCTGGCTGGAGTTTATATGTGCCTGTGATGCAGCAGACATTAAAAGCAGGAATAGTTTCTTTACTGTGCATCTGAAACTTTCCTCATTTTTTCCATGCTATAGGGAAAAAGGTCAATGTGCACAAACAATGCAATCAATGGCCCCAAGATAAACAGATTCCAGAAACAGCTCATCAGTAATTCAGATTTTACTTTACATGGTTTATTTGATGCTCTAGTTGTGTCAGTTTTATGGAAGAAAAAGATAGCTTTCTGTTATCGACTGAAGAAGCTGTTTCTGTGCTGAGAAAGCAAATACACTTAAAGCGTTTAGTTCCAAAGAAAGTGATACAGCAAAACCCTTGACATGATTTATTCATAAAGCTGTGTTTAAAGGTCTAGCCTCAGTAAAACAATATGTAATCTTCAGACTAAAGTAAACAAAATAATACATTTATAATGATAATCAATGCTGTTGATATTTAAATGGTTGAATTCAGAACTAATGAAGAATTTGTGAATTATTTATTTAAGAAATAATCATTGTTTTATAGCAGGGAGATAAAGTGCTTTTAATTATTGGATCAAAAATATTGAAACATTGTCAGTATCTGGACATGTTTCAACCTTTTGTAACCACCGTTGTTTTTTTTCTTTCTGAAAACTGTCTAAAGGTTCGTTTAGAGCAGGGGTGCTCACACTTTTTCAGCTTGCGAGCTACTTTTAAAATGACCAAGTCAAAGTGATCTACCCGCTACAAAAATGTAAAACATCAATCAACAAATAATTATTTTCAACTTTATTGAGAATTGACAAAACAAAATAATAATTAATTATTTACATTTTTTGTAATAACCTGAGTTTAATTTGATGACTTGCACTGAATTGAATCATTAGAACAGTTGTGTCTGACCTGAATGATGGTAATAGAGTGATTTTTATGGGAGCAATTGAGCTTTGATCCAAATAATCAAGAATAAAAATGATGCTCTAATCAATATTTCAATATTTATTAAGACGGAGTCGTGCAGTACAATATGCAGGTGAGGAGTGGCGTGTTGCTTGATTTTGGTTGTAATAGAGCAATTTAGAATGAAGTTATGAAGCATATTCTGGGTAAAACATATTTTGGATCTGGTCATTTGCAGACGGTCCCTAAGCGATTCCATGTCAGCGGGTTGCTCATAGACAGTAATGTGTTTCTGTGAATGCTGAGGGAAACTTGTTTTGATAAAAAACGTTTTGTAGTTTGTCCGCTACATAACACAGATTAAAAATAGGTATTATTTGTTTACTAAGAACATTCTGGTCTCGAGCTATTGAGCAGAGAAAACCGAATCCGTGAATATGCAGCTAACTTTACTGAACTGTGAAGGGATGGATGATCAGCTGATTTTGTTTTAATTTCATGCCGCAATCAACCGGTAGCGCCGCGATCGACGTAATGAGCACCCCTGGTTTAGAATATCATGATTTAATTAGAATATCATGAATTTCAATATTTCCATATTTCCGACTAAAACATCAAACTCAATTTACAACATGGTCCACACACTAGGATTTGGCATATCACATTATCCTCTTCACAAAGATTTTCTATGGGGTTAAGGTTAGAGGAGAGGTCACCATGTCCTTGTAGTGCATGATTTCCAATGCATTTATACACTTTCTGAGATGCCCTTTTTCATGTAAACGCTGCTTAAAGCGATGTGCTGGCAACACATGATATATATTTGGGCAGCTCATTTTGAACAAGTCAGGTGGTCTATTGACCCAGCGCTTGAAGATAACAGATCAGATTGAACTTTAATACTGTAGCACATGATTTCTAATGTATTTATACTCTTTCTGAGATGCCTTATGGCACATACACATTGGTCAAAGTGATGCGCTGCCATTACATCTTTTGTATTTGGACTTTTTGCGACAAATCAGGTGCTCCATTAACCCCAGCGTTTGAAGCATTAATGGATCTGATACTTTGATACTGTAGTGCATGATTTCTAATGTGTTGATCCTCTTTCCGAGATGCCTTTTGGCATGTAAACACTGCTCAAAATGAAGCACTGACGTTACATGATTTGTATTGTATTTGTCATTTTTCGACATATCAGGTGCACAAACTGCCCCACCACTTGAAGCATTTTTGCTCAACCTCAAGCAACATGGATGCTGTACCTCTCTTATCTTCCTTCAGGAATTACAAAATGTACATTCCTTGGCGAAACATAACTTTGGACAACTCAGCTGCAATCCAGTGTTTTTTGCCATTACACAGATTAAGCGTTTTACATGTAAAACTTGCTTTGAGGTACGAAATGTTCAAGATACAAAAGCCACCCTGGAACAGATTCATTTCGTATTTCGGGGTACCACTTTATTCCAATTTCCCGAGATACTGAATTTGGAGTTTTCATTAAATTTCATATAATAACGAAAAGGAAAACAAATCAGTAAAATCAGAACAAATCAGAAAAAAAAATATAGATGCAAGATTTAAGTTTTACTTTTTGAAAAACAAAAAAAAATTAAATAAATTTTTGTGATATTCTAATTATATTACCAGCATCTGTAATACAGCTCCAAACTTCAAAAGTAGAGCCTCACAAAGCAACTCTAAATGTTTAGAACTCACAGTGCTTTTATCATACAGATCATCTTCAACGACAAACTATTGGCCAACCTTAAAATACCGTCATTATGAAGAGCTGCTGTAGGTAACAAAAGCAATCTCTAAAAGCAATAACTGAAAGTGGAAAATGTAAGAGCATATCTCCATCCAACAGAAATCCAATATCAAATCCAATTTTATCTGGCCTTCCCAATGTTTTGTATTTAGTTAAGTGCAGATGTTTAAATTATTTGGTAGTTGATAGTTTTAGTTAATAAATATCAAATATTTTCAACCAAATTTTGCTGGAGGGTTTCATAACTAAACACTTTTCCTAAGAATATGTTTTGAAGGAAATTGAGCAGTGACCCATTGCAGTGTCCTAGTTTCTATTCTTGCAGTGCATACCATAACAGTCACTTGCTGCAGAAATATTTGACACTTTCAAAGTGTTTTTTTTTTCATCTAATTCCTCATCCTTAACTCAGCACATTATCTGCAGCTGCAAGTGGGGCATGCAGAAATTCTATTGACCTCCTCAGTCAGTTCCACCCCCATTGTTCAAAATGAAAGAAAAGGGCAATGTGTGACTTTAAAGAGGGAAAAAAATGAAAGACAACATTATTCAAAGGATTCACCCATGTCAGAATAAAATATCAGAGGGCAGCGAAATAAAATGTGGTGATATTAGTGTGTGTTTGTGTTCAGGTTTTAATCCGTAAATGGTTGTTTTTGGGATAGATCACTGAAAAACAGAGACATGTTATTTGTTCCAAAAGACACGGCTCTAGTATTTCTGTGCTGCAGCCCTGGCTAAAGCAGAAGCATTCAGCATTTCGAGAAATTACATTCTTCTTTATATTGGCGTCCAAATATTTTTAAGTGCTCTTATGCTATTTTAACCCTTAGAAGTCTCTGCACGCACCAGTGCATGCGCCAATCACACCAGCTTTGGATTAAGCAAGGATTATGTAACTCACCATAAAGTGCATGTTTCAAAAAGGTTTTTAATTTTATGGTTTAATTAAACTTAATAAGAGTTATATAGAATTTGCAAGGTAATTCAAATTTAAATGCTAGAGAGTGCACGATCGTCTTCAATTCTGTTTCAAGATCCGTTATCGATGCTATCAGTGTCATCTAGTGGTGAAAAGAAGAGATGTTAGATAGATTGTGTTTTGAATTTATTTGCAAACCGGCAAAAAAAAATACTTGGAACAGTGTATAAAGATTAGGAGAGCTTTGCTTGGTTTTGAAAAAAAAATGTCTGCCTTTTTTTGTATTTTTACATTTTTAGTCTTTCTCAAAAGTTTTTATTTTTGTTATGAAACAGTTCATTCACAATTTTTGAAGAATGTCCCGGAAAAATAAACTATTTCAGGTTTGTTGTGAAATTTTTGTTTAACGTATTGAGAAAAAGCTGGGGTTTTTTCACAGAAAAGCATTGCCACAAAAAAAAGATACATTTTAATTTTAAAGTAGCAAAAAAAAAAAACTAAAAACTAAAAAATGCCCCAGTCTTCGAAGGGTTACGACATCTTTAACACAATTCCTTAATTGTCTACAAATTCTCCTGGCAGCCCTAAGCCCTTACATTGAGCAGTTTTGTGGGTTGAGTCAACTTTCCTATAGACTTCAGGGACACATTCTACAAAATGCTGAAATCCATAGAACTAGAAGCAAATGGATTGCTGCAATTCAAAGAAATTACAGGAATAAAGGAGCAGAAACAAGGATCTTTCTGGTAAATCATACTTTTGCCTAAATCCCTTTTTTTTACTTTTATATGTTTTGTTTTGATGTTTGATTTTATTAAATGTACTTTCTTTTTATTTTTTGTTTCCAATGCAAAGCACTAAATAATCGGTATTCAAATAATGTGCCTTCCCTTGCCAAATTTACAAATTATTAATCAAATTAATTACACATGAAAAAACTAAAGTAATTTGCACATACCTGTCCATGTGACCCATGCTAGGAAAACACCCACACACAGCATTGAACAAACACCATTAACATCGTAGCCACAGCACCCATGGAGCAGTTGGGGAAACTGGTGCCTTGTGGTTGTTACAGGTGGGAAAGAGTGAGGGAATTTTCCCAGAAATCTGTTCCCTGCTGGTTGCCTTTTAAGTCATAATGGCTCACAGTCGAGTACAATTGAAGAGTTATACTCATCACCTCTTCAGCATCGCATCTTCTTTGTGCTGTGCTTGGTTTAATGGTTTAAGCTATGATATTTTGAGAAAAAACTCAATTGGTGTTTATCGCGGTTTGGAAAAAAAACCTGATAAACGAAGACTGCATTACATGGCAAGTTTTATGTGTTTTGAAAAATTGACTATGGGCTTTTGTGAAACAATACACTTCAGATTTGGCACTATTTTTTTTTTCTCAATTTTTTTTCCCTGTCATGTTTTGGAACCAAACTCTTTAATTCTTAACTTAAACATATAATCAAAAGAATTCAAAACTTCAACACAGCCATTTTGCAATCCAGTCTTCTCACTCCTTCATGGATTGATTGGCTACATTGGTAACCAGGATTTTTCCTGTCATTCAGTTACTTTAAACAACAGCTTAGGCTTATGAAACCTTTAATGGTCCTCATTCTGCACCCTAAACAGGCGGATATCTGAGTAGTAGACTAGAATCCTAAATCTAGTGTGTTGTTTTAAAGTTAATTATTTGGTTTTTGAAGTCTCCAACAAAAGTTTGAAACACTGCCCAGGTCAAAAAAAATTTCATACACATTTATTTTTACCAGATTTTTTAATTACTCAGTTATGAATTCGTCATATGGAACTTCTCCCTTACATTGCGTTGACTGGTCTGTTTCATTGGACAATGCATGTCACATGCATCTCAGAAACAGACAAAAATAACAACAAATATTACACTACTGTTACCAGGGCTCACCTTAACTATTGATTTTTATTATTCTATGAGAAGATGCAGTGGATTAATTATTAATGACGCCTAACTGATGACACATCCTGTCAAGTTCCAAGACCAAAGTATTTTGGAGTTCAGAATGGTTCGAAAGTGTTTGTTTCCGTGTTGCTGAGGTGATACATGGCTTTCCTTGTGATGAAGTCCGAGCTAAACTCTGGCTTTGAGCAGTTGGTTAGTTGTTGTTTTATAGCAAGCATTTTCTTCTAAGAAAGCTACGAGAAACAAAGAATGGTGGACTAGGACGTGGGAAATCAACAATCTTGTGTCTGTCTGGTAATGTGGTTACAATCACAGAGGACTTCTATGTTCTATCCCATATCAGTGCAGGTATATCTTTGTTTTATTGCCATTTATGAAGCACTACTCTTTCAATATTTATTATGGAAAGCCAGGCCACAACCACACCCTAACCTACTTAATTTTTAAAAACGATCTCGGGTAGATGAGACCTGAAACAGGCGCAGGGCTCATGGCCCTTTAAGCTAAATTATTTCTAAGTGCTGGATTTTTTTTTTTGTGTCCAGACAACCAATGATTTATAAAGGAAAATCGTGAAAATGTACATGGTGCATACACAGCAAAAAGTGGAGTGTTAAATTAACTCCCACAGAGTTGATTTCAACACTTTTTAAGAGTTTATATAGCTCCACACTCTTTAGAGTTAAATCAACACTTAGAAGATAGTTAACGCTTCAACACTATGCCAGAGTTTCTTCTCCGACTCAAAAAAAGTGTTAAATGAACACTACAAAAGATTTAGTAAATCAACACTGATCAGAATTAAATCTAATATTATAACAGAGTTAAATATTTAACACTATGCTGGAGTGTCTGAATTACACTAAAAGGGACTTAAAAAAAAGTTGGGTTTAAATATTTAACACTATACCAAAATCAAACAATCAATTTACAAATAATTTTATTAAGAACTTTTTTATTTTTGCATCGCTTGCAGGGCAACATTACATTGTTGAAACATAAATTACATGTATTAAATTACATGTATGAATGAAATACAAATTTTCATTCTTGTTCACAGTGCAACAGTCAAATTAAAACATTACAAAAGAAGGTAGAATATATAAACTTTCATCGGCAACACTGTACAAGCTTTGAATATCAAACGGCTTATAAAATTTTACCTCTGACATTTTTAAAATGCACCTTTCCTTTGTTCGCACAACTCTGAATGCATGCAAATGTTCATTAAAATTCTCTGTGAACAGCTTGTCTACCAACAGATAAATGTGATTTTCAACCAAAAGTATATCACTAATTTGACAGAAGACTGGCAAATCATCGTGTATTGCACTGCAAATAACAAGTCCAGCTCTGTATTCCAGACCATCAACTTTAACCCAACTGGTTGAGAAAACATCTCTGGATGCGTTTATTTCAAGAATTTCAAAGTTTTCAACAGTCTCATCTCCAAGCGAAAATGATTTCACTGGTCCATACTCATTATTTTTGAGGTTAAAGGTTTCCCAATGATAAGCAATGGCCATCTGATGCTTTTTAGCAAACGATTTTGTAATGTTTTTAAAATTTTTAAAATAATTTTTTAAAATCTTATGTTTGGCCTCGAACCTCATAGACCACATATATAATAATGGGCCAATTTTTCTTATAGAAGACGGGTAATGAACCATGAAATGGTGCTTAGGTATCAAATTTTTATGTGGATACAAGTATTTAAATAGCTTGTGATGATCAGCAATCAAATTCTTCAAATAAACAGTCATGCCCTGTGTAACACAAGGTGAAAAAACTATATTCATTATTTGAAGTAATAACAGCAACAAACTCCAGTTTTTTTGCCCTGGAGGAACAATGTCGCCAAACAACAATGGGAGGTTTTTTACAAGACACATTGTCTGAATAGAATTTAATCCAATGCTATTCCCAGCACTCTCCAAAATAATCTTTGTGGGACGGTTTTTACGTTCTAAAAAGCCATAGTCAAATGAATAAACTCTGGAAAGCAAATCCTGTTCAGATATGAAGTTTTGTGTAAGATATCCAAAAAGCAATTTCATTTCATACTGAGCAACCCCCTCAAGAAGGTCGTGCATTATATCAAATGAATAGTTATTGCATACATGAAAATAATGTAACGTGTTGACTGAAGAATTGCTTTTTAAACCATACACTGACTTGAGTTGTGGGTTATCCTGGAGAGACTGGCAATGCTTGTCAAAAATTTCTCTTACACGAAGAACCACCTTAGGATCATCCTCACTGTAAACTGTTTGGCAATCATTCTTTTCAATTAAGCAAAGACGGCAAAAATAATGACTACTAAATGACTCATTAAAACCAAGAATTGTGTGCATCCCTAGATTATCTCCAGTGATCTGTGCAATTGTGCCATATATAGGCTCCTCACAAAATGGAAGACTTATTCCTTGGCTTTCCAGTTTCTTTATATCATTTATTAATGGTTTTAGTATAGCATCAAACCCATACTTCAGATCCTGTGTGTGAAAAAGTGATATCAAATGAATGTTCATTAAAACAGAATTAAATTTTGGGGACAAGTTTCTTAAAATAAAATAAAGGCAGCCAATTTTGTGAATTCCACGTTTGGAACCAAGGGGATTTGCAGTTTCAAAATCATCATAGTATATTTGAATTTGCAATGCATGTCTCGTTGTTGAAAATAATGGGTGGGATTTGAAATAACTTCCATCATAAAAATCTGCATAAGTGTCAGGCTCTGATGTAAACTCTTTTCTTAAAAGATCACAAATGTTTGAATTTCTGCACATGAATTTCAATGTTTCCAAAATTGGTACATATATAAAAGTGTCCTTTACTGGTACTTGATCATAGGTGCCAGTTTTCCGGTTTAGCCTGCTGTCATATCTTACTCCAAGGGTTATCTCTACTGGCTCAACAACTGCCCATTTATTTTTAAAATATTTATTTCGTTTCCACTCTGTATTTAGATTTGTGAATGGGTTTTCTAATTTTTCAAAACATTCATCGATCACAGATTTATATGGGTCACTTGTAGGTAAAGCAGAAAGCAGGCTTTGCTTTGCTTGTGAACGAAGGTCACCCGTTAGTTCCTCTAAATCACCAATAATTGTGGACACCAAACTGTTTGAAATCCCACTTCCTTGTAATTTTGCCACAATAGATTCACACAATTCTTTAGTTGAGTCTTTAGTAAACTCTGAACAACAGTTCTCAGAAGAAGAATTAGAACAAGCATAAAGTTGCTGGGTGTTATGGACCTCCAAGTCATCTACTTGAGATGTAGTTGCAACTAATTCACTTGGAGAAGTAACCGTTGAACTTGGAGTAATTCTTTGAACATTACTATGAAGAATATTAAGGTGCTTCCGAAAACCAGCATATGTTATAAACTGATGCCTACAACCTGGCTGAAAGCAAAACAACTTGAACTTTGGTCCAGGATAGTAACTATGTTCACCTCTTAAATGTGAAATCAAGTGTTGACTTGTGGAATGCGGTTTCTGACAAATAAAACAGATCAGCATTCTTTTAACAGAACAATGATTAGGCTTACGTTAAGATTACTGACTTGTTAAGCAGTCAAATCTCTGACTCTGGGAGATTCCTTCATTTTTCCCACATCAATGTTATAAACTGTGGTCTGCAGGAATGTGTAGAAGTTCACAAGTGCTCCATCGTAAGACAAATTAAAAACAAAATGTGCCTTGAAAAGTTCATCGAATGCTCCAAGTGAGCGGCTTGCCTGGCATGGGATGAGACGCTTATCCAAGATGATGTAGAAGCTGTCTATCTTGCTTTTCTGACGTCCAACAGCCAGTAGGTATGGATGCTTACGCTGGTTATTGTTGAGATGCTCCTCCAAACTGCAGCACGACTAGGGTTCAAAGGCAAAACATTAAAACATCACCTGACTTGTTATTAACAGATAGGAAAGCACATAGAAATGAAACTTTAATTTCACCCACTTTTGAGCAAATTTTGAGTCATTTACAAACAGCTAAATAGTTGAAATTATTATGAGGTTATTACCTTATGAAAAACTACAAGTCTTCCAACAGCATCACATGCACTGATTTTTGGAGACTTTGGTCCTCCTGGTGGTGGTGGAAGCAAATGTATTAACAACAGAAGGGATGCCATTTCTTGGTCATAAACTGAAGAAAGATAAACATACAGATTAGTTTCCCACACAAGAAAACTTTCATTTTACTAATCCAAAAAGTAGTAACTATAATTGCAAATAAAACAAAAAGTGAACTTCAACTTACTTCTCGTCTCATCAAAATCACTTTCTTGAAGATCTTCTGCTGATAACAGCAACTGATTTATCTCTGGCGTTGAAGTGAGCAGCTTTGCCTCTTGAATGACATTTGGCCTGAAGAACATATCCCACTTTTGAAGCAGCATGGACGATGTCTCATCACCAAACAGAAGACTGAAGTCTTGATTTACCTTATTAAAAAAATTAATGTTAACAACAAACAATACTCTTCAACAAAGTATTTGAAATCATCTTATTCCAAACTTACCAGTCCCTTTGTATTTGGAAATCTTGGAAAAGTCGATAGGATATCAACACTAGGATCATTAACAAGCTTCTGGTGATGCTGAAAGGTCTCTTTCATCTTCTGAAAAATCTGGGACCTCTCTGTAACATGGTTCATCAAAGACATAGCCTCTTGGCAAGCATCTCCAGAAAGCTGACCTTCAATATTAGTATGCCTTTGAGATTGTGGGCCTCCTGAAGAAACATTAGTAGGGCTATCTGGTGTTAAAGACCCTCTGCGACTCTTCCTTTGGACTGTTTTTAAACGCCAAGCGATATACCCTGTGTTGCTTGCAGCATCATAGAAATGTTCCTGAAACAGATTTAATTACTTAGTACTTTTAATCATCTAAAACAATGTAATTTCAGTGTTACAAAAACATGTAAATATGGCATGAACGAGAAGCAAAAATAAAGACACTTACAAAGCCTTTAGTAGAATATGGATCTTTAAGTGAAGGAAATAGCATCACCACACCAAGAGCATACTGTTCTCTGATGGCTTTAGGTGGAAGGTTCCTGAAAGATAAAATAAAATTAGTTGTAATTCAGACAAAAATTCTGCATCCAAGCAGTCATTGAGTACAAAGAAACAAGAGATACATAAATATTAATACCCATGTGAATTAATCATGTGTGCCACTAGAATGTTAATCATTTGTCTTCTTGTAGTATCAGTAAGGGTTTCGGTTACCCTGTACTCTTCCAGCACTTTACCACCACCAGACTGGAGCTTTAGCACATCTTCCACTAACTAATAAACAAGCAAGAATGTAAATGCAAAACTAATTATAAAACAGACATTAACAAAATTAAGCTTTGTTTTTACCTGTTTAGCAGTTAATGCATTAGCTTCTTCAAGTCTTTGTCTCTTGTTAGGAATCTCACTTAATATTACCGTGGATGCACCTGAGCTGCAGCTTGAGTCAGTATCAGATGTTGAAGGAAAGTCAGAAAATTCTAAAGAAACATTAAATATATATATTTTTTAAAAGTACAAATGTGTTGGTTGTTAATTGGACAACATTAAAACAAAAAATGTTATAAAATACATTCCAACTCAAATAAAAAAAAACACCATCATTTGAGATTGCAGTCAGTACCACATTGCCTTGTTCAACAAGATCACTGAATATTTCACCATCTACTTCTGTCCCTGTTGCATCTGTGTATGTAACTTTTGCATCCGGAGGCAAACAAAATCTCTCTATGACTGAAAATAATGATAAGTTGAAAAGCTAACAAACAAAGTTCTCAGCTAAAAACAATTTTTTAATCAAATACATTATAAGAATGCACATCAAATTTAAAAGGCTCTATTTTTAACATGCTTCATAATGTATTCTCTTAAATAAATATAACATATGCAATGAGTAAGTGAGAGTATACATACCTCTTTCATTAAATTGCATGAAATCAAATCGACCATCAACACAATCCACCTTTACATATTTCTGCTGTTGGCAGAGTTTGACCTGGACCAGCATTTTAACTATGGTAAACACACAAACTTTGTTAGATGATATTAGGTCATGCTGACAAATAATAAAAACGTTACAAAGCAAGTTTTGATTTTTAAACTTTAAAAGTATCGTTAGTAAAACACTCACCCTAGTCAATCAATCCAACACGGGGCTGCAGGCATATAATTATATAAAGCTGCACCACACGTCTACGAGAGAGATATGATTTAATATTAGTCTTTAAACTTTCATTTTTAACGTATATCTCGACATTATCTTGCATACATCCATCCATTATCTTTTCAAGCACATTTAGCTGTTCAAGCACATGTAACGTTAGTATTAAAGTTTTCACTTTCTTGGGCTTGTTTCTGACCGTTTTCTTAAGTGTGTGCACAATGGCGCTACCTTAAGGCGTGTATCAGCTTTGGCGCGCTATCTTGCTTTATAAACCTAAAAACGGCCTAAAAATGTCCAAACTCGCTATTAATATACAATATACCCACTTACTTTAAAATACACGTTAAAACCAATGGTTAATAGCCTTAAACAAAAAAAAATATAAATTATGTATAAAACATGTTTTTCTATTTTCATAATTTGTCTGCGTCGTCATGTTACCAGTCGGGCTAGCAAATTAGCAGACAATAAAGCTCACGTGTACGTGAAGCATGTACAACGTAAATGATTCCTGGATATTGGTAACTTTTTTATAAATCAATTAAAACGGATCAAATGAAATTAGCCTTCACATTTTGATATTTAATATATCATTTTGAGTTTTCTTTACAAAACTATAAACGAGTGTAGCATATTAAATTGCACCACGGTAAACCCCCGACATTAAAAAGACGTTGAAAACATATTCTGCATGACCTGTACACATGTTAAGTCGTTTATAGTGCTATTAAAATCATAGTATTGAAAATATACATATAATTTCCTTTTACTTACCGTTTAGTTTGCAGGACACGTGGATAATGGCGACGAGATGAGTCCTCCTTGTCCAAACATGGAACTCAAGTGATAGGGCGGAGTTTAATTACATCTCTAATGAGTTAGATTAACCCGGTCATAATTAACTCTGTGAATTAACCTCAACTCTGAGCAATAATTTACTCCCAGTGGGTTAAAATTACTCTTTAAATGTTAAATTCAACTCAGAAATGTTTAACACTGATTTTTTAACTCTCCAATTTTTGCTGTGTATTACACTAGACTGTACATAGAACTGTAAACCATATTATTTGTTTTTAGTTGTAACTAAACCAATCAAGTGCAATTTTATAAGCTGTACTTCTGCATAGGTAGGTAGTAAAAAACATTATTAAATTATTACCTCGGTGCCATGCAGGCGCTATAAGGAAAGCTTGACCACAGCAACTAATTGCTACATTTACCCAATGGTAGATCAAGTCAAGAATATATTTTATTCAACACTGGGGAATAAAACAGACCCGACTGCATAAGAATGGCAGGTCACAACAGACAAAATCCATGCTCTGAGTCAGAACCCATGCAGAGTAAGCAGTAAGCATATTTAACTGTGTCAAACAGTGTTGTGTGAGTTTTTCCATTCCATCTAAATGTGTCAGTATTACATTTGCATCAATGAACTGTTGCTTGACTTGTTTGCGCTGTGCAAACTGCCCTTTAACTATCACTGAGCTGAAATTGAAACATTCAGATCAGTTTAGTTTGATTTTGAAATGGCAACCTACACAGTATGCAAATATCTTTACTTTAAATCCCTCAGTGAACTTTTTTCTTCTCTTTATTCGGCAAGATCTTCCTGATGAGTCAAATTTACATTTGTTAGCACAGCCTGTCCACTGGGCGCTGTTATGAAATATATGCATTTTGACATACATTTATGCACTCAACTGAATATGGGAGAGATGTCGGATTAAATGGTAGCCTTACATCTTTGCAACAAGCTTAAAAGGTGTCAGATCTTGTCATTTTGGACCACTTTACATTTGGATTCCTTTACACAGTCTTTTCCATCCTGCTTTCCCATTTGATTTATATTCCGTTAGGAGCTACATAACATGATTTTGTTGATCTAATTCACTACATTGCACCATATGGAAATAGTGTGGTATGACTGATGTTTTGTTGTTAAATAACGTGAAAAGCCATTATGTAACAATTGAGAGATGAATGAAGATGTTAATAGGCTGTTTTCTCCAGTTTTACGGCTGGCAATTTGAAATGTACAATCTGTTTCATAGTGTTTTAAAGCATCTATTCTGTGGTAATGAATAAAGGTTTTCAGGTTCAGAGAACTGCTTTAGATCAGCAGGGGTTCCTTATTGATCACAGATCAGAGTGAATAGACAGTGGACAGAGCTTTGGTTTGATCTTTCTCTCGACCATTAATTCCAACAGTTTAGCTGTCATAAGAAGATTCTATGCTTTGATACAGAGGTTCTATGTTTAATGTCTAGTTTTCATTTGTCTCATGAAATAAGAGCTTAAATCTAATGCTTGTACTTAAAACATAGTGTGTTATGTTTACTAGACCTTTTTTTATTATTGAATTTAATATGTGAAAAAAAAACCATTAGATTCACAGTACATGTCCATCTCCTCTAGTTTATTCTTTTGTGGCTGACTAAAGTCTGACTCCCCCTATATGCTGGCTACTAATATAAGTTCTTATGCTATGCAGTTGTGTCATGCAATGTAAAATCAGAATTTTTGAAAGACTTTTTGAAAAATTAATTGAACCACGTAACTTTTTCACTGGGACATCTTTAAATTATTGAATAGATATCAGGTTATTATGGATGTGTATTTTATTAAAGAAGGCCTTAAGGAGGAAGATGTTTTCCATGTGCATTGAGAATTCTTAATTTTCTCTTACACAGACTTTATAATATTAGTTCTGAGAATACACTCAATCAGTTTTAGGTATTTCCTTCTTCAAACCAACGTTTATATATAAGAGTGCAAGGAGATTACTCATAAAGCAAGAACCCCAAGAACTCTGGCTCTTTGTAATGGCTGCTCACGTTTCCATCCTCTCTGAATATGACATTCTGCAGCTTTGGGAAGGGCTGATCTGTTCATAATACATACTCTTTGTTCATCATTACTGCAAAAATGCTTTCTTGAAACAAAAACAAAGCTAAGCCCTTCCTAGATCAAGCCAAAAATTCTCCAAACAGAGTAAGCAAATTTGTCTTGAATCAGCAAAAATGTCTAGCTGACAACAAATGCTGATGGATCGTAAAAAGACAAAAACTCTCAAAACAAGTGTTTTCAAGCTTTTTTGAGAGTGAAACTGCTTTGAAACCAGAATATTTGTGTGTATTAAAACAAGTGTATCTCAGTAACGTCTAGGTTACTTTCGTAACCCGCGTTCCCTGAAGGAGGGAACGCAGACGATGTCGATGTCTCGACTATTAATCAATTTATCAGCTGCTCTATAAGAGCAGAGAGTAGCTCTACACTCATTCTGCTTTCATCCGAGGAGCCGAAACTACTTACCTCTATGGCACCTCAGATCAGCGACTTGAGGTACATGGCCTCCTTCACGGAACGCGGGTTACGAAAGTAACCTAGACATTCCCTTTCAGTCGAGACGTAGACGATGTTGATGTCTTGACTATGGGAACCCCCTTTTAAAGGGCCATGCCTCAGTCCATCCAGCCAGACCGACTCTAAACTGTGAAGGATAGGTGTCAGTCAGGCGCCTGACCGGGAACTCCTTCTGCCCCTTTGGCCCGGACCAAGTCTATTAGTGGGGTAAGTTGCATAGCAACCAGCAGGAGTGCGCCCCTGATGTGGAACAGGGGCGTGCGGATACTTTCATCGAGACCTGAAGAGGGCTTCCAGCAAGCAAGAATGTACTCGCCTGCCCTCATCGGTACTGGAGTTGGTGATGAGGGAACGAATGTTCGACAAATCCATGGGGATGTGCATCCACGGGTATTACCCCCAACTGTGCCTACGGGTTGCTGCCACCACTCAGTACTGCAGAAGACACAGCGCCGACATTGAGGCAGTAGTGCCTGACCAAGGTTTGGGGTGTCGACCAGCCCGCAGCTCTACAGGATCCTCTGGTTGATTTTTAGCTTTCAGCTCCAATTCCTTAAGCTTGATTTCTTTCTCGGCCTCTATTTCTAATTTCTTTATTTCAAGCCTTAGTTTAAACTCAGCCTGTCTTTGTTCAGCCTGTAAAGCAACTTCACGTTGTAGCCTCACTACTTTAGCATTCAGCTTGACTACAGTTCCTTCATCTACTGAGGAGGGAGATAAAGGTTCTACAAGAGGAACATCAGGCTTAACTTTAGCTTCCTCTGAATCATCAAAGTCCACCGCATCTGGTTCATAAGAAGCCTCTGCAATCTCTTCACTAGGCTTACTTGACACTTCTAAAATTTCCATCCCCTCCAACCCTTGGATAACAGCAGCCCTAATTTCCCCCTTTGTCTTCTGTCTGGACACAGAAATTCCAAAATGCTCTGCTATGGCAAGTAAATCATTTTTCCTGCATTGCTCTAGCTGTTCCAGTGAAGGGGAACTTACAAAATCCTCTAAATCAAAAATAGCCATTAGACCCAGACCTCTAACTGGAGTTGTCAAAAGCTAATTTTTGGAATAGATAAACTGTAACTTTCTAATGAATCTCTCTGTTTATTCAAAACTGACCAATACTGTGTTATGTCTGGAATAAAACTATTCAGTTAATTAATTTTCCTAAACAGTAAATATCCCAGATGAGCCCCCATTAAATGTTATGCCCCTAATCCTCAGTTAAAAGATTGGCTCACAGGGGGCACATTGAATTATATGGTCAGTTTGAACAAAAAGAAAGAAACAGATTGGGACCAAGTAAGTTGAATAAATACAATTTATTTTACAGCAACGAAAAATGCCAATTACCAGAGTTCACAACAAAATCATTCAATAGAGAGCAAATTTGAGATATTTAATTCCCCAGGACTCCGGGAGAGGGAAAAAAAACAAACAGTGAAATAGCGCCAAAATAAATAAAAGCTCCTTAACTGAAACTCCAACCACTTACCTAAACTATAACAAAACCCGGAATCTTCAACGACACAGCGCTCTAAATAACCTTCACTGTCTAAATCAAAATAAAACCACGGGCGCTATTTCACCCCTACCTAGTGTGTTTAACATAAATTGAACTATGTATGGTGCATTTGAAACTAACTAATAACAACTAAATCCACTTAAGCATATAAAAGAAAATTCATAAAGCAAATTCTCACAAAGCCTATAAAGAAGACTCGCTCTAAAGCCAAGACTCTCTCTCTCTCTCTCTCTCTCTCTCTCTCTCTCTCTCTCTCTCTCTCTCTCTCTTGCAGGGGTCCCCCTCTGGCTCTTGGCCGGAGTTTTGGACCGTGGCGGAGGGCACTCTCTTTGGCGTCTGGCAGGTGGAGGGGGCTCCACACCGAGCGTAGTGGAACCATGAGCGTCCACGGTGATGCCAAAGAGGCCATCTGGGGAAATAGGCACGTCATGGAACCTGTTACGGTCCTCAGTGAGC